>CM065390.1:38850000-38947500 GCA_033060915.1 Euryodendron excelsum | reverse complement strand
TAACGAAAAGAGAGAAAAAACACTTATATCTCCCAAACCGGGACTCCGGCGACCGCCCCGTTCGTGCCTACACGTCACTCGTGCCTAAATCTTACTACGTGTTGATTTTGACGGACTCGCAAACTCGTTTGTGGGTTTTAGTACCCAAACGATTAGAAAACATAATTTTTTCTAAAACAAACTCTAAGGGAAAGAGCCGAAAAAGCTATTACCTCTCCCAAACCGGGACTCCGGCGACCGTGCCGTTCGTACCTACACGTTGCTCGTGCCTAAATCTTACTACGCGTCGATCTTGAAGGACTCACAAACTTGTTCGTTGGTTTTAGTAGCCAAATGACTAGAAAACATGATTTTTTTCTAAAAAAAACTCTAAGGAAAAGAGGGGAAAAAACTATTACATCTCCCAAACCGGGACTTCGGCGACCGTGCCGTTTGTTTCTACACGTCACCTGTACCTAAATCTTACTACGTGGCGATCTTGATGGACTCACATACTCGTTTGTGGGTTTTAGTATCCAAACGACTAGAAAACATGATTTTTTTCTAAAAAAGCTCTAAGGAAAAGAGAGAAAAAACTGTTACATCTCCCAAAATGGGACTCCGACGACCGTGCCGTTCGTTCCTTCACGTCACTCGTACCTAAATCTTACTACGTGTCGATCTTGACGGACTCACAAACTCGTTTGTGGGTTTTAGTACGCAAACGACTAGAAAACAAGATTTTTTCTAAAAAAAACTCTAAGGAAAAGAGGGGAAAAAAAAAACCGTTCTATCTCCCAAACGAGGACTCCGGCGACTGTGACGTTCGTTCCTACACGTCACTCGTGCCGAAATCTTACTACATGTCAATCTTAATGGACTCAAAAAGTCGTTTGTGGGTTTTAGTACCCAAACGACTAGAAAACATGATTTTTTCTAAAAAAAACTCTAGGGAAAAGAGAGAAAAAACAGTTACATCTCCCAAACTAGGACTCCAACGACCGTGCCGTTCGTTCCTACACGTCACTCGTGCCTAAATCTTACCACGTGTCAATCTTAACGGACTCACAAAGTCGTTTGTGGCTTTTAGTACCCAAACGACTGGGAAACATGATTTTTTCTAAAAAAAACTTTAAGGAAAAGTGGGAAAAGAACTGTTACATCTCCCAAACCGGGACTCCGGCGACCGTGCCGTTCGTTCCTACACGTCACTCGTGTCCAAATCTTCCTACGTGTCGATCTTGACTGACTCACAAACTCGTTTGTGGGTTTTAGTACACAAACGACTAGAAAACATGATTTTTTCTAAAAAAAACTCTAAGGAAAAGAGGGGAAAAAACCGTTATATCTCCCAAACGAGGACTCCGGCGACCGTGCCGTTCGTTCCTACACGTCACTCGTGCCTAAATCTTACTACGTGTCGATGTTGACGGACTCACAAACTCGTTTGTGGGTTTTAGTACCCAAACGACTAGAAAACATGATTTTTTTCTTAAAAAAACTCTAACGAAAAGAGAGAAAAAACGGTTACATCTCCCAAACCGGGACTCTGGCGACCGCCCCGTTCGTGCCTACACGTCACTCGTGCCTAAATCTTACTACGTGTCGATTTTGACGGACTCGCAAACTTCTTTGTGGGTTTTAGTACCAAAACGACTAGACAACATATTTTTTTCTAAAACAAACTCTAAGGAAAAGAGCCGAAAAAACTGTTACCTCTCCCAAACCGGGACTCCGGCGACCGTGCCATTCGTACCTACACGTTGCCCGTGCCTAAATCTTATTACGCGTCGATCTTGACGGACTCACAAACTAGTTCGTTGGTTTTAGTACCCAAATGACTAGAAGACATGATTTTTTCTAAAAAAAACTCTAAGGAAAAGAGGGGAAAAAACCGTTATATCTCCCAAACGAGGACTCCGGCGACCGTGCCGTTCGTTCTTACACGTCACTCGTGCTTAAATCTTAGTACGTGTCGATGTTGACGGACTCACAAACTTGTTTGTGGGTTTTAGTACCCAAACGACTAGAAAACATGTTTTTTTCTAAAAAAAACTCTAATGAAAAGAGAGAGAAAAAACGGTTATATCTCCCAAATCGGGACTCCGGCGACCGCCCCGTTCGTGCCTACACGTCACTCGTGCCTAAATCTTACTACGTGTCAATTTTGACGGACTCGCAAACTCGTTTGTGGGTTTTAGTACCCAAACGACTAGAAAAGATAATTTTTTCTCAAACAAACTCTAAGGGAAAGAGCCGAAAAAACTGTTACCTCTCCCAAACCGGGACTCCGGCGACCGTGCCGTTCGTTCGTACCTACACGTTGCTCGTGCCTAAATCTTACAACGCGTTGATCTTGACGGACTCACAAACTTGTTCGTTGGTTTTAGTAGCCAAATGACTAGAAAACATGATTATTTCAAAAAAAAACTCTAAGGAAAAGAGGGGAAAAAACATTTACATCTCCCAAGGCGGGACTCCGGCGACCGTGCCGTTTGTTCCTGCACGTCACTCGTGCCTAAATCTTACTGCGTGTCGATCTTGACGGACTCACAAACTTCTTTTTGAGTTTTGGTACCCAAACGACTAGAAAACATGATTTTTTTATAAAAAAAACTCCAAGGAAAAGAGAGAAAAAACTGTTACATCTCCCAAATCGGGACTCCAGCGACCGTGCCGTTCGTTCCTTCACGTCACTCGTACCTAAATCTTACTACGTGTCGATCTTGACGGACTCACAAACTCGTTTGTGGGTTTTGGTACCCAAACGACTAGAAAACAAGATTTTTTCTAAAAAAAACTCTAAGGAAAAGAGGGGAAAAAAACCGTTATATCTCCCAAACGAGGACTCCGGTGACCGTGCAGCTCGTTCGTTCCTACACATCACTCGTGCTTAAATCTTACTACGCGTCGATCGTGACGGACTCACAAACTCGTTTGAGGGTTTTAGTACCCAAACGACTAGAAAACATGATTTTTTCTTAAAAAAACTCTAATGAAAAGAGAGAAAAAACGGTTACATCTCCCAAACCGGGACTCCGGCGACCGCCCCGTTCGTGCCTACACGTCACTCGTGCCAAAATCTTACTACGTGTCGATTTTGACGGACTCGCAAACTCGTTTGTGGGTTTTAGTACCCAAACGACTAGAAAACATAATTATTTCTAAAACAAACTCCAAGGAAAAGAGCCGAAAAAAAAAAACTGTTACCTCTCCCAAATCGGGACTCCGGCGACCGTGCCGTTCGTAGCTACACGTTGCTTGTGCCTTAATCTTACTATGCGTCGATCTTGACGGACTCACAAACTTGTTCGTTGGTTTTAGTACCCAAATGACAAGAAAACATGATGATATAAAAAAAAAACTGTAAGGAGAAGATGGGAAAAAACAGTTATATCTCCCAAAACGAGGACTCCGGCGACCGTGCCGTTCGTTCCTACACGTCACTCGTGCTTAAATCTTAGTACGTGTCGATGTTGACGGACTCACAAACTCGTTTGTGGGTTTTAGTACCCAAACGACTAGAAAACATGATTTTTTCATAAAAAAAACTCTAACGAAAAGAGAGAAAAAAAACGGTTACATCTCCCAAACCGGGACTCTGGCGACCGCCCCGTTCGTGCCTACATGCACTCGTGCCTAAATCTTACTACGTGTCGATTTTGACGGACTCGCAAACTTCCTTGTGGGTTTTAGTACCAAAACGACTAGACAACATATTTTTTTCTAAAACAAACTCTAAGGAAAAGAGCCGAAAAAACTGTTACCTCTCCCAAACCGGGACTCCGGCGACCGTGCCATTCGTACTTACACGTTGCTCGTGCCTAAATCTTACTACGCGTCGATCTTGACGGACTCACAAACTTGTTCGTTGGTTTTAGTACCCAAATGACTAGAAAACATGATTTTTTCTAAAAAAACTCTAAGGAAAAGAGGGGAAAAAACCGTTATATCTCCCAAACAAGGACTCCGGCGACCGTGCCGTTCATTCCTACACGTCACTCGTGCTTAAATCTTACTACGTGTCGATGTTGACGGACTCACAAACTCGTTTGTGGGTTTTAGTACCCAAACGACTAGAAAACATGATTTTTTCTTAAAAAAACTCTAACGAAAAGAGAGAAAAAACGATTACATCTCCCAAACCGGGACTCTGGCGACCGCCCTGTTCGTGCCTACACGTCACTCGTGCCTAAATCTTACTATGTGTTGATTTTGACGGACTCGCAAACTTCTTTGTGGGTTTTAGTACCAAAACGACTAGACAACATATTTTTTTCTAAAACAAACTCTAAGGAAAAGAGCCGAAAAAACTGTTACCTCTCCTAAATCGGGACTCCGGCGACCGTGCCCTTCGTACCTACACGTTGCTCGTGCCTAAATCTTACTACGCGTCGATCTTGATGGACTCACAAACTTGTTCGTTGGTTTTAGTACCCAAATGACTAGAAAACATGATTTTTTTCTAAAAAAAACTCTAAGGAAAAGAGGGGAAAAAACCGTTATATCTCCCAAATGAGGACTCCGGCGACCGTGCCGTTCGTTCCTACACGTCACTCGTGCTTAAATCTTACTACGTGTCGATCTTGATGGACTCACAAACTTGTTTGTGGGTTTTAGTACCCAAACGACTAGAAAACATGATTTTTTTCTAAAAAAAACTCTAACGAAAAGAGAGAAAAAACGGTTATATCTCCCAAACCAGGACTTCGGCGACCGCCCCGTTCGTGCCTACACGTCACTCGTGCCTAAATCTTACTACGTGTCGATTTTGACGGACTCGCAAACTCGTTTGTGGGTTTTAGTACCCAAACGACTAGAAAACATAATTTTTTCTAAAACAAACTCTAAGGGAAAGAGCCGAAAAAACTGTTACCTCTCCCAAACCGGGACTCCGGCGACCGTGCCGTTCGTACCTACACGTTGCTCATGCCTAAATCTTACTACGCGTCGATCTTGACGGACTCACAAACTTGTTCGTTGGTTTTAGTAGCCAAATGACTAGAAAACATGATTATTTCAAAAAAAAACTCTAAGGAAAAGAGGGGAAAAAACATTTACATCTCCCAAAGCAGGACTCCGGCGACCGTGCCGTTTGTTCCTGCACGTCACTCGTGCCTAAATCTTACTACGTGTCGATCTTGACGGACTCACAAACTCGTTTGTGAGTTTTGGTACCCAAACGACTAGAAAACATGATTTTTTTATAAAAAAAACTCCAAGGAAAAGAGAGAAAAAACTGTTACATCTCCGAAACCGGGACTCCAGCGACCGTGCCGTTCGTTCCTTCACGTCACTCGTACCTAAATCTTACTACGTGTCGATCTTGACGGACTCACAAACTCGTTTGTGGGTTTTGGTACCCAAACGACTAGAAAACAAGATTTTTTCTAAAAAAAACTCTAAGGAAAAGAGGGGAAAAAACTGTTATATCTCCCAAACGAGGACTCCGGCGACCGTGCCGTTCGTTCCTACACATCACTCGTGTTTAAATCTTACTACGCGTCGATCGTGACGGACTCACAAACTCGTTTGTGGGTTTTAGTACCCAAACGACTAGAAAACATGATTTTTTCTTAAAAAAACTCTAATGAAAAGAGAGAAAAAACGGTTACATCTCCCAAACCGGGACTCCGGCGACCGCCCCGTTCGTGCCTACACGTCAGTCGTGCCTAAATCTTACTACGTGTCGATTTTGACGGACTCGCAAACTCGTTTGTGGGTTTTAGTACCCAAACGACTAGAAAACATAATTATTTCTAAAACAAACTCCAAGGAAAAGAGCCGAAAAAACTGTTACCTCTCCCAAATCGGGACTCTGGCGACCGTGCTGTTCGTACCTACACGTTGCTCGTGCCTAAATCTTATTACGCGTCGATCTTGACGGACTCACAAACTTGTTCATTGGTTTTAGTACCCAAATGACTAGAAAACATGATGATTTAAAAAAAAAACTGTATGGAAAAGATGGGAAAAAACAGTTACATCTCCCAATGCGGGACTCCGGCGACCGTGCCGTTTGTTCCTACACGTCACTCGTGCCTAAATCTTACTACGTGTCGATCTTGACGGACTCACAAACTCGTTTGTGAGTTTTGGTACCCAAACGACTAGAAAACATGATTTTTTTCTAAAAAAACTTCAAGGAAAAGAGGGGAAAAAAGAGTTACATCTCCCAAACCGGGACTCCGGCGATCGCGCCGTTCGTTCCTACATATCAACTGTGCCTAAATCTTACTACGTGTCGATCTTGACGGACTCAAACTCGTTTGTGGGTTTTAGTACCCAAACGACTAGAAAACATGATTTTTTTGTAAAAAAAACTCTAAGGAAAAGAGGGGAAAAAACTGTTACATCTCCCAAACCGGGACTTCGGCGACCGTGCCGTTTGTTTCTACACGTCACCTGTACCTAAATCTTACTACGTGGCGATCTTGATGGACTCACATACTCGTTTGTGGGTTTTAGTATCCAAACGACTAGAAAACATGATTTTTTTCTAAAAAAGCTCTAAGGAAAAGAGAGAAAAAACTGTTACATCTCCCAAAATGGGACTCCGACGACCGTGCCGTTCGTTCCTTCACGTCACTCGTACCTAAATCTTACTACGTGTCGATCTTGACGGACTCACAAACTCGTTTGTGGGTTTTAGTACGCAAACGACTAGAAAACAAGATTTTTTCTAAAAAAAACTCTAAGGAAAAGAGGGGAAAAAACCGTTCTATCTCCCAAACGAGGACTCCGGCGACTGTGACGTTCGTTCCTACACGTCACTCGTGCCGAAATCTTACTACATGTCAATCTTAATGGACTCAAAAAGTCGTTTGTGGGTTTTAGTACCCAAACAACTAGAAAACATGATTTTTTCTAAAAAAAACTCTGGGGAAAAGAGAGAAAAAACAGTTACATCTCCCAAACTAGGACTCTAACGACCGTGCCGTTCGTTCCTACACGTCACTCGTGCCTAAATCTTAGCACGTGTCAATCTTAACGGACTCACAAACTCGTTTGTGGCTTTTAGTACCCAAACGACTGGGAAACATGATTTTTTCTAAAAAAAACTCTAAGGAAAAGTGGGGAAAGAACTGTTACATCTCCCAAACCGGGACTTCGGCGACCGTGCCGTTCGTTCCTACACGTCACTCGTGTCCAAATCTTCCTACGTGTCGATCTTGACTGACTCACAAACTCGTTTGTGGGTTTTAGTACACAAACGACTAGAAAACATGATTTTTTCAAAAAAAAACTCTAAGGAAAAGAGGGTAAAAAACCGTTATAGCTCCCAAACGAGGACTCCGGCATCCGTGCCGTTCGTTCCTACACGTCACTCGCGCCTAAATCTTACTACGTGTCGATGTTGACGGACTCACAAACTCGTTTGTGGGTTTTAGTACCCAAACGACTAGAAAACATGATTTTTTTCTTAAAAAAACTCTAACGAAAAGAGAGAAAAAACGGTTACATCTCCCAAACCGGGACTCTGGCGACCGCCCCGTTCGTGCCTACACGTCACTCGTGCCTAAATCTTACTACGTGTCGATTTTGACGGACTCGCAAACTTCTTTGGGGGTTTTAGTACCAAAACGACTAGACAACATATTTTTTTCTAAAACAAACTCTAAGGAAAAGAGCCGAAAAAACTGTTACCTCTCCCAAACCGGGACTCCGGCGACCGTGCCATTCGTACCTACACGTTGCCCGTGCCTAAATCTTATTACGCGTCGATCTTGACGGACTCACAAACTAGTTCGTTGGTTTTAGTACCCAAATGACTAGAAGACATGATTTTTTCTAAAAAAAACTCTAAGGAAAAGAGGGGAAAAAACCGTTATATCTCCCAAACGAGGACTCCGGCGACCGTGCCGTTCGTTCCTACACGTCACTCGTGCTTAAATCTTAGTACGTGTCGATGTTGACGGACTCACAAACTTGTTTGTGGGTTTTAGTACCCAAACGACTAGAAAACATGTTTTTTTCTAAAAAAAACTCTAATGAAAAGAGAGAAAAAACGGTTATATCTCCCAAATCGGGACTCCGGCGACCGCCCCGTTCGTGCCTACACGTCACTCGTGCCTAAATCTTACTACGTGTCAATTTTGACGGACTCGCAAACTCGTTTGTGGGTTTTAGTACCCAAACGACTAGAAAACATAATTTTTTCTCAAACAAACTCTAAGGGAAAGAGCCGAAAAAACTGTTACCTCTCCCAAACCGGGACTCCGGCGACCGTGCCATTCGTACCTACACGTTGCCCGTGCCTAAATCTTATTACGCGTCGATCTTGACGGACTCACAAACTAGTTCGTTGGTTTTAGTACCCAAATGACTAGAAGACATGATTTTTTCTAAAAAAAACTCTAAGGAAAAGAGGGGAAAAAACCGTTATATCTCCCAAACGAGGACTCCGGCGACCGTGCCGTTCGTTCCTACACGTCACTCGTGCTTAAATCTAACTACGTGTCGATCTTGACGGACTCACAAACTTGTTTGTGGGTTTTAGTACCCAAACGACTAGAAAACATGATTTTTTTCTAAAAAAAACTCTAATGAAAAGAGAGAAAAAACGGTTATATCTCCCAAACCGGGACTCCGGCGACCGCCCCGTTCGTGCCTACACGTCACTCGTGCCTAAATCTTACTACGTGTCAATTTTGACGGACTCGCAAACTCGTTTGTGGGTTTTAGTACCCAAACGACTAGAAAACATAATTTTTTCTCAAACAAACTCTAAGGGAAAGAGCCGAAAAAACTGTTACCTCTCCCAAACCGGGACTCCGGCGACCGTGCCGTTCGTACCTACACGTTGCTCGTGCCTAAATCTTACAACGCGTTGATCTTGACGGACTCACAAACTTGTTCGTTGGTTTTAGTAGCCAAATGACTAGAAAACATGATTATTTCAAAAAAAAAACTCTAAGGAAAAGAGGGGAAAAAACATTTACATCTCCCAAGGCGGGACTCCGGCGACCGTGCCGTTTGTTCCTGCACGTCACTCGCGCCTAAATCTTACTGCGTGTCGATCTTGACGGACTCACAAACTTCTTTTTGAGTTTTGGTACCCAAACGACTAGAAAACATGATTTTTTTATAAAAAAAACTCCAAGGAAAAGAGAGAAAAAACTGTTACATCTCCCAAACCGGGACTCCAGCGACCGTGCCGTTCGTTCCTTCACGTCACTCGTACCTAAATCTTACTACGTGTCGATCTTGACGGACTCACAAACTCGTTTGTGGGTTTTAGTACCCAAACGACTAGAAAACAAGATTTTTTCTAAAAAAAACTCTAAGGAAAAGAGGGGAAAAAACCGTTATATCTCCCAAACGAGGACTCCGGCGACCGTGCAGTTCGTTCCTACACATCACTCGTGCTTAAATCTTACTACGCGTCGATCGTGACGGACTCACAAACTCGTTTGTGGGTTTTAGTACCCAAACGACTAGAAAACATGATTTTTTCTTAAAAAAACTCTAATGAAAAGAGAGAAAAAACGGTTACATCTCCCAAACCGGGACTCCGGCGACCGCCCCGTTCGTGCCTACACGTCACTCGTGCCTAAATCTTACTACGTGTCGATTTTGACGGACTCGCAAACTCGTTTGTGGGTTTTAGTACCCAAACGACTAGAAAACATAATTATTTCTAAAACAAACTCCAAGGAAAAGAGCCGAAAAAACTGTTACCTCTCCCAAATCGGGACTCCGGCGACCGTGCCGTTCGTAGCTACACGTTGCTTGTGCCTTAATCTTACTATGCGTCGATCTTGACGGACTCACAAACTTGTTCGTTGGTTTTAGTACCCAAATGACAAGAAAACATGATGATATAAAAAAAAAACTGTAAGGAGAAGATGGGAAAAAACAGTTATATCTCCCAAACGAGGACTCCGGCGACCGTGCCGTTCGTTCCTACACGTCACTCGTGCTTAAATCTTAGTACGTGTCGATGTTGACGGACTCACAAACTCGTTTGTGGGTTTTAGTACCCAAACGACTAGAAAACATGATTTTTTCATAAAAAAACTCTAACGAAAAGAGAGAAAAAACGGTTACATCTCCCAAACCGGGACTCTGGCGACCGCCCCGTTCGTGCCTACATGCACTCGTGCCTAAATCTTACTACGTGTCGATTTTGACGGACTCGCAAACTTCCTTGTGGGTTTTAGTACCAAAACGACTAGACAACATATTTTTTTCTAAAACAAACTCTAAGGAAAAGAGCCGAAAAAACTGTTACCTCTCCCAAACCGGGACTCCGGCGACCGTGCCATTCGTACTTACACGTTGCTCGTGCCTAAATCTTACTACGCGTCGATCTTGACGGACTCACAAACTTGTTCGTTGGTTTTAGTACCCAAATGACTAGAAAACATGATTTTTTCTAAAAAAAACTCTAAGGAAAAGAGGGGAAAAAACCGTTATATCTCCCAAACAAGGACTCCGGCGACCGTGCCGTTCATTCCTACACGTCACTCGTGCTTAAATCTTACTACGTGTCGATGTTGACGGACTCACAAACTCGTTTGTGGGTTTTAGTACCCAAACGACTAGAAAACATGATTTTTTCTTAAAAAAACTCTAACGAAAAGAGAGAAAAAACGATTACATCTCCCTAACCGGGACTCTGGCGACCGCCCTGTTCGTGCCTACACGTCACTCGTGCCTAAATCTTACTATGTGTTGATTTTGACGGACTCGCAAACTTCTTTGTGGGTTTTAGTACCAAAACGACTAGACAACATATTTTTTTCTAAAACAAACTCTAAGGAAAAGAGCCGAAAAAACTGTTACCTCTCCTAAATCGGGACTCCGGCGACCGTGCCCTTCGTACCTACACGTTGCTCGTGCCTAAATCTTACTACGCGTCGATCTTGACGGACTCACAAACTTGTTCGTTGGTTTTAGTACCCAAATGACTAGAAAACATGATTTTTTTCTAAAAAAAACTCTAAGGAAAAGAGGGGAAAAAACCGTTATATCTCCCAAATGAGGACTCCGGCGACCGTGCCGTTCGTTCCTACAAGTCACTCGTGCTTAAATCTTACTACGTGTCGATCTTGACGGACTCACAAACTTGTTTGTGGGTTTTAGTACCCAAACAACTAGAAAACATGATTTTTTCTAAAAAAAACTCTAACGAAAAGAGAGAAAAAACGGTTATATCTCCCAAACCAGGACTTCGGCGACCGCCCCGTTCGTGCCTACACGTCACTCGTGCCTAAATCTTACTACGTGTCGATTTTGACGGACTCGTAAACTCGTTTGCGGGTTTTAGTACCCAAACGACTAGAAAACATAATTTTTTCTAAAACAAACTCTAAGGGAAAGAGCCGAAAAAACTGTTACCTCTCCCAAACCGGGACTCCGGTGACCGTGCCGTTCGTACCTACACGTTGCTCGTGCCTAAATCTTACTACGCGTCGATCTTGACGGACTCACAAACTTGTTCCTTGGTTTTTGGAGCCAAATGACTAGAAAACATGATTATTTCAAAAAAAAACTCTAAGGAAAAGAGGGGAAAGAACATTTACATCTCCCAAAGCAAGACTCCGGCGACCGTGCCGTTTGTTCCTGCACGTCACTCGTGCCTAAATCTTACTACGTGTAGATCTTGACGGACTCACAAACTCGTTTGTGAGTTTTGGTACCCAAACGACTAGAAAACATGATTTTTTTATAAAAAAAACTCCAAGGAAAAGAGAGAAAAAACTGTTACATCTCCCAAACCGGGACTCCAGTGACCGTGTCGTTCGTTCCTTCACGTCACTCGTACCTAAATCTTACTACGTGTCGATCTTGACGGACTCACAAACTCGTTTGTGGGTTTCAGTACCCAAACCACTAGAAAACAAGATTTTTTCTAAAAAAAACTCTAAGGGAAAGAGGGGAAAAAACCGTTATATCTCCCGAACGAGGACTCCAGCGACCGTGCCGTTCGTTTCTACACATCACTCGTGTTTAAATCTTACTACGCGTCGATCGTGACGGACTCACAAACTCGTTTGTGGGTTTTAGTACCCAAACGACTAGAAAACATGATTTTTTCTTAAAAAAACTCTAATGAAAAGAGAGAAAAAACGGTTACATCTCCCAAACCGGGACTCCGGCGACCGCCCCGTTCGTGCCTACACGTCAGTCGTGCCTAAATCTTACTACGTGTCGATTTTGACGGACTCGCAAACTCGTTTGTGGGTTTTAGTACCCAAACGACTAGAAAACATAATTATTTCTAAAACAAACTCCAAGGAAAAGAGCCGAAAAAACTGTTACCTCTCCCAAATCGGGACTCCGGCGACCGTGCTGTTCGTACCTACACGTTGCTCGTGCCTAAATCTTACTACGCGTCGATCTTGACGGACTCACAAACTTGTTCATTGGTTTTAGTACCCAAATGACTAGAAAACATGATGATTTAAAAAAAAAACTGTATGGAAAAGATGGGAAAAAACAGTTACATCTCCCAATGCGGGACTCCGGCGACCGTGCCGTTTGTTCCTACACGTCACTCGTGCCTAAATCTTACTACGTGTCGATCTTGACGGACTCACAAACTCGTTTGTGAGTTTTGGTACCCAAACGACTAGAAAACATGATTTTTTTCTAAAAAAAACTTCAAGGAAAAGAGGGGAAAAAAGAGTTACATCTCCCAAACCGGGACTCCGGCGATTGCGCCGTTCGTTCCTACATATCAACTGTGCCTAAATCTTACTACGTGTCGATCTTAACGGACTCACAAACTCGTTTGTGGGTTTTAGTACCCAAACGACTAGAAAACATGATTTTTTTCTAAAAAAAACTCTAAGGAAAAGAGGGGAAAAAACTATTACATCTCCCAAACCGGGACTTCGGCGACCGTGCCGTTTGTTTCTACACGTCACCTGTACCTAAATCTTACTACGTGGCGATCTTGATGGACTCACATACTCGTTTGTGGGTTTTAGTATCCAAACGACTAGAAAACATGATTTTTTTCTAAAAAAGCTCTAAGGAAAAGAGAGAAAAAACTGTTACATCTCCCAAAATGGGACTCCGACGACCGTGCCGTTCGTTCCTACACGTCACTCGTGCCTAAATCTTACTACGTGTCGATCTAGATGGACTCACATACTCGTTTGTGGGTTTTAGTATCCAAACGACTAGAAAACATGATTTTTTTCTAAAAAAGCTCTAAAGAAAAGAGAGAAAGAACTGTTATATCTCCCAAAATGGGACTCCGACGACCGTGCCGTTCGTTCCTACACGTCACTCGTGCCTAAATCTTACTACGTGTCGATCTAGATGGACTCACAAACTCGGTTGTGGGTTTTGGTACCCAAACGACTAGAAAACATGATTTTTTAAAAAAAAAACTCTAAGGAAAAGAGGGGAAAAAACTGTTACATCTCCCAAACCAGGACTTCGGCGACCGTGCCATTCGTTCCTATCGTGCTTAAATCAGACTACGTGTTGATCTTGACGGACTCGCAAACTCGTTTGTGGGTTTTAGTACCCAAACGACTGGAAAACATGATTTTTTCTAAAAGGAACTCTTAAGGAAAAGAGACGAAAAAACTGTTTCTTCTCCTAAACCGGGACTCCTGCGACCGTGCCGTGCGTTCGTACACGTCACTCGTGCCTAAATCTTACTACGTGTCAATCTTAACGGACTCACAAACTCGTTTGTGGGTTTAAGTACCCAAACAACTACAAAACACGTTTTTTCCTAAAAAAACTCCAAGGAAAAGAGGGGAAAAAAGAGTTACATCTCCCAAACCGGGACTTCGGCGACCGTGCCGTTTGTTACTACACGTCACCTGCGCCTAAATATTACTACGTGGTGATCTTGACGGACTCACATACTCGTTTGTGGGTTTTAGTATCCAAATGACTAGAAAACATGATTTTTTCTAAAAAAAACTCTAAGGAAAAGAGAGAAAAAACTGTTACATCTCCCAAACTAGGACTCCGACGACCGTGCCATTCGTTCTTACACGTCAATCGTGCCTAAATCTTACTACGTGTCGATCTTGATGGACTCACAAACTCGTTTGTGGGTTTAGTACCCAAACGACTAGAAAACATGATTTTTTCTAAAAAAAACTCAAATGAAAGGAGAGAAAAAACGATTACATCTCCCAAACCGGGGGTCCGGCGACTGCGCCGTTCGTTCCTACACGTCACTCGTGGCTAAATCTTACTACGTGTCGATCTTGACGGACTCACAAACTCGTTTGTGGGTTTTAGTACCCAAATAACTACAAAACATGATTTTTTCTAAAAAAAACTTTAAGGAAAAGAGAGAAAAAACAGTTACATCTCCCAAACTAAGACTCCGGCGACCGTGCCGTTCATTCCTACACGTCACTCATGCCGAGATCTTACTACGTGTCAATCTTGACAGACTCACAAACTCGTTTGTGGGTTTTAGTACCCAAATGACTAGAAAACACATTTTTTTCTAAAAAAAACTCTAAGGAAAAGAGAGAAAAAGCTGTTACATCTCCCAAACCGGGACTCCGGCGACCGTGTTGGTCGTTCCTACACGTCACTCGTGCCTAAATCTTACTATGTGTCGATCTTGACGGACTCACAAACTCGTTTATGGGTTTGAGTACCCATACGACTAGAAAACATGATTTTTTCTAAAAAAAAACTCTTAGGAAAAGAAAGAAAAAACTGTTACATCTCCCAAACTGGGACTCCGGCGTTCGTGCCATTCATTGCTACACGTCACTCGTGCCTAAATCTTACTACGTGTTGATTTTGACGGACTCGCAAACTCGTTTGTGGGTTTTAGTACCCAAATGACTAGAAAACATGATTTTTTCAAACAAAAAACTCTAAGGAAAAGAGACGAAAAAACTGTTACTTCTCCCAAACCGGGACTTTGGCGACCGTGCCGTTCGTTCCTACACGTCACTCGTGCCTAAATCTTACTACGCGTCGATCTTGACGGACTCACAAACTTGTTCGTGGGTGTTAGTATCCAAATGACAAGAAAACGTGATTTTTTCTAAAAAAAACTCTATGGAGAACAGAGCAAAAACTGTTACTTCTCCTAAACCGGGACTCCAGCGACCGTGCTGTTCGTTCCTACACGTCACTCGTGCCTAAATCTTATTACGTGTCAAGTTTGACGGAGTTCCGATCTCGTTTGTGGGTTTTACCACCAAGACGACTCGAAAATAGGTTATTCTATAAAAAAAAAAACTAAGGAAAAGAGAAGGAAAAAAAATTAAATCTCTCAAACCGGGACTCCGACAACTGTGCCGTTTGTTCCCACTCGTCACTCGTGCCTAAATCTTACTACTTGTCGAGTTTGACGGAGATCTGAGCTCGTTTGTGGGTTTTAGTACCTAAACGACTAGAAAACACGTTTTTTCCTAAAAAAAACTCCAAGGAAAAGAGGGCAAAAAAGTGCTACATCACCCAAACCGGGACTCCGGCGACCGTGCCATTTGTTCCAACACGTCACTCGTGCCTAAATCTTACAATGTGTCAAGTTTGACGGAGTTCTGATCTCGTTCGTGGGTTTTACTAACTAGATGACTCGAAAATAGGTTATTCTATAAATAAAAAAAACTATGGAAAAGAGAAGGAAAAAAAATTAAATCTCTCAAACCGGGACTCCGACAGCTGCGCCGTTTGTGCCAACTCGTCACTCATGCCTAAATCTTACTACGTGTCGAGTTCGACAGAGATCCGAGCTCGTTTGGGGGTTTAAGTACCCAAATGACTAGAAAATACGTTTTTTCCTAAAAAAACTCCAAGGAAAAGAGGGGAAAAAAGTGTTACATCTCCCAAACCGGGACTCCGGCGACCGTGCCGTTTGTTCCTACACGTCACTTGTGCCTAAATCTTACTACGTGGCGATCATGACGGACTCACATACTCGTTTGTGGGTTTTAGTACCCAAACGACAAGAAAACATGATTTTTTCTAAAAAAAACTCTAAGGAAAAGAGAGAAAAAACTGTTACAGCTGCTAAACTGGGACCCCGACTACCGTGCCGTTCGTTCCTACACGTCACTCATGCCTAAATCTTATTACGTGGTGATCTTGACGGACTTACATACTCGTTTGTGGGTTTTAGTACCCAAACGACTAGAAAACATGATTTTTTCTAAAAAAAACTCTAAGGAACAGAGAGAAAAAACTGTTACATCTCCCAAACTATGACTCCAACGACCGTGCCGTTCGTTCCTACACGTCAGTCGTGCCGAAATCTTACCACGTGTCAATCTTAACGGACTCACAAACTCGTTTGTGGCTTTTAGTACCCAAACGACTGGAAAACATGATTTTTTCTAAAAAAAACTCTAAGGAAAAGTGGGGAAAGAACTGTTACATCTCCCAAACCGGGACTCCGGCGACCGTGCCGTTCGTTCCTACACGTCACTCGTGCCTAAATCTTACTACGTGTCGATGTTGACGGACTCACAAACTCGTTTGTGAGTTTCAGTACCCAAACGACTAGAAAACATGATTTTTTCTAAAAAAAACTCGAAGGAAAAGAGGGAAAAAAAACTGCTATATCTCCCAAACCAGGACACCGGCGACCGTGCCGTTCGTTCCTACACGTCACTCGTGCCTAAATATTACTATGTGTCGATCTTGACGGACTCACACACTCGTTTGTGGGTTTTAGTACCCAAACGACTAGAAAACATGATTTTTTCTAAAAAAAATTCTAACGAAAAGAGAGTAAAAACGGTTACATCTCCCAAACCGGCACTCCGGCGACCGTGCCGTTCGTTCCTACACGTTACTCGGGCCTAAATCTTACTACGTGTCGATTTTGACGGACTCGCAAACTCGTTTGTGGGTTTTAGTACCCAAACGACTAGAAAACATGATTTTTTCTAAAAAAAAACTCTAAGGAAAAGGGACGAAAAAACTGTTACATCTCCCAAATTGGGACTCCGTCGACCGTGCCGTTCATTGCTACACGTCACTCGTGCCGAAATCTTACCACGGGTCAATTGTAATAAACTCACAAACTTGTTTGTGGGTTTTAGTACCCAAACGACTAGAAAACATGATTTTTTCTAAAAAAACACTCTAGGGAAAAGAGAGAAAAAACAGTTACATCTCCCAAACTAGGACTACAACGACCGTGCCGTTAGTTCCTACACGTCAGTCGTGCCGAAATCTTACCACGTGTCAATCTTAACGGACTCACAAACTCGTTTGTGGCTTTTAGTACCCAAACGACTGGAAAACATGATTTTTTCTAAAAAAAACTCTAAGCAAAAGTGGGGAAAGAACTGTTACATCTCCCAAACCGGGACTCCGGCGATTGTGCCGTTCGTTCCTACACGTCACTCGTGTCCAAATCTTCATACGTGTCGATCTTGACTGACTCACAAACTCTTTTGTGGGTTTTAGTAACCAAACGACTAGAAAACATGATTTTTTCTAAAAAAAACTACAAGGGAAAGAGAGAAAAAACTATTAAAACTCCCAAACCGGGACTCCGGCAACCGTGCCGTTCGTTCCTACACGTCACTCGTGCCTAAATCTTACTACGTGTCTATCTTGACGGACTCACAAACTCGTTTGTGGGTTTCAGTACCCAAACGACTAGAAAACATGATTTTTTCTTAAAAAAACTCTAAGGAAAAGAGGGCAAAAACTATTACATCTCCCAAACCGGGACTTCGGCGACCGTGTCGTTCGTTGCTACACGTCACTCGTGTCCAAATCTTCCAACGTGTCTATCTTGACTGACTCACAAACTTGTTTGTGGGTTTTAGTACCCAAACGACTAGAAAACATGATATTTTGTAAAAAAAACTCTAACGAAAAGAGAGTAAAAACGGTTACATCTCCCAAACCGGGACTCCGGCGACCGTGCCGTTCGTTCCTACACGTCACTCATGCCTAAATCTTACTACGTGTCGATCTTGACGGACTCACAAACTTGTTTGTGGGTTTCAGTACCCAAACGACTAGAAAACATGATTTTTTCTAAAAAAAACTCTAAGGAAAAGAGGGAAAAAAAAACTGCTATATCTCCCAAACCAGGACACCGGCGACAGTGCCGTTCGTTCCTACACATCACTCGTGCCTAAATCTTACTACGCGTCGATCTTGACGGACTCACAAACTTGTTCGTGGGTTTTAGTACCCAAATGACTAGAAAACATGATTTTTTCGAAAAAAAAAACTCTAAGGAAAAGAGTGAAAAAACTGTTACATCTGCCAAACCGGGACTCCGGCGACCGTGCCGTTCGTTCCTACACGTCACTCGTGCCTAAATCTTACTATGTGTCGATTTTGACGGACTCACAAACTCGTTTCTGGGTTTTAGTACCCAAACGACTAGAAAACATGATTTTTTCTAAAAAAAACTCTATGGAAAAGAGGGGAAAAAACTTTTACATCTCCCAAACCGGGACTCCGGCGACGGTGCCGTTCGTTCCTACACGTCACTCGTGCCTAAATCTTACTACGTGTCGATCTTGACGGACTCACAAACTCGTTTGTGGGTTTTAGTACCCAAACGACTAGAAAACATGTTTTTTTCTAAAAAAAACTCTAAGGAAAAGAGAGAAAAAAAAACTGCTATATCTCCCAAACCGGACTCCGGCGACCGTGCCGTTTCGTTCCTACACGTCACTCGTGCCTAAATCTTACTACGTGTCGATCTTGACGGACTCACAAACTCGTTCGTGGGTTTTAGTACCCAAACGACTAGAAAACATGATTTTTTCTAAAAAAAACTCTAAGGAAAAGAGGGGAAAAAACTGTTACATCTCCCAAACCGGGACTCCGGCGACCGTGCCGTTCGTTCCTACACGTCACTCGTGCCTAAATCTTACTACGTGTCGATCTTGACGGACTCACAAACTCGTTTGTGGGTTTTAGTACCCAAACGACTAGAAAACATGATTTTTTCTAAAAAAAAAAAACTCTAAGGAAAAGTGGAGAAAAAAACTGTTACATCTCCCAAACCGGGACTCCGGCGACCGTGCCGTTCGTTCCTACACGTCACTCGTGCCTAAATCTTACTACGTGTCGATCTTGACGGACTCACAAACTCGTTTGTGGGTTTTAGTACCCAAACGACTAGAAAACATGATTTTTTCTAAAAAAAAACTCTAAGGAAAAGAGAGAAAAAAAAAAACTGTACATCTCCCAAACCGGGACTCCGGCGTCCACGCCGTTCGTTCCTACACGTCACTCGTGCCTAAATCTTACTACGTGTCGATTTTGATGGACTCGCAAACTCGTTTGTGGGTTTTAGTACCCAAACGACTAGAAAACATGATTTTTTCTAAAAAAAACTCTAAGGAAAAGGGACGAAAAAAACTGTTACATCTCCCAAACTGGGACTCCAACGACCGTGCCGTTCGTTCCTACACGTCACTCGTGCCTAAAATCTTACTACGTGTCGATCTTGACGGACTCACAAACTCGTTTGTGGGTTTTAGTACCCAAATTTTTTCTAAAAAAAACTCTAAGGAAAAGAGAGAAAAAAACTGTTAAAAAACATGATTTTTTCGTGCCTAAATCTAAAAAAAAAATCGTTTGTGGGTTTTAGTACCCAAACGACTCTAAAACATGAAAAAAAAAAAAAACTCTAAGGAAAAGCGAAAAAAAAAAACTGTTACATCTCCCAAACCGGGACTCCGGCGACCGTGCCGTTCGTTCCTACACGTCACTCGTGCCTAAATCTTACTACGTGTCGATCTTGACGGACTCACAAACTCGTTTGTGGGTTTTAGTACCCAAACGACTAGAAAACATGATTTTTTCTAAAAAAAAACTCTAAGGAAAAGAGAAAAAAAAAACTGCTATAAACTCCCAAACCGGAACCGTGCCGTTCGTTCCTACACGTCACTCGTGCCTAAATCTTACGTCATCCGTGACCTTCACAACTCGTTTGTGGGTACACGTACCCACTCGACTGAAAACATGTATTTTTTCTAAAAAAAAACTAACGTGTCGAAACTGTTTTGACGGACTCGCAAACTCGTTTGTGGTTTTAGTACCCAAACGACTAGAAAACGTCGTTTTTTTCGAAAAAAAAACTCTAAGGGGTTTTAGTACCCAAACGAAAAAAACTGTTTTTTCTCCAAAAAAAAACTCCAAGGAAAACCGTGCCGTTCATTCCCAAACCGGGACTCCGTCCGTGCCGTTCGTTCCTACACGTCACTTAAATCTTACTACGTGTCGATCTTGACGGACTCACAAACTCGTTTGTGGGTTTCAGTACCCAAACGACTAGAAAACATGATTTTTTCTAAAAAAAACTCTAAGGAAAAGAAGAAAAAAAAACTGCTATATCTCCCAAACCAGGACACCGGCGACCGTGCCGTTCGTTCCTACACGTCACTCGTGCTTAAATATTACTACGTGTCGATTTTGACGGACTCGCAAACTCGTTTGTGGGTTTTAGTACCCAAACGACTAGAAAACGTTATTTTTTATAAAAAAAACTCTAAGGAAAAGGGACGAAAAAACTGTTACATCTCCCAAACTGGGACTCCAACGACCGTGCCGTTCATTCCTACACGTCACTCGTGCCTAAATCTTACTACGTGTCGATCTTGACGGACTCATAAAGTCGTTCGTGGGTTTTAGTACCCAAATGACTAGAAAACATGATTTTTTCTAAAAAAAACTCTAAGGAAAAGAGGGAAAAAAACTGCTATATCTCCCAAAACCAGGACACCGGCGACCGTGCCGTTCGTTCCTACACGTCACTCGTGCCTAAATATTACTATGTGTCGATCTTGACGGACTCACACACTCGTTTGTGGGTTTTAGTACCCAAACGACTAGAAAACATGATTTTTTCTAAAAAAAAAAAACTTCTAACGAAAAGAGAGTAAAAAACGGTTACATCTCCCAAACCGGGACTCCGGCGACCGTGCCGTTCGTTCCTACGTACGTCACTCGGGCCTAAATCTTACTACGTGTCGATTTTGACGGACTCGCAAACTCGTTTGTGGGTTTTAGTACCCAAACGACTAGAAAACATGATTTTTTCTAAAAAAAACTCTAAGGAAAAGGGACGAAAAAACTGTTACATCTCCCAAACTGGGACTCCGACGACCGTGCCGTTCGTTCCTACACGTCAATCGTGCCGAAATCTAACAACGTGTCAATCTTAATGGACTCACAAACTCGTTTGTGGGTTTTAGTACCCAAACGACTAGAAAACATGATTTTTTTTAAAAAAAACTCTAGGGAAAAGACAGAAAAAACTCTTACATCTCCCAAACTAGGACTCCAACGACCGTGCCGTTCGTTCCTACACGTCACTCGTGCCTAAATCTTACCACGTGTCAATCTTAACGGACCCACAAACTCGTTTGTGGCTTTTAGTACCCAAACGACAGGAAAACATGATTTTTTCTAAAAAAAACTCTAAGGAAAAGTGGGGAAAGAACTGTTACATCTCCCAAACCGGGACTCCGGCGACCGTGCCGTTCGTTCCTACACGTCACTCATGCCTAAATCTTACTACGTGTCGACACGTCCCAAACGACTCATGATTTTTTCTAAAAAAACTCTTACTAAACGTGTTCGACGTCACTCGTTGTGTCATCTTGACGGACTCACAAACTCGTTTGTGGGTTTTAGTACCCAAACGACTAGAAAACATGATTTTTTTCTAAAAAAACTCTAAGGAAAAGAGGGAAAAAAAAACTGCTATATCTCCCAAACCAGGACACCGGCGACCGTGCCGTTCGTTCCAACACGTCACTCGTGCCTAAATCTTACTACGTGTCGATTTTGACGGACTCACAAACTCGTTTGTGGGTTTCAGTACCCAAACGACTAGAAAACATGATTTTTTCTAAAAAAAACTTTAAGGAAAAGAGGGAAAAAAAACTGCTATATCTCCCAAACTAGGACACCGGCGACCGTGCCGTTCGTTCCTACACGTCACTCGTGCCTAAATATTACTATGTGTCGATCTTGACGGACTCACACACTCGTTTGTGGGTTTTAGTACCCAAACGACTAGAAAACATGATTTTTTCTAAAAAAAATTCTAACGAAAAGAGAGTAAAAACGGTTACATCTCCCAAACCGGCACTCCGGCGACCGTGCCGTTCGTTCCTACCGTTCCTACACGTTACTCGGGCCAAAATCGTACTACGTGTCGATTTTGACGGACTCGCAAACTCGTTTGTCGGTTTTTGTACCCAAACGACTAGAAAACATGATTTTTTCTAAAAAAAACTCTAAGGAAAAGGGAAGAAAAAACTGTTACATCTCCCAAACTGGGACTCCGTCGACCGCGCCTTTCATTCCTACACGTCACTCGTGCCGAAATCTTACCACGTGTCAATCTTAACGGACTCACAAACTCGTTTGTGGCTTTTAGTACCCAAACGACTGGAAAACATGATTTTCTCTAAAAAAACTCTAAGGAAAAGTGGCGAAAGAACTGTTACATCTCCCAAACCGGGACTCCGGCGACCGTGCCGTTCGTTCCTACACGTCACTCGTGCCTAAATCTTACTACGTGTCGATCTTGACGGACTCACAAACTCGTTTGTGGGTTTCAGTACCCAAACGACTAGAAAACATGATTTTTTCTAAAAAAAACTCTAAGGAAAAGAGGGAAAAAAAACTGCTATATCTCCTAAACCAGGACACCGGCGACCGTGCCGTTCGTTCCTACATGTCACTCGTGCCTAAATCTTACTACGTGTCGATCTTGACGGACTCACAAACTCGTTTGTGGGTGTCAGTACCCAAACGACTAGAAAACATGATTTTTTCTAAAAAAAACTCTAACGAAAAGAGGGCAAAAACTGTTACATCTCCCAAACCGGGACTTCGGCGACCGTGCCGTTCGTTCCTACACGTCACTCGGGCCTAAATCTTACTACGTGTCGATTTTGACGGACTCGCAAACTCGTTTGTGGGTTTTAGTACCCAAACGACTAGAAACATGATTTTTTCTAAAAAAAACTCTAAGGAAAAGGGACAAAAAAACTGTTACATCTCCCAAACTGGGACTCCGACGACGGTGCCATTCGTTCCTATACGTCAATCGTGCCGAAATATAACAACGTCTCAATCTTAATGGACTCACAAACTCGTTTGTGGGTTTTAGTACCCAAACGACTAGAAAACATTATTTTTTATAAAAAAAACTCTAAGGAAAAGGGACGAAAAAACTGTTACATCTCCCAAACTAGGACTCCAACGACCGTGCCGTTCATTCCTACACGTCACTCGTGCCTAAATCTTACTACGTGTCGATCTTGACGGACTCACAAACTCGTTTGTGGGTTTCAGTACCCAAACGACTAGAAAACATGATTTTTTCTAAAAAAAACTCTAAGGAAAAGAGGGAAAAAAACTGCTATATCTCCCAAACCAGGACACCGGCGACCGTGCCGTTCATTCCTACACGTCACTCGTGCCTAAATATTACTATGTGTCGATCTTGACGGACTCACACACTCGTTTGTGGGTTTTAGTACCCAAACGACTAGAAAACATGATTTTTTCTAAAAAAAATTCTAACGAAAAGAGAGTAAAAACGGTTACATCTCCCAAACCGGGACTCCGGCGACCATGCCGTTTGTTCCTACACGTCACTCGTGCCTAAATCTTACTACGTGTCGATTTTGATGGACTCACAAACTCGTTTATGGGTTTTAGTACCCAAACGACTAGAAAACATGATTTTTTCTAAAAAAAACTCTGAGGAAAAGAGGGAAAAAACTGCTATATCTCCCAAACCAGGACACCGGCGACCGTGCCATTCGTTCCAACACGTCACTCGTGCCTAAATCTTACTACGTGTTGATTTTGACGGACTCGCAAACTCGTTTGTGGGTTTTAGTACCCAAACACCTAGAAACATGATTTTTTCTAAAAAAAACTCTAAGGAAAAGGGACGAAAAAACTGTTACATCTCCCAAACTGGGACTCCGACGACCGTGCCGTTCGTTCCTACACGTCACTCGTGCCGAAATCTAACAACGTGTCAATCTTAATGGACTCACAAACTCGTTTGTGGGTTTTAGTACCCAAACGACTAGAAAACATGATTTTTTTTAAAAAAAACTCTAGGGAAAAGAGAGAAAAAACTGTTACATCTCCCAAACTAGGACTCCGGCGACCGTGCCGTTTGTTCCTACACGTCACTCGTGCCTAAATCTTACTACGTGTCGATTTTGATGGACTCACAAACTCGTTTATGGGTTTTAGTACCCAAACGACTAGAAAACATGATTTTTTCTAAAAAAAACTCTAAGGAAAAGTGGGGAAAAAACTGTTACATCTCCCAAACCGGGACTCCGACAACCGTGCCGTTTGTTCCTACACGTCACTCGTGCCTAAATCTAACTACGTATCAATCTTGACAGACTCAAAAACTTGTTCGTGGGTTTTAGTACCCAAATGACTAGAAAACATGATTTTTTCTAAAAAAAACTCTATGGAAAAGAGAGAAACAACTGTTACATCTCTCAAACCGGGACTCCGGCAACCGTGCCGTTCGTTCCTACACCTCACTCATGCCTAAATCTTACTTTGTGTCAAGTTTGACAGAGTTCCGATCTCGTTTGTGGGTTTTACTACCTAGACGACTCGAAAACGTTATTCTATAAAAAAAAAAGCTAAGGAAAAGAGTAGGAAAAAAAATTGAATATCTCAAACCGAGACTCTGACAACTGTGCCATTTGTTCCCATTTGTCACTCGTGCCTAAATCTTACTACGTGTCGAGTTTGACAGAGATCTAAGCTTGTTTGTGGGTTTTAGTACCTAAACGACTAGAAAACACGTGTTTTTCTAAAAAAAACTCCAAGGAAAAGAGGGGAAGAAACTGTTACATCTCCCAAACCAGGACTTTGGCAACCGTGCCGTTTGTTCCTACACGTCACTCGTGCCTAAATCTTACTACGTGTCGATTTTGACGGACTCACAAACTCGTTTGTGGGTTTTAGTACCCAAATAACTATAAAACATGATTTTTGCTTAAAAAAACTTTAAGGAAAAGAGAGAAAAAACTGTTACATCTCCCAAACTAGGACTCCGGCGACCGTGCTGTTCGTTCCTACACGTCACTCGTGCCTAAATCTTACTATGTGTCGATCTTGACGGACTCACAAACTCGTTTGTGGGTTTTAGTACCCAAACGACTAGAAAACATGATTTTTTCTAAAAAAAAACTCTGAGGAAAAGAGAGAAAAAACTGTTACAGTACCCAAACGACTAGAGAAGACGTTTTTTCCTAAAAGAAACCTAATATGACAGCAGCATTTGAATTTTCAAGTATGATAATCAAGTAAAAAAAGTGAGGAAACAAGTGATAATACCTGCTTCGGTGGTGGAGGCAATGAAGCTGAATGAGGCAATGACGGTGAATGAGATGGTATATGATCATCACCCACAGACTCAACTCGTACCTGGTGTCCGCTAGATGCTTTCGGAACCTAAACACAATGAAATACTGTTAATTGCAATGTAAAAAAAAAAAATAACATGTATAAAAATTGTTATTTTAAGAAATTCATCAATTGCATGGTGACCTGTTGGGTTGCATCTGCAGATAAGACACCAGTTTTCATCAATTGTAAGGTGACCTGTCGAGTGATCTCTTCTTTCAGCTCCTCTCGCAATTCCTCTTTCAAATTCTCTCACAGCTCTTCTCTTAGCTCCTCTCGCAGGCCCGTATGACACTGTGATGGACCAGTATCCTCCCCATAAACAGCAGCCCGAGATATGCCAGTGCCGTATATGCGGCAGTAGCCATGTCCATCGTCCCTGAAAACTTTGTGAAATATCTTGTTACGAGCATCATCCGTCCTTTGCTCCTCAGGTACCTTCTCTAGAAGTTGATTATATTCATCCTACACATCCAAAAGACAAATTAATTGACTATATGAAACAAAGTTAAATACTAAGATTGCAATAAGTACTACTTACAATGTAGGGAACCACATCTGGGTCATTTACTTGGCGAGTCCTCAAGTAGACACTCATCTTGTCTGTTCGGTCCCCAGCCGCCTCCATCTAATTTAGCAAACATACAATATGATAAGTGAACGCTTAAAACCCAAAACATAATAATAAGCGTTAATTTTCTTACGTATGTACCTCATGGCGTATTGTCGAGAACTGTGTCTTTCTAGTTGTATGAGGTGGGCCACGAAGCTCCCTATTCGTTGAATTATTTTTTGCAATTGCCTACAATAGATTGGCATAATTAATGACATAAATATTCAATAAGGATGTTATTGCAAATGAATGTAATGACATAAATACTTAAACCTTTGCCGCCTCGGTCCTCCAATAATCCACGAGCTCTCTCCAGTGATTTGGAAGGACACCATCAGGACAATCGGGATAGCGGTCCAAAATGTCTCGATATGGCGTAAAATGCTTTTTTTTTTGATATGGTACTTATGATCCTTCCATAACTTCGCACATTTATCCATGCAAACCGGTTTGTACTCATCTGGACAAGGTTCCAAATTACGCTATAAAAACATTAGTCATTAAACTGATAGATATATATTACAATTTTGCTAATTGAAGAAACAATAACGTTTTTACCTTAACATCCTGCCAAATCTGATCGATCAAATCAGAGGGTACTTGTGTCCAATCTGTAAATATCAAGGGTACAATGTGACGCACTATGATGCCCAACTGCTCTGAGAGTTTGTTAACTTTTGTGTTCTCAATTGGGCACCACATTTTATCAAATACCACGTGATACTTGAAATCCTTGCTACCCCAGTCACGAATACCTAATGCCAAGCCTCGCCCTTTCTTTGAACACGATGAGGATGTCTCATTACCTGATGGCCCTAAAGCAAGTGAATCTAAAATAATAATATAAATCAAAACATGTGATATTAGTTGTTAGCTAAATGTGTGAACATTTATTAACTTAGTTTATACTTGATACAAGCGGCCGTGAGGATGCATCTAATGGTGCGAACCCTGCTGCCTCAGCTGAAACAGTCGGTAGAGGAGGAGACGGTTGCAACATAGGTTGTTGAGATGGAACTGGTGGAGTAGTCTCCTCAGACTGAGATGTAAATGACTGCAATACATCAGACACCATCCGACCAGTTGACCTCTTCCTCTTTGACATAATAACCTGGTAAGAAAAATACAAGCTACATACAAAATAAACAACTAACAAATAGAGGGAAAAGTATGAAAGCTTTCAAGTTTCTAAGCACATATGTGAGGGAATTAAGGTTAAACTTATCAAACTATAGAGAAAGTTTTAGAAGTTGCAAATTAACAGTTACATGTTACATGTTATATGTCAAAATATGGTTACAACTATGTACATATCAAATAACCAACTACACAAAGCTAATAGAGGAAGACAAAAGGTTAGTCCATCATTGACAAGTTGGAATATGACTGTTAGACAGGAGCATCAACCGTTGCTCCTTCTGTTCCTTCCCTAACCCAGTGAACATCTTTATCATGAAGGGCAATATTTTCTTCCAGTTGTTGACTTGCATTAGGCTCAGCTTGAGTGTCTAAAGAATGCATATCAAACAAACTTCTCTTTGACATCTTCACAACAACATGCCAGTCTGCTTGTAAAGGGTCTGACGCATACCAAACCTGCTTTGCTTGGGATGCAAAGATGAAAGGTTCATTGGTCTCTCGATCATCTCGGTATAACAAATGGTTGAAGTTGACCAATGTAAACTTGAAAGCATCTTCCTTCTTCCCGCGGATGTTATCAACCCAATCACACTTAAACATAACAAATGCCATGTCATTAGTGTATCGAATTTCAACAATATTAGTCAATTGTCCATAGTAGTACACAGACCCCACACGAGGATTATTATCCTTTCGACTACCATAACTCAGGGTCTCAACCTTTAATCTTACACCACTATTTTGAGTAACTTGACTATCATCCATGTGCTTCACACGAAAATGGAACCCATTGACGTTGTAGGCATTATACCTGTATGCTATGTCATTAGGACCATTTGCCAAATTTGTGATTTCATCAGAGAAGATGATATTTGTTGTCCTTCGTAAAGTTTGAACCTGTTATGCAACCAGGAGTGTATATTTATATTCATGAAGTGTACGTAAGTTTGAGTGAACTGAAAACAATAAAACATACATGATTGCTGAACCAAGTGTGGAATGTTTTAAAATGCTCGCGCTGAATTTGATGATTGTCTGCTTGAGGAAATTTTTCCTTAACAAATTCAAGGTAATTGCTGTGCAATAAAATTACATATATGAAGATGATGTATATAAAACTGCAACATACTTTAACATGAAGTGGTGATTAAAAAACAAACTTACTTTATGAATGATGCCATTGATTTAGAGTTGAACAAGACATAGCGATGAGCCTGTGTCAGTACACTCTTATGAGGACGAAAAAATTTGCCTAACCCTTCTGGACCTTCTTTGCTCCGCACCGGTCGATTAGTTTTGGTTTCTATGTCATGAAGATATTGGGCACAGAAATTCATGCACTGTTCCATCAAGTACTCTTTAGCTATTGAACCTTCTGGAAAAGCTCGATTTCAAACATATTCTTTTAATGTTAGAATATATCTTTCAATTGAGTACATCCATTGATATTGAACTGGTCCACACAATAATGCTTCATCTGCCAAATGAATGGGCAAGTGTTCCATTATATCAAAGAAGGCCAGGGGAAATAATTTCTCAAGATGACAAAGAGTTACTGCTATACGATCCTGAATATACTGCAAGTCAGTTACACGATTCAACTTCAAGCACAGTTGCCTGAAGAAGTTGCTCAATTCAATCAACGGTTCAATGACTTTCTTAGGCAAAGAATGACGTATAGCCAAAGGAATAAGTTGTTGCATCATGACATGATTGTCGTGACTCTTTAAACCCCAAATAGTTCTTTCATCTAAATGAACATGTCGTGATATATTAGATGCATACCCATTTGGCACTCTAACTTCCTTTAGCACTTTCAAGAACAAATATTTTTCCTCCTTGGTCATCGTGAACTGAGCAGGAGGCAAGTACAATTTGTTGGCCCCCTTCTCTACTGGGTGCAATGCTTCTCTAATTCCCATTTCTTTCAAATCGCGTCAGGCATTTGCATTGTCCTTCGACTTTCCCACAACTCCTAGTATTGTCCATAATACATTGTCACATACATTCTTCTCTATATGCATCACATCGAGATTGCGTCTTACTAAATTGTATTTCCAGGACGGTAATTCATAAAAGATGCTCTTCTTTTTCCAATTATGGGTTTTGGGCTCATGATTCTTTTGCTTCTCTTTTGATCTCTGGTGCCTTACTGCAAGGTCATCCAATCTGTATTGGGTAAGAATACCTTTTGCTTCCAACTATAACAACATCTCTGATCCAGACAACATTTCAGGTTTTGTTCCAATTTCTTGGGTCTTATCAAATGATACTCTATCCCTTCGAAATTTATGTTGAGTAGGCAAAAAGCGACGGTGGCCCATGTAGACAAACTTTTTTCCGTGCTTTAACCTTCTGGATTTAGTTTGCGTATTGCAACACGGGTAAGCATATTCACCTTTGGTACTCCATCCCGACAGCACAGCATATCCAGGGAAGTCACCAATTGTCCACAATAAACATGTGAACAATTGGAACATCTGTTTGGTCGATGCATCAAAAGTGGGTACACCTTCATTCCAAAGCTCATTCAACTCCTCGATTAATGGTTGCAAGTAGACATCAATCTTGTCACCGGGTCCTTTAGGCCCATCTATAGCACAGACAACATAAAAAATGGTTGCTTCATGCACATCCAAGGTGGTAGATTGTATGGAATCAACACTACAGGCCAAGTGCTATGAACTACATTCATCGATCTAAACGGGTTGAATCCATCCGACGCAAGCCCAAGCCTCACATTACGGCTATCACTAGCAAAGACTGGGTTTCGCTGATCAAAATCTTTCCACGCCTCAGAGTCTGCAGGATGCCTTAAAGTCCCATCATTTGTTCGGTCCTCTGGATGCCATTTCATTGACCTAGATGTATTGGACGACATAAACAATCTTTGCAGCCTTGGCTTCAAGGGAAAGTACCTCATTTGTTTTGCAGGCTTCAGTTTACCACGATTTTCTGAAGTATTGACACTCTCTTTCCATCTAGAAACATGACATATGAGACATTGATTAAGATCAGCGTGCTCATTCCTGAACAACATACAACTGTTGGGGCATGCATCCCAAGTCATATATGTAAAGCTTAGATCTTCAGTTATCTTTTGAGCTTTATAGTAATTCATAGGAAGTTGCACACCCTCAGGAAAAGCCTCACTTAACAACTCAAGTAACATATCCATGGACTTGTCCGTCCAATGATTGAGCACCTTAAGATGCAAGAGTCGAACAATGAACGACAATTTATTAAATTTCTTACATCCCGGATACAGTTCACACTGCTCTTCCTCTAGAAGCTTGAAATACTTAATAGTTTCTTCATTCCCTCCTATCTGGACATCATCATTCTTAAAACTTCCACCCACATGCAGAATAGCATCATTTATCATACCGATCATATCATCTACAAAGTCTGCATCCCCCAACATTCCACTGTCTCTATCAGGGCAATTAAAACTAGAAGGATAAGATTCCCCATGACTACTCCAAATCTTATATTTTCTTAACATCCCCTTGTTGAGAAGATGCTCACGCACAACATCTCGTGAAAAATAGTAACGATTTGCACACTGCCTACAAGGAGAGTAGATCAATGAATTTGCACCCTTGCCAGTGTACGCAAACACAAGAAATTGGTCTATTCCGTCCACATATTCCCTGGAAAGCCTATCACCAGAATCAATCCAACTCTTGTCCATTTTTCTGTATATATCCACATAAACATTACTAATTAAGAGACCATACGTAAAATATAGATCCTAAATGTTCACGCAACGTGAAAATTATCCATACAACTCCTCTTTAATAGGTAGGTGGTCCTATCCCATTCAGGAATGCATAATCTTTGCAATAGGAAGTAGCTTAAATCGTTTTGTCCCTCTTTAAGGAAAATCTGGCAGCATCTCCCTACAATTCTCCAAGTACGCGGCGTAAACGAAGTGTATTGTTGTACACCACATCCCGTATGTACCCAGAGAACACAGAGTTTGCTACACAGAATTTCCATCAAAGAAGAACAATTTAAACCGGTGAGCCACTAACTACTACATAGATTTATGCATTCCTGAATTATCCGAAACTGGATAATTCAAAAACCATCTCATCGTAGTTGAATCCACAAACTACATAGACGATTCTTGAACGGGTCTAAGGTTATATGTTTATATTTTAATTAACTCATGACTGCATGAGTTAATTAAAATATATAAATATAAATTGTTACTATAAAGTAAGAAAGTGAATTAAACAAACCTGCTGGACCATAGAAAATGGCAAATGATTGTAATGTTTATGAAATTACAAGCACACAGCTGTACTAATATGAAGAAGAGAAGCGCATTGTGCTATCAAGAAAATAAAAGATTGAAAACAGTCATATTCATTAAGCAATTAGTGACATCTAAATAAGTGTATCAACCATAAACAAGAACAAGGGCATATGGTTGAAATTCTATCATTAATCAGTTAGTCTAGATGGTTTCAAATAGCTAAAATTGAAGCAAACCCCATTTCCTTTTTCCTAGTTTCTTATTCTTAAAAAGTTCATGTGAGTCTAGTTTTTACTAGTTTTGAATTCATCACCAAATTTTTAATATTGAGAGAGTTATAACAAAAAAAAAGAAAAAAAATTACATGGTTAGATATTCCATTCCGAATTTTGGGTTATTTGCACAAAATTCACTAGAGACTTCTAAGGTCTCATCCAAAGCCTCTACAAGCATCGGTCTTACTTACATAATTCTCAAGATAATATTAATTTCAAAGCTTTCAAAATAGGGTTTACTTGTCTTATCTATTTATTTTTTTCAATTTTCATTGAAATCCACATGCAAATATTATCTTAAATGTAAGGAAAAACTAACTCAAATGTAATGCCTAAAAGCAAAAGCTGGTGTGTCATCACTCTTGTTGGACTGCCATTGAAGTCAATAGCTTTCTCCTTGCATTATATATATTTGAGAAGAATTTCATTCAGGTGACGAGATTCATGGAATGCAAAATGATGGGGGAAATCCTATCCTTCTACTCTGGAAAGTTTTATGGCTCTGTTTTGTAGTAATAAAACCATATCTCCATATGGAAGAGTAAATAAATTCGTTAATGTATAATGTGATGAATTTTATACATGAAATAATTTGTAAATGTATAATGTGTGATATCTGATATAGAAACAGAGAGCTCGAAGTAGAGAGCTTGAAACAGAGAGGCAACGAGGGAGAAAGAGAGAAGCTTACCCGTGGGTGTGGACTTCCGGCAGCGACAGCACCAAGGCAAAGGCTTCGTCAACGAGGGGTAGTAGTCCGTGAGGAGTTTCAGCGGCTAGGGCTTCCAGTCGCTACTGCAGGCGACGAGGGAGGAGGGAGGAGGGAAGCAGATGGCTCACCAGTCGACAAGGCTTCCGACAATGCAAGCCATCCAAGCGTCGTCTTCCGGCAGCGGCTTTCAAGCGTTGTCTCCGGCGATGGCCTTCCAGGCGAAACACTATTGCGCCGCAGTGGTGATCGTTGACATTTCCAAGCTAGGGCACGCGGTTGGTCGAATAAGAGGGAAAGAGGGAAAGAGGAGAAGAATAGGGGGGAAAATAACATTGGGTATCGAAACTACGCCATTTTATATCCAAACGACGTAGTTTTATTTAAAACATTTGCTATGGTAACCCCGTCGCGAATAGTGGGGGGTCGCCTTTGGGCATGTAAAACGACGTCTTTTTTCCCTCTTTCCCGACGGCATCAATGCCGTCGCAAATAGTGCCAATGAAAGTAACATTTTGTTGCGTCGGGACAGTTGCCGTCACAAATAATGGGGTATTTGCGACGGCATAAGTAGCTGTCACAAATAATCCGTCGCAAATAACCCTTTTTCTTGTAGTGCCGATACTACTCTCAAATATTTGGGGTCTGTTCACTTCCATAAAGCATTAATTGACTCCCATTTTGAGGTACTAGATTATCGAAAACTAGTCTAAGTTTTAATTTTCACTATGCTGGAGTACTGTCAACTTAATTGCTTGATTATTACCATAGGAGTGAAATGGTGAAAGAAGATTTTCTGAGGACAGTGAATGATCGCGGCAGTAAGGAGAAACGGAATGAGGAGATCAATCGTGCTGTGCCTGGGGTGAAGCCTATATATGACTAGTTGGCTGCAACTACATATATATATATATATATATATATCAAGGTTGAGATGAAGGAAAAGGCTATCCAACTTAATCCCTCAATAACCATTGGTAATTAAAGGCTTAATTATAACACATTCACTAAACTATGACTCAGTAGCATTAAGTACTCCTAAACTCTAACTATAAGTGCCGGACAAAACTTTGCAAACATAAGGCGGTTATCAATTAATCGGTTAGCGTCATTTTTATTGAGATGGGGCTGCGCTGCGTTTTTGAAACGTGCTAATTATCAACTTTCTTGTAGTATAGATAAAATGCCGAAAGGCTAAGAGAGAACTCATGAACAAAAACCTGATAAGAAGGGAAAGTGGCATGGGGTTGTTTCATCATACGTACATATAAGTATAATATGTATGCATACATCAAAATTAAAGAAATTTAACACTTGTGATAGCGACGTACCACCAAAGATTCACTGCAGGCTAGTGAATCATAATGTCTCATCAAACAAAGGAGTTGAAAGAGGTGGCAACCAGATACAAATTATTCTTTCTCTTTAAGGCCACTGCAAGTATGTCAGTCATGTCCAGTTCTTCAGGCAGGCTAGTCTCGTTTGGGAGTTTCCAGTCGAAATGATAAAGCAGCCGAGTAAATGCAAGTTCAACAATAGTTGTAGCGTATGCAATGCCTGGACATATCCTCCTACCGGCCCCAAAAGGGATGTATTCAAAGTCAGTCCCTGTAAAACTAACGGAACTAGAAGAAGAACCATTAGGAACCACCTCTCTGGTTGAAAGCTATCCGGATCGACCCAATATGTTGGATCTCGGCACATTGCCCACAGATTAATTAAGACTATGGTTTTCTCTGGTATCTCATAACTGTTAACCTCACACCTTTCCCGGGATTCTCGTGCTATCAATGGAAATGGAGGGTGTAACCTAAGTGTTTCTTTCACAATAGCTTTTATGTAATCCAGTTCTTGAATATCTCTCTCCTCAATTTTGCTCTTTCCTTTAAGGGCTTGCCGCACTTCGGCTTGTGCCTTCTCCATGACTCTTGGGTTTCTCATGATTTCTGACATTGCCCATTCCATGGTGGTCGATGTAGACTAAGTTGCTGCCCCAAATATTTCCTGGAAAATACTTGGCTACTATTTGTTTAGGATGTTAATGTACTAGAAACGAAATAAAAAGAACAAAATTAAAACAATCATATGTGTTAGAATATAATATGTACTAGTTTCTTTATATGTCTAGTTTCCTCTTTTTTATTATTTCTTTTTTGTTATTCTTTGGGCAGCACTTCAGTTGTGCCTATAAAGACGCTATCTCAATGTAAGACGCAAATAAAAATTCACAATGCATTAGTTTCACTCTTCTTTTCTTTATATTTTATTCTGATATACTATCAAAGTCATTCTAATATGCTGTCAATGATATTCTAACATTATATTAGAGCCAACGATCTGTGGCCTCATTTTGAAAGTCTTGTCATTGTCATTGCCTTTCTTGCTTTTGTTGGAGGTCCTAGATCCAAGTCTTATGGCATATATGTGCTCCCCTCGGCTCCTCAATCACCGAGCCCGTATCACAAGCTCATATATAACAAGGAAAGTAAAGATATAAGGTAACTAGTATATATATTATGTTCTAACAATATGTATTGCTTCAAACAGAGCTCACTTATTCCACAAATCTTACTGGTATGTCAGGTAATGCTTTTTCTCTGAGGTAAAATGGAAAGTGAGTAAAGACTGCAAAAACCAGCAATATGCCGTTGTGTAATAATGTGAATTACTTTTTTCATATAATGCTAATGCCAAATTCAATAATTTGATGATCAAATAATGATCATTAACATCAATTGCATTGCATGAGCATGAGCACGAGTATGACAAGGGCACGCATGGGCTCATACTAAAATATCACCATTTTTCTTCTTCTCATAATTCTTATATAAGTCAACCAAAAGGAGCAAGAATTTTGACTTATTTCAGTTTGGCTCACATCCATTGTGTTGTTAAGGTCATCTTGAATTTGCCTTCAGAAAACCGTACTTGAGGATTTAGCAGCTTAATTAGGCGTATCCAACCAAAGTATTGTTTGCTACCAGAAAAAAAAGAGTCTTTTGAAACATACCGACATGAAATCTTTGATGGTGTCGGTTGTGATAGGAACCTTCACATCATGGCTCTCCTGAATTCTGAAAAGAACATCAACAAGTTTTTCCCCTCTAGACTTGTGGCAGCCACTTATGGACGTGAATTTTCTTTCTGATTTATGCTTGTTGAGAATGGTGTCAAGAATCTTGTCACGTCTTTGGTGAAGTCTCTCATACTTAGTCTTCTTCCCACTAATGAAACGAAGAAATCTAAGCGAAGGGAACAAATCGTGAATGCCAAATCCTCCAGCCGCACTTATATCTTCAAGAGTGGACTTGAATGTATCTTGATCTTTGTTCTTGTTACCAACTGCGGCTACCCTGGAATTGATGTTACTTGCAAACCAAGACATCTCCTTCCTTAGGTTGATGGGAATTCCCAATCCCAAGGATGATTCAATGGATTCAATTAGATTCCACCCCTCTTCTTCTCTTACTGATTCAAAAGACTTGATGCGCTTAGCACTTAGGAGCTCATTGAGACATATCTTTCTCAACTGTCTACAGGAATCATTGTAGGGAGAGGAAATCATGCTTGACCCATCTTTATATGACATAATCTGCGAGGCAAAAAATTGAGGCCTTTGCGCGAAGGTAGGGTCGTGCCTCTTCAATACCTCTTCCGCTATCCTTGGTGATGAAATGACTATAGCTGGAGCCTCACCCAACTGCAGCAACATAATGGGTCCGTGTTTCTTGGCCAAGTCTCTCATTAAATGGTGCGAAACGAGGCCAATCAACTGGTGCAAGTTACCTATTATGGGAAGCTTCCATGGCCCTGGTGGCAATTTTGTGGTTGGGCCTCGGGTTTTACATCTCTTCCAATGTTTCACAATCATGAACAGAAAGAGGAGGAAGGTGAATAACAACGGCAAGGAGGAAAGATGAAGAAGCATCACGGACATTGGAAAGTTTATATTTTGTTTGCGATATGTCTATCTTTGCAGTGGATTGCTAAATTTTGTCAATACAAGAGGCTATTGTGGGTAGCTATACAGTTCACCTACAATACAAAACTCAATTAAATATGCACTGAATGCTACGTAGAGTGGATATGAATCGATGAGTCAATGAAAACGTATTAGTTACAACTAGATAATGTCACGCTATATTGTAAAAACAGATAAAAATAAAAAAAAGTGAGAGTTTCCGCGTATTTATATAGAATCCATGTACATGTACAACATGATGGTATAAAATGAGAGATTTTTATTTTAGAACAATATACCTATCATAATGAATTTTTATTACAAAAATATTATTGTCACAAATATTTTAGTGAGATTTTTAATATAAGTTTTCTCATAGAATAACAATTTTCTTTTAAGTATATTACACCATCTCATCGTAATATAATCAGTCTAGTATATATATATATCCAATGTTTGCTCGATTGTTTGTCTGTCCTAGGTGACTCTTGCCCGATGCTCTCTATAATTTTATATTTTCAAAATGTCCTCTTAAAAAAATAATATTAATTACAACTGTTTTACTTACGTGGCTTGGCTATTATTGTTCACAATATCAAATTTGTTAGCTTCTCTCTCCAGTCAAGTGGGACTTGGGATGTTACAGTTGACAAAATCCCATTTGTTAGCTTCTCTCCAATCACGTGGACTCAGCTGCCACCGTGTGGACAAGATCCCATTCATTAGCTTTACTCTCTATCTCTCTCTAATCAACCTCAAATTTTGTTGTATGTATTTGGTTCCCAAAAAGCACAATCCCATTTATTGCTCCACAATTTAGCACTTCCTATATGTTTTTTGGTGAATAGATTTTCAAACTTATCAGTAGGGATGTCAATTGACCGGGGTAGGGCGTGTGACAATTGATCGGGCTGGAACGGAGGTTGGGATTTTCATCCTCGCCTTCACCTAAAATTTCTACCTTTATCGTCGCCTCCATCTTCACATGGAGATTAATTTGAACTTCCATTCCCGCCTCCACTGGTACAAGCATGCTTCCATCTCTGCCTCCACCCCGCCCGCATCCCAAACTCAAGCCCAAGCCCAAGCTTACTTTTTTCTTTTCTTTTTGGTGCAAAGAAAATAAACAAAACAAAGCAAGAAAAGGAAATAAAAAAAAAGAACTAAGGTATCATGAATATTAATAGTCTCATGATCTCCACTTGACAGCAAGATAAAATTAACCTCCAAAATTGCATATACATTAAAATGGTGTTATTATACTGTTAAAAGAAACTAAAACTTAAAATAACAAATTAAAAACCCATCCAACAAATAACATTAAAAAACTATTGAATATAAGTTGGACACCATTAATATAAAGCCTAATGATGGTATCACTAGCACACCAAACACTAGAAAAACCAAAAGTGGCCTATATAACAAAATAAACAAATTGCTAAAAGCGGGGGACGCAGAGTGAGGAGGGGCAGGGCGTTGGGGAAGAATTTAGTCCATCCCCACATGGTTTTTCAATTCAACCTCCATTCCCACCTCCATCCCCATTTTGTATCCTCCATCTCCGCCCCAAACGGGATGGATTCGAGTAGACCTCCACTTTTCCCTGGTCCATTGCCATCCCTACTCATCCGTTAATGTATGCGACCTCATGAATGGTCTGGCGGCCAACTTGTCATCATGTTAAGCATCAAAGTTCAAGTTCGATTTCTAGTAATGCCATTTTGTAGTTAGTCATCATTTAAATGCATGAACTTACATAATTCATAGAGATTGCAACACTACGTAAGCTGGTTGAAAGCCTAAATGCCCTATACAACAAAAAACAAATGCTAACTCTTGGTTTTTACTCACATTCACATTTTTCTATGAATTGTTTTTATGATACTACTAACCACCAAACTTATGTCAATTAATTTAAATGACAAGTTTAGCCCTCTAAAACTGTTAACTCACATACTTTTAATTTGGTAAATAATAAGTGGTCCCTCTTTTTAATGTTGAGGTGATTGAAAATGTAGAAGACTAATGGTCAGCAAGTATGCACAAAAAACTATAGGGCCTAAACACAATTTAAAAATATCACTTAGCCACACGTAGGTTCGCCACAGAATCTCGGGGCTACCAAGGAACAAAATTTTCATTTGTTTCCATTAAAATGGGCAAAATGTTTCCTTTTTCAAAGAGACCAAAACGAAACATTGGTGTGTCACAACCGGATTTTGAACCACCTAAATATCTCATGAATGAGACGGGACTCAGAATGAAAATTTTCATTTGACTTGGAGATTCAATTAACTTCGGACCATACAGAAGTCTTTGTCCTGGCTTGCACGATTTATTTGATTAGAAAAGGTCTATTAGTTTTGGAGTAGCCACTTGACAATTAAGGTGTGCCAGGACACCAAAAAGTGTGTTTTCACAAACATGAGTTTAGAAACTACAAACATGGTTTTAATGCAAAAAACATGATATACAGTTTTGAAAATATTCTAATTGTTTGAAAATGTATTTATGCCAGTTTTGACAGGCCCTTGATGCTTTGACTCGATGTTGGTCTACTTAATCTTGTCTAAGCTCAAGGATCCTATTACATGCAAGGAAGTGTATGTGTTCTAAGTATAAACACCAATTCTCGCCCAAAATTGGCATCACTACAGCTCTAGAACCTATTTTCTAGAGCATATCAAATTCGTCATCGTCGTCGTCGTCATCGTCGTCGTCATCATCATCATCATCATGCTTGTACACATGCATCATGTCAATTGTGTGCAGTTGAAAATAATTTTGCTTATATATGTATGCTGTGTGCGAGTGTGCATGTATAGCGAATGCCTAGATGTTGGCAGCATGACCGCTATGTTGCTTATGGATGCAATATGAATGTAATGCTGTTGGTTTGGAAAAGGGCAACCCCAGCTTTGAAAGACTTGACTCTCCTCTAAAGGATGTTTTGAAATGCTATTCCAATTAAAGAACAAAAATGTTTATACTTATGATGAGTTTTGACCGATCAAAGAGAATTCAGACTGCCTACGTATCCTAACTGTGTAGGAATCATGCCAAAAGTAGTTCGGCTAATATGGTTGATGCCCCAGAGTTGGTGAATGGAACCTCAGCTTAAACATGGCATGGTTCTCTACATGTTGGGAGAAAGGTGATCGAGCCCTTGCTTAGGCTGCCTATGTACCTTAGTTGTGTAGGGATCAGGTCATGCATAGTTCCTCTAATTGAAATGGCAAGAGGCTGACGCCATAGAGCTTCCCAGCTTTGATAGTAGGGTTATAAGAAGATTGTGATATCAAATGTATGATTTTGATGAATGATATGAAACTAGATTTTTAAAAAGCGATGTTTCCCAATTTTATACAATTTGAGTTGGTTTATACTGCTTTTGAAAATGCTGACTTAGTCCATAGAGGAGTTTGATATTTCTAATATGAAAGGTCTGGCTAGCGGCTACCATAGACCATACATACACAAACTTAGAACTAATGCCAGAGCCATTTTTGAGAAAATGAACGCTTTCCGAGATAAGGGCATTTTTGTCATTTTGACCATTTTAGCATTTCTGCTACGAAAGATCCATATAACGGCAACCGTAGAGCATATGTGTTATGCCTTTGACTTTAGTCTATGCTTTTTAGAGAAAAATTATGGTTTTCCAAGAAAGGGTATTTTTGTAATTTTGGTGGGCCACCTATTTATGATATCGGAATATCTGTATAACGAAATCGTAGAGCATACGTATAGTGGCTTATGACAATAGCTGGACATTTTTTTAAAAAAAAGTTCTTTTAAAGTTTTCAACCTGGGATAATACCAGCTTATAACCGGCCAAAAAATGCAATTTTGGGTTTAAAAATAGGCATTATGACTACTCAAATGAGTCAGTATGCGCTTTTATGTTTTTTAAAAATAGGCATTATGACGACTTATGACGAGTCAAAATGCTGCTATGTATGAGTATGCTGATGCAATATGTCGGCTAAAAGCCTATGTAGGCTGCCAGAAACTGAAAAGGAGTAGAATTAGACATGTATGGTTTCCATGGCTTAAAATGTAAATTTATGTAACTAGAGTGATTTTGGCTAAGTTCCGGCTTAGTATGGATGTAGTTTGACTACTAAAAAGTAGGCAAAGTGACGGCTATGCTGTACTAAAGGGATGGTAGGTGCTGGAATTTGCCTAAGGTAACAGTTTAGATACCCACTAAGCCATGCCAAACACTGTAGTATTGAATAGACTTCAGTTGGAACCTAAACCGACAGGTTTGAATTACACCTTGCTAGTGGGATTTCGGCCTAGCCAGAGATAGTTTTCACAGTTGCCATCGGGCAAAGTTTCGGCTAGTCGGAAGCACTATCTAACCCAAAAATTGGACAGAGTTCCTATTGACTCCATGCCTTGATTTTGATGATAACAAAGCATTGTGTTAAGGATCTAATGACTCTACTTAGTGTGCAGATCTATGCCTTAATCTCATTAAGATTATGAGTTGAAGCTTGATAAGCTGAATATATTAAAGATCTTGTGTGTTGAAAGCTTATCAAGCATATTGAAGGTGTTCAAGATTATGAAGACCTATTGAAGAGGATCTACACAAGACATGAAAACTTTAATTGAAGATTTGAATATGTCTTGGATCATTAGAAGATTGGAGGTTAATTGAAGAACTCTACAAATGATTAAAATAGATTAATTTCATCTCAAGGAGATTAAAGGTGTTCTTGAAGATTAACATAATTTGCAGAAGTCATTTCAAGCCTTATTTGGATGATTTTTGAAGACTTTGAAAAAGATTGAAGAAGACTGGCAAAAGGTTGAAGTCTCTGAATAAAAGAGACAACCTATTCATTTTAAGGGGTTGACACTTTGAGACAGTGGCTTTGGGCCTGAGTCTAAGGAGGAACATGGTCGATTCCCTTATTTTAGGAGTCGACACATTGGTTCTGCTACATCATTCTTGTTGAGTGATTGGGGTTATTCATTGAGCTACACTTGCTTATCTACTCTTGTTGAGAGTTTCTCATTATAAAAAATTAATGTATTTCACTTAATGTTTGGTGTGCTAGTGATACAATCATTAAGGTTTGTGTTGATTGGTGTTTAACTTATATTCAATAGTTTTTAAATATTGTTTGTATGATGGGTTTTTAATTTGTTATTTTTAGTTTTAGTTTTTTTTGACAGTACAATAACACCATTTTGATGAATATGTAACCCCAAATGTTATCAATAGTCTTGACAACTTAATTCTTTTGTTTATTTTTTTTCTTACATTGTATTATTTGTTCCCTTTGTACCAAAAAGAGAAAAAGAAAAACTTAGGCTTGGGCTTGGGCTTGGGTTTGGGTTGGGCTGGGGGTAGAGGTGGCGGTGGAGACAGGGATGTAGGTAGGCTTGTACTCCTAGAAACAAGGATAGATGTCCAAATTAATCTTCATGTGGGGATGGAGACGGGGATGGAGGTGGATATTTTAGGGGAGGCGGGGATGGAAATCCCAAACTCCACCTTGTCTCAGTCTATTATCATCCCTATCTAGGTGTCACAGCATTGTAGTACCGTGACATGGATTTTCAAGAGTCACAACACTTCAGTGCCCTAATGCACAATTTAGTGCTTCACAACACTGTTGTGCCTTGGGTCAGCAGTGACTCCAAAAGGACGCGGCCTTGTGTTTTGGACACTTTGCCTGGATTTTTTTGACTAGTTTTCTTGTGCTTTGAGCTATGAGACTTACTGGGCATTGTGCTTTGGACTTTGGGCGATGCTGTGGACTCGACGACATCAATTTTTATCAGTTGGTTCTCAAGTTTTGTGTCTTCATACATTATTTGACTCGCGGGTAAGTTTTCCTTGAGTTTTACATTTTCTTTCGTTTTGGAGCATCAAAATTGAATTTTGTTCCAGTTAAGTTGTTCCAAATTGTAATGTGATGCTATGCCTGAAGTTTTGTTTTGTTTGAGCTTCATTTGGTTGTGTTTTGACTCACTGGAAGTTTAAGATCCGAAGTTAACAGAATGTCCATCGAATTGTTTTGAATGAACCAGTGAGAATTTGGGAATTCCAAATCGGTGGAAATGACGCACGCATTATGGGTAATGCGCTGGTATTTTTTGTTTTGGCTTCTGAGCAGGTCGACCCGGGACCTCTATTTTGGATTGCGTCTTAAACACTGCTCAAGCTAGTTTTTAGAAAACACTTGACTTTGAACTAGGACCTCCCCTAGGCTGTATTTAAACGTAATATGATCTTACTAAGCCTTGTATCCGTATTTTTGTGCGCTTTTGTGCCTTTGAAGTGCTAAAATGCCTATTTTTCATTCTTTCTTTTCTCACTTTGCTCTTGATTTTTGTAGCAATTCTATTTATTGGTGCCTATTTCTGTGCATGCTTAGGCCCTGTTTAGAATTTTTGTGAGTGCTAGTTAGGCCCCTTTAGAATGTCTTATGTAGGAGTGTTCAAAAATCCATCCAACCTGCAAACCTAACGGACCCAACTTTATTCTGAACACAACTCGGACCAACCCAAAGCTCACAACTCACAACTCTCTTGAGTTGATTTTTCAAAAGATTGTATGAAATCATAACTTTTTCATAAAAAATGACACTTTTCAAGACGTTTCTTAAAAGTTTTTCATATAAAATCATAAGGTTTTTACATAAAGTCATAGAGTTTTTACATGCGATCATAGTTATCAAAACACACTTTCAAAAGTTTGTGCATAAAATGTCACTTTCCAAGCTTTTCAAAACTACTAAGTTCAAAACTACGAAGTTCAAAACTCTAGTTCAAAATCAACTTTTAAAACCACTAGCTCCAAACCTTAGCTCAAAACCACTAGGTTCAAAATCCTTGTCCAAAACCATTTTTCAAAATCCTAGGTCATCCTAACCCTAGGATAACTTAACCCTAGTTAGTTAACCTTAGGTCAACCTAACCCTAGTTAACAAACCTTGTCTAAGTTGTCCAATCACAAGCTTCAATTCCAAATCTCAAATTCCAAAGATCTTTTTCACACTTTTTTTTCCCCAAAATCTTCACTCTCTTGAGTATTCAAAAATCATGTTGATAAAACTTCTTCAAATGCTCTTATGAACTCCTCAAAGTGTTTTCAAAAGTTCTCTTGAACTTGTCATAACCAAATATGGCTAGATATTTGGCATTTTCAAGAACTATTTTCCAACATATTTTTTGAAAAACCCACAACCCTAAAGATATTCCTAAACCTCTCATGGTTAGGGTTTCGAAGGGAAGGTGGTACATTAAATGGAATCTTCATGATACATATTAGGATTCTAAACACTAAAGGTCTTTAAAATCTCTTTCAAAAAAGATTTTCAAGAATAACATTCTTGAGAAAATATTAGTCTTTTTATGATTAGGGTTTAAAAAAAAAAGTGAAATATCAAATGAGACCATTATGGCTCATCATAGGGTTCCAAAATCCTAAAGTTACTCAAAATATAAAAGGAAGTTTTTAGCCCTTTTTCTAAAAAGCATTTTCTAAAAATCATAACTCTAAGAAAGTTTAGTTTGATCAATAACTAATTTCCTAAAGGTGATGAAACATTCAATCAAGCCTTTCATAAGGCATAGAAAATGGTTTTCAAAACTTTCAAGGCAAGTCTTCAAGAGTTCTTATTTCCTTCCAAATCCAAATTCTATATTAAAAAACTTCAAATCAATATTTCAAAATATTTTTCAAAACTCTCTTGAGTTGATTTTAAAAATACTTTCCTAACTCTCTAATTGATTCCAAAACATTCCAAAACTCTCTTAAATTCAAGTTTCAAAATCTTCCAAGACTCCCTTGAGTCCACGCTTTCAATTGGTGCTTTAGCACGTACTATGAATGACTTGATTCTCACCAAATGAGATACGTATGCAACCTAAATAGGTGTGGTCATAACCCTCATTTCAAGTCAAATATCATTTTCTAAACTTTGATTTATTCCAAATCACCAATTCAAATCAAATTTCAAAAACTTCCTATTCTTTAAAAAGTCATTCTAAAACATGTATCATGCATCATTCATCCCAAAAGTGATGACAGAACCCCCCATTTTTAAAATTACATTAGTGGATATAGTAGATATTAAGTAACTAGAGATTTGTGAGTAGATTAAAGGTGAGTAGGGTGATGATTTTAGAATATCTTCCCTATAAGTAACCAATTCCCGTACCATAGACCTCTAATGCGAAAACCAAAATGGAGTCACATTTGGCTTTAACACATTTTCAAAAGGTTGATAAAAACCTTGTTTTCAAGAACCTTTTCTAAAAGAAATTTTTAAAACATTTTCGAAAAACTTAAGTTTACTCTTCGGATTAGACTTAGCTTTAGGTGACCTAGCACATCTATAACTATGTTAGGTGACGACTCCAACTTTTTTCAAAAAGCTCTTATTCAAATCAAGTTTTCAATATTAAATCACCGTCGCACTTGTTCTTTTAGGATGGTAAGTTCTAACAAAGAGAGCATCGGGTTTACCTGAGTCAAGATGTAGACTTGAGTAAAAAATGGGACGCGATAAAGTCTTGACTCAGGTAAAAATTGGAGTGCGATGGAAAACACCTCCCCTCAAATTGCAAAAGTTTTTCCAAACTTTCCTTCGACATTCCAACATGTTTAATGTGCCAAATAAAATTCATCTCGGTCTTATTCCTGAGATTCTTAGTCAAAATGACCGTTTTGCCCCAACCTAAGCACACCTTTCAAAGCCAAGGCAAGCCAATTTTGGGAACGAAGTCGACCACACTGGCACATTACGAGCTCTTTTAGAGCACTCCAATAAAGGCCCTCATATCCTTCCAATGCGAGCCTCATGGCTCAAAACACCATTTAAAAAAAAAAAGGCTTCATGAAGTTTGTGACATAGGCTTCCAAGAAGTTGAGTTTTTCTCCACTTTCCTACAATTTTTGCACCAAAAAAGGACTCGTTAAAAGTTAATACAAAATTTCTAGAAGTTGGTCAAGGTGGCTTTCCATCGATACAGTCCATTTATCGAAACCATTACCTAGAGTCCACGATTGAACGGTTCAATGAATGACACCTTTGGAAATATGGGAATCATATGACAGACACTTCCAAATTTCCATTTTAAAGATCGAAATTAGAGAATGGCTCTTTAAAGATGGAAATTAGAGGATTGTTGAAAGGTTTTTAAGAGACTTTCCATTGGTACAAGTTGATCGCTGAAATCATTCTTTGAAAGCTGCGATCACATGGCTCAAAACGTCTATTTTGAGAAATTAAAGAACCTTATGCCCATATGGCATATGTTTCCAAAATCTTATTTTTTATGCCCTCTTTCCAAGGCATTTTTTCTATCAAGTGGTATCATCCAAGTTCCAAAACTATATCACCTCAAAGAGAACCCGCAAAACAACATTGCTACCAAACTTGATTCTCCCAGATCATCGCCGGGTGACACGGATATCAAAATAAGGGAATATAAAAGTTTTCCACATGAAAACATGTGCTACACATGTTCATACTTGATCAAATTGAAGCAAAATCTTGGATATTGCCCAAGTTAGCCAGTAGTGGAAATTTCACATGATACTTTCGAGGTGGACCAAGTGCGACGCATGTGTGACATGCGTCATAAAAAATTTTGGTTGGACGCACGTGTGACATGCATCCAGATTGATTCATTTGTTTTAGAAATATTTTGGTTTGTTTCCATTTTAAAGTCAATAAGCAATTTGTTTCCATTATAAAGTCAAGTGCACTTGAGTTACGACTTGAGTGAGTGTAGTGGCTTTATTAAGTTTGACCATACTCTATGGTGACTATACCCTATTCCGCATGTGGGAAATCTTCAGTTAGATATCTTGGTTTTTTCTTTGGATTTTGCTCTAGGAAAAGGACATTCAAAGTTAAGTTTCCACATTTATTTATGTCTGCAGTGTTTGTTAGGTTTTTAGGATTGGCTAATTTCATGGACAGAGACACTTTACTTGTAATCTTATTTCAAGTTGTATTTGGGTCGAAAAGTCCAAGATTCAAGTTCAAGCTGTCAGATTACAAGCTGTTCAAGTTGCAGTACAACTCTTTAAAGCACACAGAGCTGAAATTTTGGAAGGCTATATCTCTTTGCTCAGGTGTCCGTTCAAGCTCCATAATATATGGATTCCATGTAACTTTTCGAGAGAAATATGAATTTGTAGAGATCATGGCTTAAGTGAAGTTCAGCCGACAATAATAAGTCCGCTCGAGCGATAGGTGAAAATTCTATAGAAGTAAAAATCCAGAGAGTACCACTCGAAGTCCACTCTAGCAGTACAAAAAATTTTAGTTCGAATTGAAATACTCTCTCATTAAAGTAAGTTAATTTTTGAAGACTCTTTTGCTAGATCTTTTCAACTAATCAAAAGGTAATTCCAGCCTACCTTCTTAGTGATCCTAGGGATGCTATAAGAGTCAAGAGAATTAATTATTAGAGGTGACTCTGCAGTTGTGAAAAAAAAGATACAAAAAAATACAGAGAAGAGAAACAAAGAAGGTGAAGATCTTGATGATTATCTGAGCATACAGAGTTCTTTTATCGGAGTACTAAACTGAAGACATAGTTGCGAGATCGTCTTGGTGGATTCCGAGAATGAGGAAGAACACTGTGGTGATTTGGTGTTGAGGTCGAAGCCAGGAAGAACATAAATTTGAGGAGTCGAGCAAGTAATCTTAAACTGGAGTTCGTGGGAATTCGGACAATAATTGTGGAGATTCAATTGTTATGGTTGTAAGTCGTACTTGTGTAACCTGTTTATTATAGTGCTTGGCCTGCTGGACATGGTTTTTTTTCGAGTTTGGGTTTCCATGATATATTGCTGTATCACTTTATTATTATGTGAGTGATTGCTTAAATTGCATTGCATATTGCACTCATATAGGTAAAGGTTAGTGGTGAATCTAAGGAATACAGAATTTCAATTGGTATCAGAGTGAGTCACTCTAAGTTATTGATTGAGTGTGATCCTATTTTTCGTATTCATGAATTTACCTAAAAAGGGACTATCTACTGTTAGACCACCACTGTTAGATGGCTCTAATTACCCTTATTGGAAGACTCGAATAAGAACTTTCATCAAGTCCATAGATGAAAGGGCTTAACTAGTTGTTATAAATGGCTACAACATTCCCACAACGATTGTAGGAACCGTGATTGCCCCTAAGACTTATGAATAGTGGGATGCAACTGATTATGCTAATTCCAACTAGAATAGCAAAGCCCTAAATACTATTTATAATGCTCTCACACCTGAAGAGTTTAGAAAAGTGTCTAATTGTGAGAATGCTAAGGAAGCATGGGATATCTTAGGGATAACCCATGAGGGTACCCTTGGAGTAAAGCTATCTAAATTGCAAAGACTGACCACTACTTTTGAAACACTCAGGATGGAAGAGAATGAAACATTTGACGAGTTCTATGTTAAACTGAGTGATGTGGTGAAACTAGCTTCAACCTAGGGGAGAGAATACCTGAAAACAAAATTGTTAGAAAGATATTGAGATCACTACCTGAGAGATTTCAGGCTAAAGTGACAGTTATAGAAGAGCGCAAGAATGTCGACTACATACGTGTAGAAGAACTTGTTGGCTCCCTACAGACCTTTGAGTTGAACACTCACCAACCTAAAAGGAGTAAAGGTATTGCCTTAAAATCTACTCAAGAAAATAAGGTTGATTATGGTGAGGATGACTCTGACTTTGACATTGATGAAATGGCCAAAATAGTTAGAAAGTTTAAAAAATTTCTTAAGCATAAGAAAGGTAAAAATACTAGTGGTTTTAACTAAAAGAATAATGGTGGAGATAAATTAAAATTAGGACAAAGGTTGAGAAAAAGGGTAATAGAAATCACCAACCCCAAGGCATTCAGTGCTATGAATGTCATGGATTTGGTTATATAGCTCATGTGTGTCCTAACAAAAAGAAAAAGAAAGGAGATGTGATCCTTGCTGCTAGGGAAGATAGCAGTGAGTCTAAAGACTCTGATGAGTCTGGATCCAATGAGGAAGATGGTAACTACATTGCATTCACTGCATCATTAACTAAGCCCCTGAGATTGATAGCAATAGTAAGAGTGACAAGTTAGAAAAATCAGACGACTCTCACAGTGAAATTCAGAGTGAAACTGGTAGAAAAGAAATAGACTTAAAATCTGCTCATTCTAATTTGCATGAAGAATGTTTAAAACTAGAGAAATATTAGTTTGATGTAACAGTCAAACTTAGAACTGTTGAAAAAGAAAGAGACATTCTTTACCATGAAATTTTTGAGTCTACTATTTTAATAAGCCAACTTAAAGCACACAGATCAATTCTTACAAACAAGAACTTAGAACTTGAAAAAAAATTGCATGCTTCTCTTGAAGAAAAAAAGTTACTTGTTCATAAGATTGCTTCTCTTAAATCTAACTTAGTTACTACTCAAGATTGTGTTAAGAAAATAAATGCAGGCTCAGAGAAACTTCATAAGATGATTGATGCACAAAAGATATGTTGTGATCGATGAGGTATTGGCTATGCTGAAGAAATAAGGATCAAAGCGAAAAGTGCTGAGAAGGTTCAAATTAAGCCTATCATTGCAAAGCCAAAATGTAATGTTCAGAAACCGAAAGGTAAACAATAAAATAGGTATGCATCTACTCATAACTTTAAACCTATTAACTCAAGTCCTAAGCCCAACTAGTCATCACAAATTACACAGTTTGTCCAAGTGTGCCACTATTGTGGAATTCAAGGTCATATAAGGCCTCAATGCCATAAGCTATATGGTCTTCCAATTGATTACCTTAAGACTAGAGCTAATGGATTCCATCAACCTAGGTATGAGTATAATTTGCTGATAATAGATTTAATATACTCTGTAAGTCTATGCAGGTTCAACCACCAAAATGCTATGGCTCCACCTAGGAGTGCACCAAGTCAGACTAAACCTAAAACTAAGAAGATATGGATTATAAGGTCTGACTATAGATGTCAAGTTGTCCACATGGCACTGAAAGCCCAAAATCTAAACATGTGATTCTGTTCTTCTAAGATTTTTTTTTTGTTTTGTGTTTTTTTTTGTTATGAATTATTTGTTATATGCACAAATTCAAAAAGATTTTTGGTTGTTTTAAAAGATAAAATTGTTTTGCTTTGATGATACACTTGAGTGGGTGTTGTGCAGTTAGACATGACTTATATTGATTACATAAGAAAATTGTACATTGGATCATATATGATTCTTGTGTGTACTAGTCTAAGTGATACTTTTCATGTGATTGTGTACAAATTTTGTACATATCAGCCTGATTTAACTGGTTGTTTGTTTGCATAAGTGATCAAACAAATCTATGTGTCTTTCTTGTGGTTAATGTAAATTATTTTCTAGTTTGAACATGTGTGGTATGCCTGAATATGTGTTGGTCCCCTTTATTAAAACAGAATATTAAAAACTTGTGCATAATAGAAAGGGCCATCTATGAATATGTGTGAAAGTCACTATCTCACATGTATTTAATGATACAAATTGTGTCAAGTCGATAGTAAGGACTATCATGTTCAATAGCATGAAAGCCACCACGTGATTGCTAAAAATATAGTAAGCTTCAAAAGTAGTCATATACTTAGGGGGAGCATAGCTCAAAGTCAACCTAATTATAGGTTATAACATATGTGCTCTATAGATTGTGCATTACTTTATCTTACAAATATGGTGTAGCTATATAGATCAGTAATTGGATTTGAATGATAGGTTGATTAAGGTTTAATATTCACAATAACACCACTACATATTCAGAAAATTTGTCATCTTTTGACTAGTTACAATGGTTCATATTGCCTAGGTGTATATTACTTCTATGATAAGGATGAGGTAGGTCTATGTCTCACATAACCATCTCTTGATATCAGATAAGTGTTGATTTTATACTTGGTCATTTTGTATTTATTATTGGTTTGTCAATTCATGACCAAAAAAGGGAGATAAGATTAAATATGTTGACTTATGTTACTTGTGTTAACTTAAGGGGTTGATTTGAGGGGGAGAAAGTGATATTGCTTGTGGATATAATTACTAGTTTATATATATATATATATATATATATTTCATCACTTGTTTTTCACATGGTTTGATTGTTTATGGATGTGCAGCTACAGCTTCAACAACTTTGCACTATTCCCGTTGTTTTTCGTTGATTTAAGTTCTTGAGATGGGATTTGTAATGAGTTTGTTTTGCTGTTTAAGTTTTGTCACGAAATTGCCAAAGGGGAAATTTTTTAGGTTTTCAGTATTGGCTAATTCCGTGGACAAAGATACTTTTCTTGTAATCTTATTTCAAGTTTTATTTGGGTCGAAAAGTTCAAGATTCAAGTTCAAATTGTCAGAGTACAAGCTGTCCAAGCTGCAATACAACTCTTTAAATCACGCAGAGCTGAAACTTTGGAAGGCCATATATTTTTATTCAGATGTCCGTTCAAGCTCCATAATATATGGATTCCATGTAACTTTTTGAGGGCAATCTAACTATATAGAGATCATGGCTCAAGCAAAGTCCACTAGAGCGATAGGTGAAAATTCTGCAGAAGCAAAAATTTAGAGAGCACTGCTTGAAGTCCGCTCGAGCGGTACGGCAAATTTTAGTTCGAATTGAAATACTCTCTCATCAAAGTAAGTTAATTTTTGAAGACTCTTTAGCCACATCTTTTCAGCCAATCAAAAGGTAGTTCTAGCCTATCTTTTTGGTGATCCTAAGAATGCTATAAGAGTTAAGAGAATTAATTGTTAGAGGTGACTCTAGAGTTGTGAAAAAAATATACAAAAAATATATTGAGAAGAGAAACAAAAAAGGTGAAGATCTTGATGATTGTCTAAGCATACAAAATTCCTTCATCAGAGTACTAAACTGAAAAACACAGTTGCAAGATTGTCTTGGTGGATTCCGAGGACGAGGAAGAACACCGTGGTGATTCGGTGTTGAGGTCGAAGACAGTGAGAACAGAAATTCAAGGAGTCGAGTAAGTAATCTTAAACTAGAGTTCGTGGGGATTCAGACGATAATTGTAGAGATTCAATTATTATGGTTGTTAGTCGTACTTGTGTAACCTGTTATATTATAGTGCTTGGCCTGCTGGACGAAATTTTTTTTCAGAGTTTGGGTTTTTACGATATATTGTTGTGTCTCTTTATTATTATGTGATTAATTGCATTGCATATCACACTCATATATGTAAAGGTTAGTCGTGAATCTAAGGAATACGAAATTTTAGTGTTCATACAACATATACTTTATAGTCTACAAGAACCCAATGGGGGTTAATCCGGTTTGTCTTAGACCCAGTTAGGAATAAAAGTTCTAACAAATTACATGAGATAATTATTTATCCACACATTACATATTTTATTTTATCTCTTTGACCATTTAACTCATATTGAAATTCTTGATATTAAGAAACAGAAATGTCCATGGTAATTTTTTTTTTTGAAAAGCAAAATATATTAATGGACAAGAAGTACAACAGAGACAAGACCAAGTTACTATTAGAAATATTATCTTCCCATCTACTAGAAAATTCAACAATACTATTATTTTTCTTCCCAAACTGGCGTAGCAGTGGCTGTAAGTACTCTATACCACTGCAAGTCCTCGTGTTGATCCTTCCAACCCTACTTTCTGAACTTTGAAGCATATCACAAGTTATCCAAACTATAGTTATCGGAGAACGAACTAGTAGCTCAATTGGGATCCAGCCGGTATTTTGAGAATTCGGTGAACCACTCGTGACCCCGATGATTTTTCAAATAAGGTCAAAATGATATAAATTCCGCATGATTGGAAACCATTTAGTTTTTAGAAACCTAACTTTTTTGGTCTTTTGATGAAAAGTATAATAAAAAAATAGAAACTTTAAACTAGAACCAAGAAATAGAAAAAGAAAAAGGAAGAAAGATGAGGATAAAAAAATAAAATGACAAGACATAATGCAACATTTCTCTCTTTTTTACCTTGTGTTGTTTTTTATTTAAATTTATTTTTCTATATGATTTTCAAATTATCATTAGATATATTGAGATATCTCTTATAAAAAATAATTAAAATATAGAAACTGTAAACTAAAACAAAAAAAACATAGAAAATAAAGCTAAAGAAAGAGGAGGCTATAGGAAAAAGACAAATAAAAAAAAAAAACCAAGCAAATGATGAACATTATTATCTTAATAATGCACATTATTTGTTTTTATAATTTTTCTTATAAGTATTTTTTTTATATTTTTTTGAGTTATGGTATTAAAGTGAGTATCATTTCACCTATTGCTAATTTTTAATTATTATTTTTATTTAAATATAGGATTAATTACAAGAACACCCCTTGAACTAAGACTTAATATCATTATGCCTCCTTAAACTCTAAAATGTAATAAACTGACCTCTTGAATTACCAATTTGTATCAATCAATCTCTTTTGTACATGTTTATAAAAGTTAATTTTATACCTATATCACATTATTTTTTTGTAGTAATTGTCTAATGACTGAAATATCTCTTATTTTGTCCATATATTTACATGTCAATTTAAGGAACATTTGAGTCATTAGACAATTATTATAATAAGATAAAATTAATTTAGATATAAAATTATACTTTTGTTAGCATGTATAAGTCAAATAAGAATTTTTTTTAATCTATTTTCCTAACAGATTACTAACGGGAGGGATTAATTAAAATAAATTGATAGTTCAGGTGGTCAACTTGTTACGTGTGCTTGTAATTAACCCTTAAATATATTTTTATTATTTATTTATTATATAACTAATTGAATCATTGAACCGATGTCTTAACCAATGTAATCACTTGTTCGATTTCAATAACTATAACCCAAACTTTTCCAAGCCCACTTTTTGAACTTTGAAGCACATGAGAAGTTGCGGGGCTTTGTTTAATTCTTTCTAATAACAATGCTTTGTAATTCCTAGAGATTTCTTGTTAGCCGGACATTTATCAATTTGATCCATATTTTGGAATAAACATGCCCAATATATGTTCCCAAAAATGTAAATTAATTGTTAATTTCAAAATAATGCTTAAATCATGTAAAATTGTTGATTTAAGGAAGACAAAGGATGAACATGCCAAATATTCGAGTGGTGCACTCTTAAGTCACGCTCTGCTCCTCTCAACTGAGCAGTATACTCCAGTGAAATTTTATTCACTTGTCTAAAGTCAAAGATTTAATGGTGGTAATAGTGGATCTCTTGACCTTTGAAAGGAATGATAAGGATTGTGACCATTTATATAGCTCATGTCGTTTTTCTTTTTCTTTTTTTTTAAAAGACAAAATTCATTGAAAAGATGAATGGATAACTTACAAGAGAGGAGGGGAGGGCTCAAGACTGAACAAGAAAGGACTTGACAGAAAAGAGCCCACCACCGTAAACTCAAACAAAAGGCAGGAGACAAAACAAGAGCAAAGTGGCAAGGAGATAAGGCCTGAAGGTACAGCTGGAATGTGACTTAGTGTGGCAAGATTGATTCCCTAACATCATTTATGGAATAGATGAACTCTTGGGAGCTGAAGACAGCATTCTGGAGAGCTGCTTTTGACCATGATGCTGCCAGGAAATAGATGATTTCCACCGCTTCAGACCAATTTGATTGGGAGCTCATCCCGTTGTATCATTGTCATGCTACCACATATAAATGGTACTAGTGTAACTCAACTATATAGCTTGTTACCATAACAAGAACTTGAGATATTAGATGTGTAAATGCAGATAATAAATAAGAACATCAGCTATTATCTATAATATTACTAAAAGGCAACACCTCATTTTCGTATTACCTTTCTTGATGCCATGTCAGCTTTTTCTTATTCTCATATTGACCTAAAAAGATTAATTAATTATGAAAGATTTTAACTTGTGCATGTTTTACTTTGAAGGATAAAATGGTAAGTACGTCAATTATTAAAAAATTTTGAAATAATATGTAATTGAAATGAGAAATAAGAAGTTAGTAGGGTTAGTAGGAATAATTGGCTTCGAGTATATACATTGGATACATAATTAGCCTCCAATGGTTTAAGATAGGTAAGTTGGAAGGTGTAATAAGTAAAAATCCAGATGTTTCAGGTTGGCTTTTCTTGGACTTACCATGGCAATGGGGTTGGTAAGCCTATGACTCTAGATTATGTAAGAGAATTAATGACATCAGTTGTTCTAGGTTTGGAGATTTAGTACATCCCTAATTAACATCGCAACCTTGCAGCCCAAGTGAAATCTGAAAAAGAAGTTGTCTTTTAAAAAAATAAAAAAAAAATGCGGTCTTACAAGGCTTTATTATTTATTTATTTAATTTTCTATCAACCAAAATAAAATTGTTACTAATAGACAATAATGAGCATAAGGCCCTTCCGCAATCTCCAATAGAAGTTTTTATTTTTTTTTTTTTTTTAAGGATAAAATGGCAAGTCACGTAAATTTTTTAAAATTTTGAAATTCTGGATAACTGAAACAAGAAATAAAGAGTTAGTATGGTTAATAGGAGTAATGGGCTCCTAGTATATAAAATGGATACATAATTAGCCTCCAATGGTTTATGGTAGGTAAGTTGGATGGTGTAATAAGTAAAAATCCAGATGTTTCAGGTTGGCTTTTCTTGGACTTACCATAGCAATGGGGTTGGTAAGCCTATGACTCTAGATTATGTAAGAGAATTAATGACATCAGTTGTTCTAGGTTTGGAGATTTAGTACATCCCTAATTAACATCGCAACCTTGCAGCCCAAGTGAAATCTGAAAAAGAAGTTTTCTTTTAAAAAAATAAAAATAAAAAAATGCGGTCTTACAAGGCTTTATTATTTATTTATTTAATTTTCTATCAACCAAAATAAAATTGTTACTAATAATCACGGGGATAACTAAATCCAGCATTACACAACACCTCCCCACTCAAGCATGGGTACCCTATAATCTGCTCTTCATTGAAACTCCAAGAAGAATGCCACAGCCTTTCTTCCGAACTCATCAGAGTCTCCTCCCAATCTTCAGAAACTCCGGCATTGTTCAGACCATTCTCGGCCTTCCCTTCAACCTTCCAGACTTCTCCATTGCGCTTTTCTACCAAGCTTGTCTCGCTAATGACACTACAAGGAGCTTTCAATTTCCGTTTGCTCTCATACTTCTGAGCTTTTGCTATTGCTTCTGCCGTGTCCAGGGGCTCTTCTTCTCTGCATCTCTTTCTTTCCTAGCCTTTGCATAAAGAAGCCATATTCTCTTCCCTTGGAGACACACTCTTGATGAAAAAAAGAGAAACCCTACGGGAATGGACATAGAGGAAAGGTCTCCTGTGAGTATATATATAGGTTGTGGGGTTTGGTCTAACTTGTCTTTCCGAAACTTTCTCCATTGTGTTATTTTGTATATATTGCTATACATCTAGAAGCTCTTTCTTTGCGGAATACGGCGTATTCCCTTTTATGAAGGGAAATTGCGAAACGTTTGGAAACCAAAAAAGAAAGGAAATATTTGGTAACCAAACAAAAAAAAAAGAAAAAAGAAAAAAGAAAAAGGAGAGACGATTTATATTGAAACGAAATTATATGCGGAACAAAGCACGGACTCTTTTGGAAGTTTTTTTTATAGATAAATTACACTTAGTACCCCTACATTACACTATGTTTTACTTCTAGACTTGTATTTTTTTAATTACATTAATTAAATTCTTCTATTTACAAAATTATTGTAATGTCAACATTTTGTTAGCTTCCATTTAAGAAATGATGAAAATATCCGATGTGACTGTCACGTGCCTGCTTTTTGAAGTTAAAAAAGATAATTTGCACCCTCAACTCCCTCTACCTAGAGGGGAAGGGGGGTTACAAAGTGAGATGGGGTAAGAGAAGGAGAAGGAGGACAGTGGCTGATGAAGGGAGGGAGGCAACAAGTATAGGTATGAGTGCAGATGCGGGTGGGTGTTAAATCTGTTAGAGGTGGAGTTTATGTATTAATTGCATCATCCACTACAAGAAAAGAGACATTTTGCTACGGATTATTTACAACAGAAGCCTTTGCCATTGCAAATGCCTAGTTATTTGCGATGGTAGTGTCCCGACACAAAAAATAGTATTTTCGACCGTGTTATTTGCGACGGCAACTTGACCGTCGCTAAAAAGGGTGAAAAACAACGTCATTTGGTTAGTTAAATGCGTCCCCCTTTTTGCGACAGCTTATTTGGGACGGCAAAATGTCGTCGCAAATGTTTTAGTTCAATGACGTCGTTTTATCGTTAAATGACGTAGTTTACTCCCAAATTGATTTCCCCCTAATTTTTGCTTCTCTTTCCTTCTAACCAGCCTTAGGATCAGCCGACGCCTCCATCTTCTCTGTTCCCTCTTCCCTCCTCTTCCCTCTTCGTTCGTCTCCCTCTCTCAGTTGACGTCGATGTCCCTCTCTTTCCTGCACTGCACTGCCGCGCTGCTCCAGCCGATGTAGGCTCCGCTATTCGTTCCTGCACTGCCCCGCTGCGGTGTGGCTTTGCCTTTTATATTGGTGCAGGTAAACTTACTTACTAGTTTCTTCCACTTGGTTTAGTTTCCATCCATGCTAAGGAGCTAAAGAAAGGATCAGATATGTTCCTGTTTGTTGTTGCTCTCTCTCTCTCTCTCTCTCTCTCTCTCTCTCTCTCTCTGTGGCCACACATGATTTGTTCCTGCTTAGGATTTGCTTGATGTCCAACTAGAAGTTTCTCAGTATGACTCGGTGTTCGGATTACATGTGATTAAGGTTATGATAAATGGATACATATATAATACCAAGAAAAAAGATAAATGGATAAATATCAATTAAGGCTTCTGATATGAGAACCCCTTATTTTGATAGAGGGACGCACCATCTAAAAGGTGATGCTGGGAAGTAAAAATTTGATTTCATTTGTTGAATGGTGTAGGTTTTATTAAATGAGCTGATCCCACAAAAACTTAACTATTACTATATTTAGAAAAAAGGCTTTGAATTTGAATCAACCACCACGGAATGGACATAATTACAAGAAACTTTTTCAATCATGATATCTCCTAGAAACTATGATGCATTTTCAGGTTTTATTTTTCAGAGATAGAAACTAAAAGCGAGAATGGAGAACTCAGAATTAGAACTCAGAGAGAGAGAAAGAGTTGTGTTCATTGCTGTAGCAAGAGAAACTGTAAAGGAAAATTTTCATAGGATACGAGAAGCTTGAGTGGACTATTCAAGGCTTCAAGGTCACAATAATCAAGTATTTTTGAAATTGTGCCAAGCTAAAGTGTTCCCCAAATTGTCTCTTATACAGAGCCAGTTGGACTGTTCAGTTCTGTTGAACTGCAATTTTTCCTGCAGGTTGATGTTTAAATTGGCAGTCTAAAATTTTATGTTCCTAGTAATTTTTCTTCTAAAATGGCTTTTGGGGTAAATCCAGACCATTTTTCGACCTGTTTCCTGTTCTACTGGTTGAAGTGGGTGTTTTTGTCTGGTCTGGTCTGGGTTTTAAAACATTGGACTTGATTTCAAGCAGTAGATGTTGGAGGCAAACAAGTCTCGAAGAAGCTTGGGGAGTTCCCGTGAGGGCATTGTTTTGGGTTATGTGCAATTAGATGATATCGAAGAGTTTGAAGTCTTTTGTGCTAAAACATTTTAGTCTTGATGTCTTATGCTGATTTGTTGAGTCTTGCTCTTCAGACTTTTCTTTGTATACCTCGAGCATAGATGGCTTTGTGGTTTTTTCATAACAAATTTTGCTATGCATCAGAATGATGAAATAGTCGTGAAGTCCATTGCATAATTTTAAACTACCTAGTTTGCAGTCGGCATTAATATACACATATATAGGCACATACATATCTATGTCAATGGATCTGCCCCAAAAATTGCATGACCACATCAAATTATTTAGTGATCAGTCATATAAGATTGTGCTTTTTGACCAGAGCTATTAGTTGCTTTACATCTGAGTAACACAATTTGGTTATCAGTTCGCGGATCTTCTTCAACAACTGACCTGGGTGGAGCAACACCTTTTGGTTTTCATAGATCTTCTTCTTAGTTCACGGTTCACACTTATTACTTTTCCTTCAATATAAACCATAAAATTGTTGTCATTATTTTCTATAACTTGTACTTTTGATGAATGGATTTTGTCCATATTCTTAACCAGAGGCTGATAGTTGAAGTTGACCATTCTAACAAACTACATAAGTTAATTAACATTTTCAGGAATTAGATTTGTTAATTTGTCTCTGCCAATGTTGGGTTAACTATAGGTATAACTAATAACAACTCACACCCCATTATTATATAGCCACGAGGAGGCCAGGTCAGGTATATGCAAGTTTATCTGTTTTAAATTTCGCCCATCTGATTTGTGTTTATTTCTAAATTCAAACGTTTTCATTTATAGGTTATAGAATTTAAGACTCAACATCTATAGGTGTTTTTGTAGTTGGAAAACTATAATCTTACACAAAAAAATATAACACATTACTAGAATAATATAGAAATGATATATTTGCAAGCTAAAAGTTAGGGTTTTAGTTTAAAAGGAAAGACACTATCTATTCTGCTTCATTCTAGACAAAATTAATATGTAATTTTTCTCTTTGTATAGTATTATGTCTTGCAAATCATTTTGGTTGCAAACTTAGAATAGGATATAAATGACAGGCGTAGACAAACTTAGAATAGGATATAAAATTGAATCTTGGTATGAATTTGGTAGTTTGCTTGAAACGATGCTATAGCCAAAATCTAATATATAACTAAGGTGAAGTCAGTCACTATCGTGGTTGTATTAATGGTCGTATATTATTTTGAAGGATTTGCATAACATGAGACAAAAGATGGTTGCCATGTCCAACCTGTCGCAAGAAATTAAAGCCATCTATGTTTATTCCCAACTCACAAATAAAGGGGGAGGAGAGAGAAGGAAGATGCCTACAATTATTCTAGAGCAGGCATTTCAATGACCTGTGAGCAAGTATTTTTGTATAAAAATTTTGTATATATAACCTTAGATCTGTTCAAGAATTCTCATCTGAATTTGTCGATTCAACTTTGATAAGACGGTTCTTGAATTGTCCAGTTTTGGACAATTTGGGAATGCATATATCTATATAGTAGTCAGTGGCTCACCACTGTAATTTGTTCTTCTTTGATGGAGATTTTGTGCTACAAACTTTGTGTTTTTTAGGTACATATGTAATGCGGTGTAGAGCAATACACTTTGTTCAGGTTGTGTACTTGGAGAGCTGTGGGGAGATGCTGCCGAATTTTCCTTAAAGACGGACAAAACGACTTGAGCTACTTTCTGCGATATAAATTATGCATTTTTAAATGGGATAGGACCACCTACCTGATACAGAGGAGTTGGATGGATAGGTTTCACATTGCATGAACATGTCTGATTGATATTTGAGCTACAGTGGCTAAGTAATGTTTATGTGGGCATGTACAGAAAGATGAACCGGACTTGGATTGATTCTGGTGATAGGCTTTTGAGGGAATATGTGAATGGGATTAACCAATTTCTTGTGTTTGTATACATCAATAAGGGTGCAGATTCAATGATCCACTGTCTTTGTAGGTAGTGTGCAAATTGCTATTCGTTTTTACGAGACGTTGTACGCGACCATCTTCTCAACAGGGGATGTTAAGGAAATATAAGATTTGAACTAGTCATGGGGAACCATATCCTTCTACTTTTACCATCTCTGATAGAGAAAGTGAAATGTTTGGGAATCCATATATTTTCATGCATGTCTATTATTATTTTTATTGTGTTCAGTATTATGTCTAATAGTTATAATTTTTTTTCTTTTTAGGTTATTACCAAAAAATAGGTGGATGGTGTTAGGCCGACGTCACTTGTTTTGTAATAGACTAAAAACTCTATTTGGTTGTATATGGATTATGAATTTGGGTGGTTATTTTTGTAAGATATTATGTATTCTATTATTATTTTTGTTTTATGTATTTGCATGAGAGACAATGTTAAGTATATTAATTTTGTTAAATATTTTTATAAGTATTTGGATTTGAGTGATTGCATGAATTTTTTTTTATTTGAATCATGTTAATCGTGCCTTTTATCAGGTGAAACAAAAATTACAAAAAAAAATTTTCATTCATAGCAAAATTATATATATTTTTTAAAAACAGGTATTTGCGACAATTTTTTACCGTTGCAAAAAGTGAGAACACTACCAGAATTAAAAAGAATGACTTTTTGCGTCAGCATTTGTGACCGATGCTTGCAGTTGCTAAAGACTATTTGCAGCGGTAAATGTCATCATTAATACTGGTAGACAATAGTCATTTGCAATGGTTGGATGCTGTCACAAATACATTTTAGCTACTGTAATGCTTTGACTGCAAAAGAAAACTTCTCTGACGAATTGTATTTGCTACCGTTTGTTTGCTGTCGCAAATAGTTCCAATGCCGTCGCTTAGCCATTGCAAATTGTATTTGTAACGCCCGTAGTTCGTCGCCGAAAATGCCGTCGCATCCTTGATGCTAATAAGTATTTGCGACGGCATTTACACTATTGGCGACGACAGTCTGCCGTCGCAAATACCCTTTTTTTCTAGTAGTGATCATTATTATTATTATTATTACAATTAATTTACATTATTTTGGTCTATTAATGTATATTAACTGATGTGATATAATGAGTAATAGGATTTGTTCTTTTTTGTCCTTAAAATAGGCACGTGTTATTCACATTGGCTCTTTTCATCTACTTCTCAAATAGAAGTTCAAAAAAGATTCACATTGCAACATTGTGTAAATACACAGACAACGTTGTTTGAAGTGGATTTGGTATAAAGTATAAAGTGTAATTTTCTTTTTCTTTTTTATTTGTAAGCCGACTTACATGATAATGTAAACTCCTGCTAGTAAAGTATCTCTAAAGAGATTTAACTGAGGGTGGATCTACGATTTTCATTTAGTAAGGTGAAACTTATATAAAAATCATATACGAAATTATCTAACTTTTAATGAATATCCTAAATTTTAACAAATCAAAATTAAATCCAAAATCAATTCAACAAAATTTTGAGCTAATGTCAAACTTCTAACATAAACAAATTTTAGCAAATTAGCAACTCAATAATTGAATATAGTTTTAATCACTCATTTATTGAAGGTACAACTTATATATTGGCAGACCTATGAGGGAGCGGGAGGGGCCACTATCACACCCTCAACTTAAATTAAACATTATTAATGTGACATTAGGCAGGACGTTATCGCACAGGCCATTGTGCCTGCAAATGACACATTACCACACGCCAAAAGATAAACTACAAATTGACTCAACATATATATGTACAATAATTATGCATTTATACTGTATCATATAGTAAAAGTAAACCATAAGTTATTTACATTATTTTTTTCATTTAGACTGGGACTTTTTTTTTTTTTTTTTTTTCTTCTTATGGGTCTTTTTTCTCATTTACATTGAAGTTCTTTTTTCCTTTTTCTATTGACTTTTTTTTTTAAATTTGGATCAAGGCTTTTTTTAAGAATAAATATGTTAAAATTGTATAAGGCTTAACTATAGCATATATGATTATTTAAAATTTGAGACCTTAAAAAATTAGGGGCCTAAAGCTAGTGGTTTGCTTATTTCATGGTCTAGCTGGCTTTGTGGAGACAGATGATGTGTCTTCCTTGATCTTGGAGGGTGATACATATAGCCTTATTGTCATGATTACGAGAAATAGTCAATTTCTCAGAGGTTGCACTCATCGTTCATGATATTCTTCATCTCCAAAGAAATAAATTTCCGATCATCTAAGTTTTTCTTTTGTCTTGTCTGGAGAAATTTGAATAATGTAGCTCATGTGTTGGCTAGATAGAAATTGTATTTCCAGGGTGGTGGGTAGTTCGAGTTGGATTTATATCCCTCCGTTTTGCTTTCATAATTCTGGATCTGTTTGAGGATTATGACTAGACTTGATATAAACTTTTTTTTTTAATTTTTTATTTTATATCAATGAAACTTCTCCTATCATTGCACGGCCAAAAAAAAAAAGAAAAAAAAATCTTGATCATGAGATTACTCCATATTAATTCTGTTTGTTAGGAATTTTATTAAAAAAAAAGAAATTAAAATTAAATGTTATGTTTTGCCTTTTATTTTTCTCTTATAATGATTAGTAACCTAGGTAGAAGAAATTTGATTGGATTGGGATTGGGATTGGGCTAAAAACATGAATCTATAATGTGGGTGTTATCAGAATATTTCTTATTATTCACTCGATTGCAAGCTTAATTTCCTTGTGGTGGCCATAGAATTTTGCAGTCATAAAAAATTATAACATACCGTGAAATTTAGGCTTACTAACATCACAATGATATATCCAGAAATTTTAGGGTTCTCATCATCAGTCACAACAATCCCAACGTTGATTGGGTTCTATTTTCCATATATCTATACTAGAGGCCATAGTTTCACATACACGCGCACAACCGCACATACGTACAGTCTCATTTTCTAACTTAAACTAGGAAGATGTCTACACATACATAGGTGCTACACCTGGCCCAAAAATTACAATAACAGCCCTAAACTTTTCAAATTTTAATAGTGCTCCCCACAGAGTAAAACAAATACTGAGGAAGGACAAAATTAATTGTGATAGCAATTTCATTATGACATGAGGATTGATAAGAAAAAATTAATAATAAAAAAATTAGGAGTAAAAATTGGACCCTCACCAATCCACCCCACTTAAAATAATTTTGTCCTGAGAAACTATTAAAATAAGCGTCAATTTATTAAAATGCCCTATAAAAAAAAATATGGAGCTAGTACAGGTCTTGAATTTATTTGTTTATGGCTATAGCCTATTTTTCATGAATTTCCCTTCGAGTACCAAATTAACATCTATTGGCCTCCTGTAATATCATACGAAGGCACAATAGGGGTGCCTAAACTCCTCTCTTTCTTTTCTACCTATCTATAATCCCTCCTACAAAATTGACTATTAATGAGAATTGATCACTGAAAAGTACTCGCAAGTTGCCCTGGGGATTTATTTGTAATTTCGTTAAAATGTTAAGTGCCATAAAAATGTTCGTTATTTAGAGTTCTGCAAACCATTTCCCAGCGTTCGGCCTTTCTGCTCTACCATTTGCGATAGACAGGAACGAAAGGTGAGAGCTCCCCTTATTTTTCCCTGTCAATCTACATCGATCTAATATTTTTTTGTTTCGCTAATATGTCATGATTTCTTTTCTTTTATCGATGATTATTTTTTATTTGTTACTAACACACTCTTACCAAAATACTTGCTCCCAATTTGGTGACTGACCTTTCCTCATACATGATCCATGAATATTTCTTTGTATTTATTACCATTCAACCTTTACATCCTAATTTGTGCCATAGAATGATAATAGTAAATTTATGCTCCCTTAGAGTGCATATAGCCTCAATATATGAGAAGAGTACATTGCACAATAGCATGAGAACCACACTTTTACCAAAATCTTTCCCAATCTTATGTTGAGAATTGTAAAAGCATGAGATCTCTCTCTCTCTCTCTCTCTCTCTCTCTCTCTCTCTCTCTCTCTCAAGCAAAATCCTCATTTTATCAGTTTTTCTAAGTGATGTAGTATTAAAAATGTAAAGAGAATATCAAACATATCACAAAAGACACATACCAGGAGTTATATTTTGTTCATTTGCCATGTCTGCTATATAGATGTGAGCTAAAAAACTTATATTCAAGATATTCACAAGCCTATGCATATGGTAGGGTGAACAGTGGTTATCAAAACATCAATTAAAATATAATTAATTATTTTAAGCATAATTAACCCATTGCTATCATGTAATAGCGCAAAAAATTCAATGCATGCGCATGATGCTATACAAATAGCTTACTCAAAAGGAAGTAAAAGGATCGTTAATCACCCATATTCTATAGATTGAGCTTCAATCTATCTATTGATGTTGATTTTTAAAATGGAAGGATTGTGAAGAAGTCTTGGACCAAATTGTTAACAATTCGAACATGAAATATGGTGAGCATTTCTGGAATTTCCCATTGGGTATATCACGGAATGGAAAAATATTATGTTATTATTAATTCTTAATTATTAGAACTAAAGGGGGAAGCAGTATACTTACGGATTAAATTGCACGTTTCTAGAGCGATCAAGCATCTAAATTTAAGAATTCAAAATTTTGATTTGCTTTCTCCATAAAAAAAAAAAAAATCACATATGAAGGATTTGAAAGATATTACCAAATTGATCAAAAAATTAATTATGACATTTAAAGCGGAACAACCAATAGTTACATACTTACATGACATTGCATTTTTATATTTTCTAAATTCAAAATTTTAACAAATTTAGGTTAAGGGTTCCAAGCTCAAACACCTCATTTGTACTATATATTATAGCAATAGGTTGTTGGGTCATTGAGGTTGAAAGACTCAATCTAATTTTCTTAATTTTTAAAATATTTAAATAACTAATTTTACACGTGTCATAATAGCATTGGTTTAATTATAAATTATAAAAACTTTACTTCTATTAGTGATTAGTATATCTTTGCTTAAATTTAGGTAATCTTATGTTACTTCAAAATATTTTACCTACCTTTTATAATTTTAGAAAGCTCCTCCTTAAATATAAAACTAACATTAAGATTGTTATTTTCAATTTCCTTAAATTCTTCTATTATAATTTTGGAATGTTCTTGCTTAGATTCAAAATTCTAGAATTTTTCTATTATAATTTTGGAATTTTCTATTATAATCATCAATCTATATTATATATTATAACAATCGGTTATGATGTTTTTAAAGCTAAAAATCTTGATCTAACTTTCCAACTTATTGGCCTTACTTTAAATTTCTTTTTGTTTTGACCTTTATCAATATGACAAATTTATCAAAATTCCTTCAAATATACTCCTTTACAAAATTTTTAATGAAAATAAAGAGTAATTTATTCTTGTCACATGTTACAAAATTATTAATCATGTATCATTTATTATTTTGTTATTTAAGAAAATCTCTTATTATTGATAAATTGGTCATTTGGTTGTAAATACTCATCAATCACATCTCTTTAGATATGCTTAAAAGCAATAAAAAAACTAAATCGAAGTTTTGGCGAGGTCCAATGAAACTTAAATTATTATATTAATTTTTTTTCAATTAAAGAATAATTGAGTTTTCTGACCTCAATAATCGAAATGAACCCATAAACAATTTTTTTTTTTTAATTCTACCTAGGTTAATATGAAAGAACTTTTAATTTTTAATTTTTTTAAATATTTTTTATACCTTTAGAATATTCTAGTTTTAAAAACATTTAATTAAAATAAAACAAAACTTTGAAGTATGCTATAAATCTATACTATACTATATATTATAGCAATAGGTTGTTAGGTCAATGAGCATGAAAGTATTGATTCTTTTTTTCTCAAAATTTTAAATTTAGAAAATAAATAAATATGCATGTCATTAACTCATTGTTCATTTAATTAATATGATAATGTTATTTTAACTTGACATATTTTCAATATAGTAGCTTTGAACATTCAAGATAATATTCAAAATTTACATACATGTGTTATTATTAATTCTTTAAAACCAATATGGTAACTAAATCTAATAGTCTTTTTCAATTCCTAAAATATGACCCATTTTCACTTACAATTTAGTCTTTAGCTGAATTTATATTTATACATATTTAAATTTAAAGATGGATTATATTTATTCATACATATACTACATATTGTAACAATACATTGTTGTTGAGTCTTTAAAGTTGAAAGACGCAATATAATATTTTTAATTTTTAAATATTAATATTCATGGTTAGTATTTTTTAAAAAATATTAGAATTCCTATTTTAAATTTCCTTAAAATTCCTCTTTAGAAAGTTCTTCCTTTAATTTAGAAATGTGGAATTTTGTATTCAAAATCAATTTAATTTCTCTATTTAGAAGGACAAAAAAAATATTTAATATTTGTTACAAAGACCTTTCAAGTTGAAAGTTTTAATCCGTTTTCTCAAAATTTTATTTTTAAAAGTTACAAAATACATGTGTCGTACTATTATTAATCCTTTCTAAACTTTTGCGTACCTTCTATATTTTATAAAAGCAATTAATCAATTCATATAGTATGATTTTCAAATTTCCTTTTATTAGGATCCAGTCTTAATAATATTTCCTTAAGTTAATAAAATAGAAAGGACACATGTTGTTAAGTTATTAGCATTTTATCTATATTAACTCACATCTCTTTGAAAAAATTTATATGAAAAATAAAAAATATTTTGAATAAAATAAAATGAATAGACCTATAATGAAATTATTCACTATTTTAATATTCATACTTCTTTTTTTAAATAAAATATATAAATATATGTGGCAATATACTAAGTGAGCCACATTTCAAAATTTAAATATGCACATGTATCTATTAAAGTAATATCTTATTTTTGTTTCCTCTTTTATATTTACTCTTTATACTTGGATAATGTTAGAAAATCATCATGTGCTCAGGTAAAGGAGATTCCTACTATTAGATGTAATAATATAATTAAAACTTATTCATTTATAATTAGGTTATGTATAACTCTAATTTAAATGTGGTATGTATAACTCAATTAATTGTTTTTCTTATAATGATTAATGTTTTAGGCCAAACATTTATAATTAAGATCTATTCTTATGATCCGGTAGAAATAAATTAATTTTTTGTTAGATTTTATAGCACATATATTAGTATTCAACCAATCCAAATATTTCTTTGTGGTATCCTCTTTGAAAAACTTAAGTTGATCACCTCAATTTTTGTCCATTGCAAATAATTTTTTTTTATATTGCTTTAATTTAAAGTGGCAAGTATTTTTAATTTTAGAAAAAAGGCCTATTCTTAAGATTCTCTTTTAATATTATACTCTTGATCATAAACTTTTAATTTGGTAGGAATATAAGTAACCCATATGTATGTAAAAATGCATATACAAAATATTAATATTATTCATAAATTTTATAAAATAATTAAATGTCAACATATTTAAGTAAAAAATTCATTTCTAAATATTTATTTTTTCTTTCTTATTCTTGTGCTATCCGTGTATAGCACTGGTTCACTGCTAATAACGTATTACTATAATATATAGTATAGATTGATTTACATTTGCAATTTGAGAGGCACCGAATCATGCGAAACTTGTGCACAATTTGGGGGTCACCCAAACCGAACCATGTGAAGCCATTGAATCTCTCTCTCTCTCCCATAATCGTGGACTTAGCTTGCTTCATATTTGTTAGTTTTTCTCTCTCCAATTAAACTTAGATTTTGTTCATTCTCTCAAGTTGTCAAAAAAGGGCAACCAACAATCCCATTTATTGCTCCATATTTCAGCACTTTGTATACTTTATACATTTGCCGGCATTTTTGGCTAAAGATCAACGGTAAACCGAAATCGACCATTGCTGAAAATTTAAGAATTTAACTGATAAGTTATTTAATAGCAGTGGGCCAGTGCAACGTATGGATAAAAAATATAGTATGAAAAAAGTGTATATACATACATATATATATATATATGTGTGTGGGTATGTTAATTTGCAGTATCAAATGTATGTAGATTGACTATCGCACTTCATATAGACGAAATATGCTCACAATCTAATTTCAGAAACATACTTGTCAGATACCCAAAAAAAATAAAAATTAAAAAGCCCTAAATTTCTTAAGACCAAGATGTTAGCTTATCCGGATATCATGGGCCTTATATTATAATTTAAAATTTTGGGGAGTTATGGTAAAAAAATTTTAATTTTGAGGGGCTAATACATTGTTTCTTATTCTAAAATATTTAAAATATTAAATATAAATATAATTTTAAAAACTCAAGGGGAGCCAAATTATAGTTTTTTGGTCATAAATACACATCCAAAAACATGGGAGGGCAGCAATCAAGAACCTTCTTTACTGATCAGTGTCGCGCAATGGCTAATGAGATCGGGAAGGTGTTTCCGGAAGCACAACACAGGCTTTGTTTTGGCATGTTGGTCAAAATGCTGCTAAACATCTTGCTCACTATTTTGGCAAACCTAGATTGAGAAGTCATTATTAGATTGTTTTTTATTGAGCCCACATTATTTGTGAGTGTTTTCTAAACACGGATTGGACTTAAGTCTGGATGAGACAAACATGGTAAGCCCAATAAGGTTGTGATTTATTATACATGGGCTAGTGTGCACTTATTATCAATGTGGGTTGACGGCAATTAGTGTGGGCCTAATCAGCCAATTGAGTCTTTTATGGAAGGCCCAATGTGGCTAGGGTTTTCCTATATATAGAGACTAGGTCCCCTCTCTTTCCACAATCAGACAGATTTTCATAAAATTCCGTCATACAGTAGTGGGTATAGAGAGGAAGACTAGCCTCCAAGAAGCTTTGTTCGAGATTAATTGCCGCTCCAAAGAGATTCGTGAAACCATGAAGCAAACAAGTAAGTTTTCGCTTTCAGTTTTGTTTTCTGTTAAAGTTCCTATATTCACATATGATCTAGGTCAACTTTTATGATCTGTTTTGAAGTTTACATGTGGTATCAGAGCCTAATATATGTGGATTAGAGACTTATTGTGTGATTTAAACTTGTTAAACTCGATTATGAGTTGTTAAGCCCAAATCTTGCATGATTTAATCAGAACAATAGATGACTTCTTTTCAGAAAATTAATATGGGGCTTTTGTTCCTCTCTGAACAACGAACGTTCTGATATAAAGATTGTAACCTAACTCTATTCGTAGAGAAAGTTATGTTTTTTTGAAGTTTCGGGTGAAAAAAAAAAACTTGAAATTTCTTGTAAAATTCTTGAATATGATGTTTTTCATTCATACCCTTGTGCTATATTACATATTCTTGTTACTGAATAGCATATGAATCTGTCAGTACAAGTTTTATGCAAGAAAAGTCAAGTTTTGAAACCCTAGCCGCCATGGCCGAATCTAGGGTTCTTGGAAAAAATCATGTGTTTTTTCCCTTAAAATTATCATAAACGTGTTTATTGATATTTAGAGACCTTGCATGTGTAGTAAAATAGTAAAAACCTTGCTTAGAATGTTGAATTTGGGGTGAAAATCGGGCTAAAATCGAATTACAGTGAACCGGGTCAGGTCCGGCCCGCCTAGGTCAAGGATGACCACCCAGCGGCTGGCCTCTCCCACACGCGGCCCTAGGTGTGTGAGGGCGCGTGGGTGACCCCTTAGGGTCCACCAAAATTCCAGAATTCTCGTCTCAGTGAGAGAATTCCAGAAAATATTTTTCCATAATTTTTGGACATCGTTTGGTATTTATTTGGGCCTGTTTTAGGGTAAATTGGGCTATTTTTAGAAATCCGTGCATTAGTTTTTTCCTGATTTTTCATGGGTAAATATTTTTTTTTTGACCTTCTGAATCTATTAGTACTGTGAACTCTCCCTAGTTAGGTCCCTAAAAATTATACTCTCTCCCATAAGTCCTTTTAAGAGTCTAAAATTGTCATTTTATGTTGAAAATTAGAAAATATGATTTTATTACATGGCTTAGGCAATACATATATGATCACTGGGTATTTTTGGCTATGTGCCCATAAGGATGTGATTGCAGATATTTTGATATGCTTGGATGTGATACAGGGCACTTTTACATCAAGTATTGTCATGACAAGAATTTTGAATTGAAATTGGTGCTACTGCCCAAAGGGGTACACTCATTAAATCTTATTTTCTTGCATATGGTATATGACTGTGTCCATTGTGTTATTGCATACAATCGCCTGCCCAAAGGGAGTTATTGTGTGCTTTAATGACAGAGATGTGATTCAGCAGCTGATCCAAGAGTGCCTAACTTTTGAAAGATATGTCTGCCCAAAGGGGACTATTTTTCAAGTGCTTGGGCAATCTCATATGCTGGCTGGCTGGGAGGGACCTCATAGCATGTTGCACTCTCTGCCCAAAGAGGAGACGGCAATGATGCACCGGGGCATCCCTATTATTTATGCTTGATATAATTATTGCCCTTATTCTACTAATATGTTGCCTCTTTTGTTGCCATGACAGTTTCCTTTGCAATTAACAACAGTAACACTACCATTGTGTTGTTGAATGGTTCAAACTTTAAGAAGTGGAAGTAGGATATAGAGTTTGCCTTGGGTATTGTTGATCTGGATTTGGCCTTGAGGAAACCTGAACCTACTGCAATCACTGATACTAGTTCTGTTTCCGATAAGGAGTTATATGCAAAATGGGACAGATCAAATCGATTCAGTCTCATAGCGATTAAGAGATCCATTCCTAAGCACCTATTGACTGGCCTGCTTGAGAGTAACAATGCCAAAATACTGTTTGAGGCTATAGGACAGAGATATCAAATATCCAGTAAGGCTGAGACTGGAATCTTGATGAATGAACTCACATGTTTGAGGTATGACAGCCAGAGTGGGGTAAGGGAATATGTCTTGAAACTTATTTTTCTCCACTCCAAATTTAGAGGTCTGAATGTTACCCTCCCTGATGATTTCATTGTCCATCATGCTCTTAATAGCCTTCCACCAGAGTTCAGCCAAATAAAGACTGCCTACAACACCCAGAATGAGTCTTGGATAGTGAATGACCTCATTGCCAATTGTGTCTTAGAGGAGGATAAGCTTAAGAGAGAGAAAACTGAGTCTGCCTTGCTTGTTTCTCATTCCAAAGTCACTCTTGGGCAAAGTCATAGGAATCGAAAGAATCATAAAAAACCTAGTGCCAATACCCCTCATAAAGGTCAGGATAATGAAGGGCATGGTAAAGGTCATGGTTAGACCAACAATCCTTTAGGTCCTAATGCCATAGTCAAGAAGGTCATCAAGTGTTTTTCTGTAAGAAAGAGGGCCACATAAAGAAAGATTGCTATAGGTACAAGTCATGGTTAGATAAGAAGAAGAACAAATAGGAAGGAGGTAACGCACCTGCCTTAACTTGCTTTGAATCCAATTTCATTAGTGTCCCATCAGATTCTTGGTGGTTTGACAGTGGTGCAACTGTTTATGTTGTCGTGTCTTTGCAGGGATTCAGAAGTAAGTGGAGGCCAAGTGAGAGTGAAGCCAAACTTAAAATTAGAGATGATAGCATAGTTAGAGTCGAGTTCATAGGAGATGTTGTTTCAAATTTAGAAACTGGTTTTCAACTTGTTTTGAAAAACACTGTTTATGTACTGTCTTTTAGACAGAATTTGATTTCTATTTCTTCCTTAGACAAACTTGGATATGGTTTTCAATTTCGAAATGACTTGGTTGATTTATTTTACAACTCCAAAATTTTTGGCTATGGTTTGTTATCTGATGGATTATACAGGGTGAAATTAGAATAGGATAATGAGTATGCCTCCTTCCATGTTGAAAATAGTGTATCCAAGAGACCTAGAATTAAAGACCAGTCTTCCATGTTATGGCATAAGCATTTAGGTCACATTTCTAAATAAAGAATTCAAAGGCTAATTAAAGATAACATCCTTATATCACTTGATTTTGGAGACCTAGACACTTGTGTTGACTGTATTTGGGGAAAATTGACCAAGATAGGAAGAAAAGTGTAACACTGAGTGGTGGACTTTTAGAAGTCATACACACTGATATTAGTGGACCTTATTCCTCTACCTTTTGTGAAAATAAATATTTTTTGACCTTTATTAATGATTTCTCTCATTATGGCTATGTTTACCTAATTAAAGAGAAATCTGATGCACTTGAAAAGTTTAAAATTTTTAAAATAGAAGTGGAGAATCAATTGATCAAAAGGATTAAGGTTGTTAGGTCTGACCGTGGGGGTGAGTATTATGGCAGACATGATGTCAGTGGACATCATATGGGACCGTTTGCCAAATACTTGCAAGAATGTGGGATTATTGCCCAATATACCATGCCTGGTAGTCCTGAATAGAATGGTGTGGCCGAAAGGCGTAATTGCACCCTTAAAGACATGATGAGGAGTATGATGAGTAGGAATAATTTGCTTACATATCTCTGGGGTGATGCCATTAAGTCTGCCTTGTACATTCTCAAAAGGGTTCCCAGTAAGTCTGTTCCTAAAACACCTTTTGAATTGTGGACTGGTAAAAAGCCTAGCCTTAACCATCTTCGTGTCTGGGGTTGTCCGGCAGAGATTAGGATATATAACCCTTTTGAGAGAAAAACCGACCCTAGAACCACTCGTTGTTTTTTCATTGGGTATCCGGATCATTCTAAGGGATACAAGTTCTACTGTCCTACACTTGGTGCTAGGATTATTGAGTCTCAGACAGCTAAGTTCTTGGAGCATGATATAGTTGATTTGGAGACCTCACAACACCTTGATGTTGATAGGCAAAGCGAGGTGGTGCCTATCTCATTGCCTAATGTTTAAACTTTTGTTTTGCCTACACTTGTGGATGGAATTGATCAGGAGCAGCTGGGGATTAATGCACCCATTGCTGCTAATGCTCCTAATCCTGTTGATCCTGTTGAGCCTGTTCCAGAGGCACCTGTGAGGAGATCAATGAAACAGCGAAGACCTGCCATATCTGATGAGTTTATTGTCTATCTTGGTGAGAGTGACTATGATGTAGGTCTTGTGATTGATCCAGTGACTTATGCTGGTGTGATTTCGAGTCCCCAGTCTAGCATGTGGGTGGATGTTATGAGGGATGAGATGCGTTCTATGACGCATAATGGAGTATGGGAGCTCGTTGATCATCCAGTTGGCCGTAAGTGCAAGTGGGTGTTCAAGACCAAGAAAGACTCTAAAGGGTAGGTTGAACATTTCAAAGCTAGATTGGTTGCAAAAGGGTTTACTTAGAGAGAAGGCATTGATTATAATGATACATTCTCTCCAGTTTCATCTAAAGATTCATTCAAAATTATCATGGCTTTGGTGGCTCATTATGATTTAGAGCTTCATCAGATGGATGTCAAGACTGCTTTTCTGAATGGTAGCCTAAATGAGGAGATTTATATGGTACAACCTGAAGGTTTTAAGGAAGAAGGCAGGGAGCACATGGTATGTAAGTTGAAGAAATCTATTTATGGTTTGAAGCAAGCGTCGCGTCAATGGTATTTGAAGTTTGATGAGATTGTCACTTCTTTGGGTTTTGTGGAAAACAAGGTTGATCAGTGCATATATCTCAAGGTCAGTGGGAGGAAATTTATTTTCCTTATTCTTTATGTTGATGATATTCTACTTGCCAGTAATGACTTAAGTCTTTTAGATGAGACTAAGATGCTGTTGTCTAATTCGTTTGATATGAAAGATCTTGGAGATGCCTCTTTTGTTTTGGGTATTGAAATCATTCGTGATAGATCTCGTGGTATGCTGGGGCTTTCTCAGAAGGGGTACATCAGTCGAGTACTTGAGAGGTTTAGTATGCAGAACTGTAGACCTGGTGATGTTCCTGTTACTAAGGGTGACAAATTCAATAAGAGTCAATGTCCCAAGAATGATTTAGAAGTAAAAGCTATGCAGAACATTCCTTATGCTAGTGCAGTTGGCAATCTTATGTATGCTCAGATTTGTACTAGGCCAGATATTGCTTTTGCTGTGGGAGTTCTTGGTAGATATCTTTCTAACCCTAGCATGGACCATTGGGTGGCTGCAAAGAAAGTAATGAGGTATTTACAAAGAATGAAAGATTATATGCTTGTATACAGAAAAGTAGACAATCTTGAGGTTGTTGGTTATTCAGATTCAGATTTTGCTAGATGTGTGGATGACATGAAATCTACCTCTGGATATGTTTTTATATTAGCTGGAGGAGCTATTTCATGGAAGAGTGTCAAGCAGACTCTTACAGCTTCTTCCACTATGCATGCTGAGTTTGTGGATTTTTTTAGAGCTGCAACCCAAGCTGTTTGGTTGCAAAATTTTATTACAGAACTTAAGGTGATTGATTCCATTGCTAGACCACTAAAGATTTTTTGTGATAATAGTGCAGCTGTATTCTTTTCTAAGAATAATAAAACTTCTAGTAGGTTTAAACATATTGAGATTAAGTATCTGTCTGTCAGGAATTTGGTAAGGAAAGGTGACATCATCATTGAGCACGTCGATACAGAACAGATGATGGCAAACCCTTTGACCAAGGGACTCATCCCTATTACCTTTGGTAGACATGTTTCCAACATGGGTGTAATTGGGTCATTTGATGTACTAGGTTAGTGGGAGTTGTTTTCTTTACATTATTTGACAGATCTTATGTATTGAGACCTTTTTTGGTTATTTGATGGTTATCTTTTATAGTTGTGTTTGATGCCATTTATGCATGAATATATTTCTAATACTTGCATATCAAATGGATAAATGTATTCATGATTCAGTTTATTGATAGTCTTAAGTTTGGTGTGACTTAAGCAATTCAGGATATGTCTTGTGCTTGCACCATAAAGTTGTCTTGAGACAGTTGTGCAAGACATATGGGTTTCATTAGAAACCATTGGAATTCTCTTGCTTATTGAATGAGCATACAGTTAAAGAGAATTTGAGGACTGATTGAGGATTAGCACTATTATCAGATCATATACGGAGTGCTTTTTCCCACCACACTACCACATTTGATCCATGTCGATAGAGTTATTAGTGTTTGTAATCATGAGTGGTCTTGCATGGACTAGTAATGTAATCACTACCTTGGTTCGATATTGATAGCTTTGTTGGACCGGATTGTTTTAGGTGTTGTTTCTCATCCTACTTGATTTTTTAAAATTGTGGCCACATACAGTTATTTTCATGTTCTAACCCGAGAGTCGTTTTTCAAATTTTGTTTCACCAATTAATATTGGCTCAAGTGGGAGAATGTTAGATTATTCTTGATTGAGCCCACATTATTTGTGGGTGTTTTCTAAACACGGGTTGGACCCAAGTCTGGATAAGACAAACATGGTAAGTCCAATAAGGTTGTGATTTATTATACATGGGCTAGTGTACACCTATTATCACCTATTATCAATGTGGGTTGACGGTAATTAATGTGGGCCTAATCAGCCAATTGAGCCTTTTATGGAAGGGCCCAATGTGGCTAGGGTTTTCCTATATATAGAGGCTAGGTCCCCTCTCTTTCCACAATCAGACAGATTTTCATAAAATTCCGTCATACAGTAGTGGGTACAGAGAGGGAGACCAGCCTCCAAGAAGCTTTGTTCGAGATTAATCGCCGCTCTAAAGAGATTGGTGAAACCATAGAGCAAACAGGTAAGTTTTCGCATTCAGTTTTGTTTCCTGTTAAAGTTCCTATATTCACATATGATCTAGGTCAACTTTTATGATTTGTTTTGAGGTTTACAGTCATTTCAATTCATGTCTCTATGATTGCGAAAAGGAGCAAGAACTCGAATTGATATGGAGTTCTCCACTTGAAGAATATGATCTTTAATAGAACAAATTGGCTAGAAGCACTATATATAAGTTAAGAGAAAAATGGTGTGGACCATTTAGCAAAGAGTATTTCTCAGCTGGTATATATGAATTGGACGCAAAGGAGTGACAGCATGAATAAACGCCTTTCACAAAATGACGAGTAAAACAATGCCTCTCAACAAGTTTGTTCTTCGATATAAAAAAGGTGTTTAGATAAGGCATCGAGCAGAATTGTTAGAAGATGCCCGTTGCAACCAAAGTGTACCTTCTAGGGTTGGAGGCATGGTTAAACAAGTATACATGCACTCACACTATGTTTCAGATAATTCAAGAAGAGTTTTGCAAGTGCTCAGCAATAGCAAAAGAAAAGATTAACGATGACGAAGGTATCTACACCTATAAGGTAATTAAAGACGATGACTAAAGAGAAAATTGGGCACTTCTAATTTTCGTAGACATCCCAACTGCCTTTGGAAGATTAGACTTGAATTATGTAAGTTAATTGCCTTATTTTGTTCACATTCAATTGGCTGACACATTATATTCTTTTAACTACTATTTCATGGGATTTATGCTTTCAGGTTATTATTCAATTCTTGAGTTAAGCTTCTCGTAAAATGCTTTGGCTATATTTAGATTCTTCAATATTGTCAACTGGCTTTTAACTATGCAAATGCGTATGAGATGCATATCTAAGATTATGAATAAAATTCAAAACAAAACTGTGACCTTTCTCTAATTTTGGTCAGAGGGTTTGTACTATTAACATTCGTTAAATCCTGGTAACAGTGGGAGGTTTAATGCCCTTCTAACACACAAATTTTGAGTCCGAAATCCAAGACAAGAAAATATAGCAATAAATTGATTTTTATATATATTTGAAGAAGTGTAGTATAATCTCTGTTACAATCTTTAATGAAAGAAATAATTCTTTGATTCTTCACTTCAATCATAGATTCGATGGCTTGCAGCTTGATTTGGAATCGAGTAGCAGTGTCTTCTTCAATCTTAAACGAAGAAGACGCTTGAATGAGGTAGTCCTTCAAGATTTAGAAACTTCAATCCGTCAAGGCTTTGGTGTCTTTCAAACTTATTCTCTCTTTCTCTACATGGTCACCTCTATTTATAGGAGAAGATGGAGAGTCTCCTGATAGCTTTATATCTCTTTAAGATAATTATCTCTATTTATTTTAGAGTTAAAGATAATTAATTTTTTAGAAGATACAAAGATAATCAATCTTTTGAGATAATTATCTCTATTTATTAATAAATAAAGATAATCAATGCTTTGGGATAATTATTTCTATTTATTAATAAATAAATATAGTCAACACTTAATTGGAAGACAATGAATGACACATGTCCAAATTTAATTAGAAGATATGTTTGTCTTTCTTTACTGCGAGTCTGACACAACAAATGACATAATTAATGAGACAAAGTCTTAACTGCATCAATTCAACACATGGCGTGTTGTCCCAAAGATGCAACCCAAGAGGGAGGGTGAATTAAATTCTTCAAAAATAAACACACACAAATGCAATCAAAAGAAAATTAATCAATAAAACAGTAAATCAAAGATGTATCAACTGAACAAGCATACAATATAGTGCAATAGAAGAAAAATAGAGAAAGAGATGAACACCATATTTATTGAGATTCAACCATAACTTGTGACCTAAGTCCTCACTTCCAAGATCTTCTTGAAAGCCTTTCTATTATGCAAGAACTCCTTTACATAGGAGCTACTAGTTGCCCAAGTGCTCAGCTTACTTTTTACAAAAGTTTTTCCTAAACTCTCAAAGCTCTAAGTAATTTTGTCCAAACTTCACTCAAACTTACAAGTGTTTTTCTCAAGAACACTCAAACTCTCATGTATACAAACCCTCCCAATCAAATAATGAAGATTATCCAATGGTCAACTCTCTCAAAAAGTGAATGCACGAATTCAGCTCAGTAAATGTCCCAAACTTCAACAAAGAGGATGTTTCTCAGGTAGGATCAGAAATTTCAGCTCTCAATCAATGGTATAACACTTATATCATTGGATTCTTGTTTATAAATGCTGTGAGGATCTTGTATATATGGCCTTGAATTGATTATAGCCGTTGGTGGTGGTTGATGGTGCATTTAATACAAGATCATGTTAATAGACCATTTAAAAAACTAGTTGTTACAGTCAAGAAGTCGAGTCTTTTTTTGAAGGGATCAACCTTTTTTGCTCTGGTACCTGCGTTCTCAACCTTCTATCTAAAGAAGTCGACTCTTTTACTTGAAGGGGTTGACTTTTCTTATGTTTTGGCAGATTTTACCAAGGCATTGTCCAAATGAGTCAACTTCTGGAAAACAACGAGTCGACTCTTTTTGGACTTTTGTCAAGACCTTGCAGTCTGAACCAATGTGTCGACTCCTAAACTTGAGGGGTCGACTCTTTTTAGCAGAGTCCTTTTGTCCAATGCCACTATTTGAATGTGTTGACTTTTGGGAACCATGAGTCGATTCTTTTTAGTTCAGGTCCTTAACTTTTGCAAGACTTCTTCAATCTTCTTTAATGTCTTCAAGCTCTTCATGCATCATCCAACTAAAGCTTTTAAGGCTTGATATGACTTCTTCAAGGCATGTTAATATCCAAGAGCACATTCAATCTCTTTGAGATGAAATCAATCCACTTTAATTACTTGTAGGGTTTCTTCAATCAACACCACTTCTTTCATTGATCCAAAACTTTACTAAAATCTTCAAGCGAGCTTCCAAGTCTTGTGATCTCTTCTCTTCAACTGATCTTCTATTCTTCCAAGACATCTCTGAGTTAGTCATCAGTACTGACTGTTGATTTTCTTCTCATTGTTGTCGATCTTCTTCTCCTTGTTGTTGACCTTCTTTTAATTATTGCCAATATCCTTTTTCTAATCTTGTTATACCACATTGTAGAAGGTGTCAATTCTTCCAAAAAACCTGTCGAGCTTCTTCTCTTTGGTGCCGATATCCTTTTCAATGATGCCGATCTCTTTTTCAAGTCCAGATCTTCACATGCCTTTCAACTTTTTCTTGATAAGCTTCTTAACACACAAGTTCTTCAATATGTTCAAAGTGTCAAAGTTCAAGTCATAGTCTAATAGATAATAAGGATAAGGAATATCCTGTACACTAAGTAGGATCATTAGATAACTAACACATGTTTTGTAATCATCAAAATCAAGGCATGGATGGAGTCAACAATCTCCCCCTTTTTGATGATGACAAAACCTTACTTAATATGAACAATAAGCTTGAAATCTATTGAATTTAGCAATGTGCAATAACAGAGAAATTCAAAAAATGAAATATTCATACCAGACATTTGTTCTCCCTTTCTTTTGTGTTTTATTCCTCAAGGCATTTTCCAGGTTCAGAGCAAAACAATCAATAAATTCAGATGTTCAGAGCATACATGCTTTCGCTCCCCCTTTCTCATGTAACGTAGCACTGCTATATCAGATTTGCTCAAACACAAATGATGCCAATCAAGCATCGCAATAAGACAATTTTTCATATAAATTCTTTCTCCCATTTAATTCATATCTCAATTCTTTCTCCCCCTTTTTGTCAAGTCATAAGAAAAAGTGATAAATAGATAATAAACACAGGTACAATAGCAAAAAATCTTAACATAGGAATAATGTTATTGTTAAGGTAGCAAGCAAATGCAATTATCAATCTCCTCATAAAATATGCAAAGATAAAACAAGGTAATTCAAAAATAAACTATTTATATATAATAGGTATCCATAGAGTTTAAAAAGTAAAAATAATCTCAGAATATTACAAACATATTTGTCTTCAAGGATGACAGACCATCCTATTCAAAAATATTATTCAGGAAAGGCAAATGCAAATGCAAGAGTGCTCATTTGGTGTTGGGAGACGGGGTTTGTGAGAGATCAACGGGGTCACCAGTAGTGTTGGTAAACTTGACTGTGTTTTTTTGTCTCAAACTATACTTGTGAGTGCTTACTGTTGGCTTTAGAGTGGTTTGGCTAGAAGGATTTGATGGTGCTACAAGTGATGACTGAAATAGGTAAGGTGAGGTGTTAACTCTTGTAGTGGATTCATCCATCTCATCAGTGCTAGAGTCCTCTTTTGCAAACTTTGCTACTTTAAGGTAGCAGGGTTTGTACTCATCTCCAACTATTTTCTTGATGTATTTTCTAATGTGCTCAGTTGAGATAGCAATGCCATTGGAGATACCCTTTTTCAGCTTGTTTTCTGTAGTTACAAAAGCTTTGCTAAGTTCCCTTACCTTTTTCTGAAGAAAACTAAGCCTTGTTGCACCATTATTCATTTTCTTGTCAATTTTTGTGAACATCTCCTGTTGATACTTTTTCATTTCTTTCATCATGTTCATCAAGACTTCCATTTGCATAAAGCTGCTGCTAGACATAATTGTTGACTTAAGGTTGATTCCCATGTTGATTTTGATGATAACTAAACCTTGTGTTATTTTACTAATGCATTTACTTAGTGTGCAGATTAATAAAGTTTATAATTTAGACTTAAAGTTCAATCTTAAGTCTAATACTTGTCAAAGTAAATGTACAATAAGTTCAAGATCAAGCAATGAATTCCAAGAGTTATGCAATGAACCAAATAGAGGATTGACGCCTATTTCTACTTCAAACAAATGTTTTATATTCGAAGAGATTGAAGGTGTTCAAATGAAGCTTTCATCAAGTATGCATAGACTCATTGAAGATTGACTTGTAATCAAGAAAGATTGGAGACTTCATTAGAATATGCAAATATCAGTTGAAGACAATTTTCTTATTGAAAATATTGAAAATGCTCAAGAGAAGACTTCATCAAGAATGCAATGATCAAATTCAGATTATGTGATTGAAGTTGCTTGAGAAGAGGATTCATGTTGATTGTCTGATCTCTGCATGGAATCCAAGTGAAGAATTCTTCTACAATGTAAAGAATCAATGAAGACAATGTGTATGAAGAAATTTCATCAAGTTTACAAAAGTCTTATTGAAGTGATTTTAAAGAAGAAACAAGAATTGCTAGCAAAGATAAGAAATCGGCAATGAAGCATTGTGAAGCTCTACTTAATTAAGAAAGCTTGGCATTGAAAGAGATTATTCTACAATGAAAGAGGAAGCTTTGCAAATAAAGAAGAAAAAATCAACTTTGATCTAATGAAGCTCTGACAGTTCGAAAATCAAGAAGAGTTGAATAATGATTGATTCAATCCAAATTGAATAGAAGACATCTCTAATGAGTTAAAGAAGTTTGATTGATCATCATACCCCAAAGAGATACTCCTTGAAGATCTTATACTGCTGCTGAGATGATTTGGATCATTGAAAGACAGAATATAGATTTCTGGGCAATGAGCGGACTCATGAAAATAAAGAGTCGTCTCATGGAAACAGACGCAAAAGGCTTGAAGACAAAATGATTAATGAGCGGACTTATGGAAATGAAGAGTCGCCTCATGAACACAGAAGCAAAAGCCTGAAGACCAAATGGATAAAAAGCCGACTCATAAAAATTATGAGTCGCCTCATGAAAACAAAAGCAGAAAACCTGAAGACCAAATGAGCAAAGAGTCGACTCTTTGACATAAAGAATCGACTCATGAAACTTGAAGTAAGTTTTCTGTGCAAAGAGCGGATTCATGAAATTGAAGAGTCGCCTCATGACGACAGAAGCAAAATGACGTGAAGACAGAATGAACAAGGAGTCGACTCATTGATATGAAGAGCGAACTCATGGAGACAGTGAACAACATCTGGTAAATATAGAACCAGAAGTGTCGACTCTACAAGCCTGGAGTCGACCCCTAGAATATAACGGCTAGTTTTTCTAACGTTATAACGGACTGGACGTGCATTAAATGAAGCCCAACAATCTCCAACTGATGGAATCAATACAGGGGTTTATATACAAGCTTCCAGCTTCATTTATAACAAGGAAGAGAGACAAGAAACAAGAATCATTGACTGCTCAACTAAAATTCTTGAATATTCTTCCTGTCTTCACTTGTGAGATTTAATTATATATTCTACTCTTGTTAGAGAGTTTGTGAGTTATTTGTATACTCTTATACACTTGTAATTAAGAGTTTGAGAGTTCTCTTGAGAAAGAAAAACTCTTGTAAGTTTGAGTGGAGTTTGGACAAAACCACTTTTTGACCGAACAACTCAAGTGGAAGTTCTTGTGTATAGTGAGCTGAGCACTTTGTCAATCAGCAACCCATTTGTAATTGGAGATTACATAGTGGAAGAAGACTTCAAGGAGGTCTTAGGGTAAGGACGTAGACCACGATTTGTGGTTGAACCTCAGTAAATCTGTGTGTCCTTTCTATTGCTCTATTTTCTTTACTTCTACTGATTACATTGTATTACATATAGATTAATCACTGTTACATTGCTTAGATTAATTTTAATTAATCTTAATTGCCATTAATCTTCGAAAAACCCAATTCACCCCCCTCTTGGTTTGCCTTTTGGGCCAACAATAATGTCCATGGGAAAAAGTTCCCTTGAAGTTCTAGAGGTTTCACCTCTTTCAGATGACCTTCCCCTTGGTGTTGTACTACCACCACCACCACCTCTTTCCTTTTTTGGGGTCCACTTTTTGGTGTGGATGTCAAAGAAATACTTCATTCCATACTTATTTGAGTTGGGATTAGGGGTTCTCTTCTTTTTATTAGATAAATCAACATTGAAGTGTTAGAATACCTTTGTCAAAAACATCCTATGGTGTAAACTCACTTTTGTCCTTGTTGCCTTAATCACGTGGTTCAAAATAAAGTCTGCCAAATCAACCTTTATCTCATTCAAATATGCCCACCTGAAAAATAATTCTTTCTCAGAAATGTATTCAAACTTTCCACCTTTAGGAATAAGAATGTGGCATACAAAATGGTGGACAAGTCTCAATTCTAGTAGGAGTTCATTGGCAATGGGCTGGAGACTATCATCAATGATCTCCTTTCCTATGAGAAGAGATAGGGCTCTACATCTATCAAGACTCTTCTGCCCTGTTTCTCCACCACTACTAATGCCCAAAATTCTACAAATCACTCCTTTAGTGAGTGTGATTGATATTCCTTTAACATAACTCAAAGTATTAACTTCTCATGTTTCTCTTTTAGTATGAGAGTAAAATTGTGCAACCAACTCTGGGTATACATCTTCTTTTAGTAATGTCATGGATTTCCATTCAAGTTTTTCTAGTTTAGGTTCAAAAGTAAACTTTTCTTTCGCAAAGAATGTATAATCAATCTATTTACCATTCAAAATTACTTTAGAGGAAAAGTCTTGAGCATATTTATTTAGATTGGATTGTTTTTTGAAATAGATGTTGTCCTCAAGAAAATCCTCTTCTTCCTCCACAATTTGCTTTCCTTTCCTCTTCTTTGATGCCTTGGAAGACTCTCCTTTGTCTTTCCTCTTCTTGCTTCCCTTGGATTTGGGAGTCGACTACACTAGAGTTTTCTTTCCCTTCTTCGATATAGTGGTTTTGGGAGCCATTGAAAGTTACAGTGGTGGTTAAGAGCGATTGGGGAATGATCAAAGTGATTCGAATCTAAGTTTTATAGAAGTTGGATGAGAGATTTTTAGTGCATTGGTAGTTGAGGCAACGATTGATAAAGAGAGGGAAATATTGGTCTAATTTGGGTGAAAACATGGGATACATATAAGCGTTGAGCAATCATGCAAATGGGTCGACTCCTATCTTCAAGGGGTCGGTTCATTTTCTGCATGAAGGACTGTCTAAGCTTTTTATTAAAATGGATCGACTCTTTTAACAAGAGAGGTTGACTCCTTTCAACAGAAGTCACCATAAGCTATTTCCAAAATACATGAGTCGACTCTTTAAAGGCATGGGTCAACTCTTTTCTCATGAAATGCAAAAGTGACTTTTAAATAGTATGAAATACAATAAATTGATATATAAATGATTCAAATGCATAATCAAACATATTTAACAAGATAATCACTTAAGATAATGGATTGCTCATCGGCAATTCTCTCCTAATCATACAAAATCTATCCTTACTTAGTGGTTTTGTGAAGATATCAGCTAATTGATGGTTAGTGCTCACAAAATAAAGTTTAATATCACCTTTTTGCACATGATCTCCAATAAAATGATGTATAATCTTAATATGTATTGTGCGAGAGTGTTGAATAGGGTTTTTGGTCAAATTGATGGCACTTGTGTTATCACATCCAATAGGGATGTGTTCAAAGGTAAGTTCAAAGTCCTCCAATTGGTGTTTAATCCAAAGGACTTGAGCACAATAGCTTTCAGCTGCAATGTACTCAGCCTCAGCTATGGAGAGTGCAATTGAGTTTTGCTTCTTGTTAGACCATGAAACAAGCATATTACCAAGAAATTGACAAGAGCCACTAGTGCTCTTTCTATCAACTTTACTCCCAGCATAATCAGAGTAACCAATAAGACTTAATGAAGTGCCCTTAGGGTACCACAACCCTAGGTTAGGTGTGTGCTTGAGATATCTAAATATCCTTTTAACAGTAACAACATGTGATTCCTTGGGATTAGATTGATGTCTAGCATATAGGCATACACTAAACATGATATCAGGCCTACTAGTAGTTAAGTAAAGAGTCAATCATACTTCTATTGTGCTTGGTATCAACAGAGATACCTTTCTCATCTTTGTCAAGCTTTGTTGAAGTACTCATAAGAGTGCTCAATGGCTTTGCATCCTCCATACCAAACTTCTTGAGTAAGTCTTTAATGTACTTAGCTTGATTAATGAAAATTCCTTTATTTGATTATTTGATTTGAAGTCCAAAGAAGTAGTTAAGTTCTCCTATCATGCTTATCTCAAACTCACCCTGCATATACTTAGCAAATTCCTTGTAAAGTTTCTCATTAGTAGAGCCAAATATAATGTCATCAACATAAATTAGCACAATGAGCATATTGTGGTATTTAATCTTTATAGAAAGTGTGGTATTAACCTTTCCTCTTGTGAAATCATTTTCATAAAAAAAATTTCTCAACCTTTCATACCAAGCTCTTAGGGTCTGTTTTAAACCATAAAGTGTTTTTGTAAGTTTGAAAACATGATTTGAAAACTTTGAATTTTCAAAACTAGGAGGTCGCTCCACATACACCTCTTTAGAAATAAATCCATTCAAAAATGTACTTTTTACATCCATTTGATAAAGTTTAAAAATTTTTAAACATGAAAATGTAAGTAACATTCTAATAGCTTCTAATCTAGCTACAGGTGCATAGGTCTATTAAAATCAATTCATTCTTCTTGACTATAGCCTTGGGTTACAAGTCTAGCATTATTTCTCACTACAATTCCATATTCATCCATTTTGTTTCTAAAAACCCATTTGGTTTCAATAACTGGATGATCTTTAGGTCTAGGAATAAGGTTCCAAACCTCGTTCCTCTCAAATTGGTTTAATTCTTCTTGCATGGCCAAAATCAATACTCATCTTTTCAGCATCTTGAAAAAATTTTGGTTCAGTTTGAGATAGAAAAGCAATATGATCATAAATATTTCTGAGAGATGATCTTGTTCTTACCCCATGTGATGGATCACCTAATATTTGCTTTCTTGGACAGTTGTGAACAAACTTCCATTCTTTGAAAGCCCTTCATTCACATCTTGTTGGCTTGAAGGAATGTGTAAGCACTCTATTTTTGCCCGCTCGACAATCTCTAGCCCGACCAGATCTAGTTTTCAAATATTACAATACATACGAGCCCAAGACGACTCTTTCAAACTCTGATCCAATCAGTTAGGCGCTTCCTGGGTCTACAAGGTCCCATTGAAGCCATAAACACCATCATGCCCCTAGGCATTCTAAGCAGCTTTCCGAGACTGGGCGGTCTCGGGAACCAACGCTATCCAGGTAGTTTCCCGAGATCGGGCGATCTCGGGGACCAACACCTTATCAAATTCCAGACGGTTCACTTCTGGCGCCTGCTAGCCCGCCAATGTAGAATGTCCGTTATTTGGTAATTCTCCAAGACCAAGCCTTCTCGGAGACCAACACCACCATTACAGGTAGCTTTCTAAAACCAGGCGTTCTCGAAAACTAACACCACCCTACAGGTAGCTCTCTGAGACCGGGAGGTCTCAAGGACCAACATCGAACATGTAGCTTTCCTAGACCGAACAGTCTAGGGAACCAACACCTAAGTCAACACCAGCGCCTGCTAGCCCGACTAGGTGAAAAATGACCAAACCTGCCCCTTGGGTCTTCAGGCACGTCTTGAGAAAGTTCAAAATCTCTTAAGATGGTAAGTCCACCTTTCCAAAGTGTTACTAAGCAGTTAGGCATACTCAACACACCATTCTCTCCAATTCCAGTCCTATTTCGGCTAACCCTGGTCAAATTAACCATTTTACCCCTAGGCACCCTAGCACATCATAAATCCCACCAAACAGTGAAAAACTCTTTTGGGATCATCCCAAAATGACCCCACATGCTTAACATAACACTATGGTTTATTCTTAACCTTTTTCAACCGAACCAGGTCAAAATGACCATTTTGCCCCTGGCAACCCAAATGCGCCTCAAAACGACACCGGTCTTGGAATATTGAATGGTAGGTCCCACCGTACACCTTCGTTTAACCTAAGGTGGACCTTATGACACTAAACACCCTCGACTCAATGAAAGGCCCCTGGAGCGTCTTGCAGACGCTCCGCCAAGATTGCATTTTCTCTCGATTCCCTAGTTATAATGCACCATTAAACGATTTGAGAAATGTGTAAACCAGGGAATTCCCGAAAGCTTGTTCATAGGTCTTTCCATCGATATAGCTCTGGTGTGCTGTCGCGGGCACCCAAAAATAAAATCGATACCCCAAAAACAATTATGTAGTAGTGTGAGTAAGGATCGTTCGCACAGAGAGTGTTTAGTCTAGTTTTATGCTGTGTGAACTTTGATGGGGGGTTTTGGATATAATGAAAACATATTTAATAATAACTAACTACGGAAAAATTCAGATTAAAGTGTTGAAATCAATCAAAAGAACAAACCTTGGTCTAGGTCAACATCCACCATCAGAATTTACAACTGATCATTGATGCAAGCATATTAATTCACACATTGAATATTCACCGTTGAAATTATTTTCCTATCTCTCCTTAGTCGTAGTTAATTGAAAACAAGCGATCTGATTAACCATAACTATTAAACAACTCAGGATAAGCACTCATGGTTTAATCTAGTAGTAGCCTTAAGAATTTGAGAAATCGATGAAACTAAACAACACAAGCACACGCGGTTGCATTTAATTTAATCAAATGTCCTTCCCAAGATATAATAATTCCTAACGCAGCAATCATTAAATCTTAGTTGCTTCACAAATCAGAGGGATCAAACAATTACGGATTTGATATCTAACTCAACAGTAGATTGCAACGATTAATAAACTAGTAGGCCTCCTAGTGATTGTAAGTACCTCATTTTTGCCCACTCGACAATCTCCGGGTCGACCGGGCTCAGTTTTCCAACACCACAACACATGCAGGTTCAAGATGAGCCTTTCAATCTCCAATCCAACCAACTGGTCGCTTCTTGGCTTACAAGGACCCGCTAGAGCCAACTCATAGGTTAATATACTTCAAGGTTCCAACTCATGAGCCTTTTTTGAATGATCTTTCAATTTTAAACTATTCTCATTATCCATTTCTCCCATACCCCATACTCTCATGATTTCAAAAAACCAACTCTATAAACTTTTCAAATGTCCTCACACTCTATCTTCAAGACATTTCCAAAAATGCTTTCAAAAGGTCACAAACCTAAGGTGTCCCTAGCCCCCGTCATGGTTAGGAATTCCAAGGACAAGTGATAAATCAAGAACAACCTCTAAGGTTGTCCATATTAGGATTGCAAACCCTTAGCCATTTCCAAAATCCACTTTCAAAAACTAATTCATCAAAACATGCCTCCAAGGTTTTCAAAACAAAACTTCAAAAACACTTTCAAGTTCTCTTAAGACATGCCAAAGCATTTTTCCAAAACTCCCTTAGGTTGATCCAAAAACATTTTCAAAATACTCCACCATCCAATTTCAAGTCAAAACTTCCAATACCTCAAAGTGTCTTAAACTTTTCTAAAGATCTCAAAGTGTCTTAAACTTTTCCAAAGACTTCAAAGTGTCTTAAATTTTTCCAAAGGCCACAAAGTGTCTTCAAATTTCTCTAAAGACCTAGATGCGTCTTCAAAACATTCCAAATGCCCTAATGCGCTTATTTTCCATCGGGCTCTTGCCCGAACTACGAATGACCTGATTCTCGCCAAATGAGATACGTAGGCAACTTAAAATGGTGCGGTCATAACTTTTATTTCAACTCTAATCCCTTTTTCAAAAAATTCCAATCAATTCAAGGTTTCTATTTCAAACTCCTTCAAAACCCCCATATTTTCAAACTCCTTTCAAAACTTGCATCATGTATCATCCATCCAAAAAGTGATGACTAAACCCCATTTTTAAAATTCTAAAGTAGATATTAAGTGGACAATGGTAACTGGTTATCCTAGTGAGTGGACAAAGGGTGATTAGACATGTAGGTACCGAAAGGGCGAGGTAGGGTAATGATCTTAGAATATCTTCCTTACACGTAACCAACCCCCGAACCATAGATTTCTGTTTTTAAATGACCAAAATGGAGTTATTTTTTGAAAGAGCTTAAATCTTTCCAAAGGTTGCCAAATAACCTATTTTCTTAAAAACCCTCTTTTGAGGGAGTTTTCAAAACCTTTTCCGAAAAAAAAACCTTAAGCTTAATCTTCAGATTAACACTTAGTTTTGGGTGCCCTAACTCATCTTAATCAAGTTAGGTGGCGACTCCTATTTTTCTGAAAAGCCCTTAGTCAAACCAATTTTTGAAACCTAGTCGCACTTGTCCTTTTAAGAGGATGAGTTCTAGTGACAGAGTTCCGTGCTTTAGGGCCTCCGAGGCGAAAGGACCTTGGACACCCAAAAACCGAGGCGCGACAGCTGGCGACTCCACTGGGGACACTTAGAGGGTTAGGCCATTAACATGTCTCTTCACCCTTCACTCACCCAGAATCTCCGGTTACTTCGTCCAGTTTTATCCACTCTTCAAATTTTTCAATTTTCCAAAGCAAATTCTATTCTCCAAAATAATTTTCAAATATGTGTTATCACTTGCATCCATCGCTTACGTGCATACTCATACATTAATCATTCATTTTACCTTGCGTTGAGTTTTTTGAAAAGTTACTAACTCTTTGCATTTGTCTTTTGTAGGTGGACCTTTGTTCACATTTTTATTTCATGTCTTATTTATTGCCATGTATGTGAATGAATGAATAGGATGTGATGTGTGTTATTGGGTCCTTTCCTCCATTTTTGAAAATTTCACACACACTTGGTGCGCTCACTTGCATTTGCATCTTGCATGTATTACCCGGTTACTACCCTTCTAGATAGAAGGGGGAACAGTATATTGACTGTGGGCGGATGTTGTGTCAGTTTCTTAGCCTACGGTCTCTTGATAGTTCCCTCGCTCAAACCACCAACCAAAGATGGAGTTTGCCCGTTCGGGGGTGGACGCCAGAGGTTTGAAGGTTCGAAGACCGAGCTTCTTAGGAAGCATTAGTAAACCTCCAACCTCATGCTCATGTAGCACCCCATGCATAGCCGAACCTTTGCTAGATTTAGGACACACGCATCAATTTCAAAATCAAGGAGGAAAGGGCGACCGCCTTATTTTTTTCCTTTATAAATTTTGTTTAATCCTTGCCATTATGCTATCTAATTCTTGCTGCTTCTATGTACATGCATCATAACTGCTCATGCATCGAAACTCACTTCAAGACAAGAGTTCTCAAAATAACTTAAGTCATTGCATCTTCATGCATCCAATCAACCCCTAAAGAAAGGCTCAAAGACCTTATCGTCTAAATCAAGCCAACCCAAAACTCCTAAGGGTAACACGAGACTCTAAGGATTTATGGCATGCATCAAAGTCATCTCATAAAGAGGGGCCCTAATCCCTCTTCGCTCATGGAGATAGAGCTGCCAAGAAGACGAAAGGGCAATTCAAATCAAAGTCTTCTACCAACCTCCGGTCAAGAAGGTGAATCCAAAGACTCAAGAGTAGTTTAGGATTTCAACTGTAAAAATAGAATAGGTGAAAGCCCCAAGGAAAATGTTTCCCTCCCCCTTCAAATGTACTTTCAATTCCATATATAAATAAAGAAAAAGAATAAAATGCAATAAAACTATCCTTTCTACTTTTATCGAATGAATGTGTGAATGTATGAATGAATGAATGAACAGGCTCGCACAGGTACAGTATTGCATGCAGGGGCAACCCCCTATCTCCAAAGTGAGCCAACACATCATGCTTAGAACCCCTCTCAAAGTAGGGGCACCCCTAGGGCATGCATTGCATAAAAATCTTCAATCTAAAGACACTAACTTCTCCTTTTTGTTTTTCTTTTTACATTCTTATTGTCTTCTTCCTAGCCTACAAAGGCCAAGAGAGTCAGAGGGCGAACCAAGAATGAAAAGGGGGTCTTCTAAACTACTTATTCATTGCCATTATGTTGTCCATATAATTACTATTAGGTTCATGCATTAACATCCATCCCAAGACAAGAGTGCCAAGAAACTCTAGCCATTGCATTCTCATGCATTCAATCAACTATAGAGAGAAAGGGATGATCCAATCTCATGCTAATCAAACCTACCTAAACCTCAAAGGGTTCCTCCAACCCTAAGGATTCATGGCATGCATAGAATCATATCTCAAGAGATGCCCAAATCTTTCTCAGTCCATGGAGGCGGGATTCCCTAAATAAAGAAGTATTAACCGGCCCATGCCGAAGAGGTATTGTACTATACACAGGGGTAAAATTCCACCTCCAAAATGGACTCAACATCATGCCTAGATTCCCTCAAAGAAGGGACCTCCATAGTACAAGTGTGTTGAAGGCAAAAGGTGGTATCCCTTTTACATTTGTGTCTTCCCCTACTCTTTTCTTCTCCCTCCTAGCCTACTTAGGCTATTCTCTATTTTAACCCCCATCTTCAACCCCCCATTCTTGCATGCTTGAGCCAAGAGAACTCTTAGATCATGCCTAGAGGAAAGTAAGTGGGAGCCACCGTGTAGGGGGACCTCTCACTAGCCTACTTTAAGATGGTATGGCCTAAGAGCCCCTTGTTTATGTGGTGTAGCTTAAAAGCCTAGTATGTAATCATGACCCCTTGCATATTACTATTTTGATCATGTTTTGCATGCTTGGCTTCATTTTATGCTTATTGTCATGCTCTACAATGCTTACATTGCTCTTATTTTCATGCCATCTCCAAGCTCTATATTTCTTTCAAAAATTGTTTCAAGAGTTGGCCCCTTAAAGTGTAGGATGGGATTTTTGAAATTATGCCTTAGAAGACCTTCTACTAACCCCCTAACTCTCATTTTGGTGTCATGACATTTTAATTTGCATAAGGGTTGCTTTCTAATCCTCTAATTTTTAAGATTTCCATTCTTTCAAGTGTAGTGATTGGAATGGCCCCATGGAACCCTCTCTTGAGTGGTCTCCCTTTTGTTTGGCCAAATGAATCCTCTCTTGATGGAATGGTTCCCTTGAAAAATGGGTTTCAAAATCCTTCTCCAAAGATGATCTTCAAAAATGCATTCTCTCCATCTTTGCATTAAAAATGGTACCTTAAAAAGTTGTCATCACCATGCTGATTTTTGGACCCTTTACAATCTTGTCAAGATTATAGTTATAATAGTCATGAGGAAACCTTCCTTGGAATGGTCTCCAATCACCAACCATATAAACTATACTCTTGACTAGAGTCAAAATTTTCATGGAAATGATCTTCAAAAGGGTTGTCAACCAAAGTCCTTTGCATAACATAAGTTGTTTTTCAAAACCCTTTCCAAAAGTGCATGAAACCAACTTTCAAAACCATTTCCCAATCTAACCCTAGGGTAACTTGACCCTAGTTTACTAACCCTAGGTTAACTTGACCCTAGTTCACTAACTCTAGGTTAACTTGACCCTAGTTGACCAACTCTAGGTTAACTTGACCGTATTTGTCTAACCCTAGGTTAACTTGACCCTAGTTGTCTAACCTTAGGTTAACTTAACCCTAGTTATCCAACCCTAGGTTAACTTGACCCTAGTTCACTCACCTTAGGTTAACTTAACTCTAGTTAGCTAACCCTAAGTCACCTTAACCTAACCCAAGTTAGTGAACCTTAGGTCACCCTTAACTATAAGCTAACCTAACATAGGTTAATATGCTTTAAGGTTCTAACTCATGAGCCCTTTTTGAATGATCTTTCAATTTTAAACTATTCTCATTGTCCATTTCTCCCATACCCCCTACTCTCATGATTTCAAAAAACCAACTCCATAAAATCTTCAAATGTTCTTACACTTCATTTTCAAGACATTTCCAAAAATACTTTCAAAAGGTCACAAATCTAAGGTGTCCCTAGCTCCCTCATGGTTAAGGATTCTAAAGACAAGTGATAAATCAAGAACAATCTCTAAGGTTGTCCATATTAGGATTGCAAACCCTTAACCATTTCCAAAAATTACTTTAAAAAACTAATTCATCAAAACATGCCTCGAAGGTTTTCAAAACAAAATTTCAAAAACACTTTCAAGTTCTCTTGAGACATGCCAAAGCATTTTTCCAAAACTCCCTTAGGTTGATCCAAAAATATTTTCAAAATACTCCACCATCCAATTTCAAGTCAAAACTTCCAAGATCTCAAAGTGTTTTAAACTTTTCTAAAGACCTCAAAGTGTCTTAAACTTTTTCAAATACCTCAAAGTGTCTTAAATTTTTTCAAAGGCCACAAAGTGTTTTCAAATTTCTCTAAAGACCTCAATGCATTTTCAAAACATTCCAAAGGCCCTAATGCGCTTATTTTCCTTCGGGCTCTTGCCCGAACTGCGAATGACCTGATTCTTGCCAAATGAGATACGTAGGCAACCTAAAATGGTGCAGTCATAACTTTTATTTCATCTCCAATCCCTTTTTACAATTCAAGGTTTCTATTTCAAACTCCTTCAAAACTCCCATATTTTCAAACTCCTTCCAAAAACTTGCATCATGCATCATCCACCCGAAAAGTGATGACTAAACCCCGTTTTCAAAATTCTAAAGTAGATATTAAGTGGACAATGGTAACCGGTTATTCTAGTGAGTGTACAAAGGGTGATTAAACATGTAGGTACCGAAAAGGCGGGGTAGGGTGATGATCTTAGGATATCTTCCCTACACGTAACCAACCCCCGAATCATATATTTCTATTTCAAATGACCAAAATGGAGTTATTTTCCAAAAGGGCTTAAATCTTTCCAAAAGTTGCCAAATAACCTATTTTCTTAAAAACCCTCTCTTGAGGGAGTTTTCAAAACATTTTCCATAAAAAAAGCCCTAAGTTTAATCTTCGGATTAACACTTAGTTTTGGTGCCCTAACTCACCTTAATCAAGTTAGGTGGCGACTTTTATTTTTCTGAAAAGCCCTTAGTTAAACCAATTTTCAAACCTAGTCGCACTTGTCCTTCTAGGAGGATGAGTTCTAGTGACAGAGTTCCGTGCTTTAGGGTCTCCGAGCCTAAAGGGCCTTCGACACCCAAAAATCGGGGCGCGACAGTGATTAAACAAGACAATCATGAAAATATGCACAGAAGAACATCTGATACTCAAAGCATAAATTAAATAATGAAAACAAATTAGATCTCACAATTTATTATTAATTCTGAGGTTTTTGTCTCCTTCGACCAAGATTCAGAGTTTAGCCACGCAAGGCCATGAAAACAACTCAAATAATAACCTTAAATAATATGAAAAACGTCAACAATCCTAAAAATAAAACAGTTCCAGCTTTTATAGACTTCTAAAATTCTGCAACTGCGTGAGACCGTTCAAACGCCCTTACCACCGTTTGAACGCATCGGACTACCGTTCGAACGGTGCGTCGAACGCACTTTGAACGGTTAAAACTGCTCTTTCTATATTTTGAACGTTTTTGAACCTAAACTTGACGTGAATCCGTCTGATGTACCGTTCGAACCCATCTACTACTGTTCGAACACCTCTTGGGACCGTTCGAATGCTCCTTCAAACGCCGCTACTAATCTCGTGCGAATTTGTCCCTTTTAAGCTAGGATTTTCTTCCTGGGAATTCCAAAGCACCATAACTCAAAATATAAGAATAGTGAGTATCTGTAAGTACCAAATAAGTATAAAAGATGAAATATTAAGGGAGAAAAATATGGCATTTGCATTCTCATCAAATTCTCCCACACTTAACCTTTGTTTGTCCTTGGGCAAAACTAAAACTCACTTTCCTAATATATCAAAGTCTCAACAAAGAACAACCAAACTCTTCAAAACTCATAACATATCATGAACAACGTTCTCAAACAACTCACAATCACTTAGCAAGCATTTTCACTTAAAGATGGAGTAAACTGAATATGTAAACCCTTATAGAAATAAACACTAGACTCTCATCTATTTAAAGGGTATGTGTATCGCTCAAATTCATTCCAATGGAAATGATCTACCATAGGCTTGCATATCTTCTCATTCTCCACCACTAGGATCACATACAGAACACAAATCATAAGGACTTTTCAAGGGTTATAACGGGGTTTAGGATCAAGGTGGAAAATATTTGGGAATGTAGCTCAAAAGCCATCGAAACTAGTGGAGCAAAAATGACTCAACTTAAGTTCGAATATATAAAACATGTAAAACCAATCACTCCCCTCAACAGCTTCTCCTTGATATAAATCCCATATAAACAGACCCATTTTTTAGAATTTTAGGAGGAATTATGTACATGGATAATTTGTAACATTAAAAGCAATTTCCTCCATCACTTCTCTTCTCTTTTTTTTTTTTTTCTTCCTTTTTTTTCTTCTTCTTTTTTTTTTTTTTCAAAATTACATCAACAATGGAACTTATGAATTGAGAATGAAAACATGTTCTTTTTCACCAACCATAGCCCTACCACAATTCCGGACACCCCTACACTTATTTCTTGCGCACCCATATATATCATAATAATGAACAATGCTCCACTAGCTCTACAGCTTGGGTAAAGGCATTACTTTTTTTTTTTTTTCCTGTTTAAAGCTTGTAATGTAGATTCACAATAATGACACATCAAGCTCAAAGGGGTTCACAAAGAGAAAATTAATTACAAGGCAGGCTATTTGGCTTATGTAACTTATAACAAAGATGGCCTTAATCATGTTCATGTAAGCATATGTCAATATGACCTCGAAGAAAATTAAGGCAAGTTCTAGAAAAACAAATCTATGGAAGAATATCCCACATGAAAGAAAATAGTGACTGATGTGGATGTGTCAGTCTAAAGGTTCAAACTCTCACCAGCTTTTGTTTACCAAATTCAGTCACTCCAATCTCAAGTAAAATAACTAGACTAATTAATTTTAAGTTAGAAGATTACTTATTCAATCATGTTATGATTTCTTCAAGCTTAATTGAATCTCGTTATTATTATTTTTTTTTAAAATATTAGAACACAAAAAACACAACCTAAATCCCCTCCCCAACACTTAAAACTTACATTGTCCCCAATGTAAAGTAAAATGCACAGCAAGGGCAGAGATAACCAATATATAAATGCAAAAATAAGAAAAGAAAAATAAACTTCCCTTGGGTTGCCTCCCAAGTAGCGCCTTTGTTTATTGTTGTGGGCTCAACTCAATGCTTGCTTCTTCAACCCGTATAAATCGGGTCCTCAAGGTCCAATTTCTCCACATTCTCGACTTGAAAACCTTCATAGAAATGGTTAAGTCGATGGTCATTCACCTTGAACACTTTGAAAGTGGTTAAGCTTTGAATTTCAACTGCACCATGAGAAAAAACATTAGTAACGATAAAAGGTCCAATCCAACGAGAACGCAACTTACCCGGAAACAAACGGAGCCGGGACTGGTATAGAAGGAATTTTTGACCAACTTTAAACTCCTTCCTAGAAATCATCTTGTCATGAAAAGCTTTCGTCTTTTCCTTGTAAATCCTTGCACTCTCATAAGCATCATTGCGAATTTCCTCCAACCCTTGGAGTTGTAATTTTCTATGTTCTCCATTTTCATCCATCTTTATGTTAAAACTCTTGATAGCCCAGTAAGTTTTGTGTTCTAACTCAACTGGTAGGTGGCACGATTTTCTAAATACCAATCGATAAGGTGACATACCAATGGACATTTTATATACAGTTCTATACGCCCACAAAGCATCATTTAAGCGCAAACTCCAATCTTTTCTACTTGGATTGACCGTCTTTTCAATGATGGACTTGATCTCTCGATTCGACACTTCCGCTTGTCCACTAGTTTGCGGATGATATGAAGTCGACACCTTGTGCATCATATGCTACTTTCTCAACAAAGTCGCCACATTTCGATTGTAAAAGTGGGTGCCTCGATCACTTATTAGAGCACTTGGAATTCCAAACTTGGAGAGTATGTTAGACTTGATAAAATCTACAATAACTTTAGAATTATCAGTCCTGGTGGCTTTAGCTTCCTCCCAGTTCGAGACATAATCAACAGTAAGCAAGATATAAACATAACCGAAAGATATAGGGAATAGTCCCATGAAATTGATGCCCCAAACATCAAAAATTTCACAAAATAGTATAGGAGTTTGTGGCATCTCATTCCTTTAGGATATATTACTTGTCTTTTGACAAGACTCGCGTGACTTACAATAAGAATATGAATCTCGAAATAGAGATGGCCAATAGAAACCACATTCTAACACTTTTCTCGCCGTTCTCTTGGCTCCAAAGTGACCTCCACAAGTATAAGAATTACAAAAGGTTAAAATAGAAATGATTTCATTTTCAGGAACGCACCTTCTGATCACTTGATCCGCACAATGCTTCCATAAGTATAGGTCATCCCACACATAGTATTTGGTATCACTCTTGATCTTATCACTTTGAGCCTTAGACAAGCTACTAGGTACTACGTTAGTAACCAAATAATTTATAATATTTGCATACCAAGGTAATGTCACATTCGCGGAGAACAATTGCTCGTCAGGGAATGTTTCCTGTAAATGAAGTTTATCCTCGACATGAGCTAAACGACTCAAATGATCAGTGACACGATTTTCTGTTCCTCTTTTTTCTTTGATCTTCAAATCAAATTCACTTAAGAGAAGTATCCATCTAATTAATCTTGGTTTTGCCTCCTTCTTCGTTATCAAATAACGAAGAGCTACATGATCAGAGTAAACAATGACTTTAGTACCAATTAAGTACGATCGAAAATTTTCTAAAGCAAAAACAACAGCTAAAAGTTCTTTTTCAGTAGTAGTATAATTTCTCTGAGCATCATTCAAAGTTCTGGAAGCATAATAAATGGCATGAGATGCTTTTTCAATTCTTTGACCTAAGACCATGCCTACTGCATAATCACTTGCATTGCACATTATCTCCAAAGGAGCGCTCCAGTCTGGGGGTTGGATAACTGGGGTAGAAGTCAACAGTTCCTTTAGCTTATCAAACACCTTTTTACATACTTCATTGAACTCAAAAGCCACATCCTTTTGTAGCAACTTGCATAGGGGTGATGCTATTTTAGAGAAGTCTTTTATGAATCTTCGGTAAAAACCTGCATGTCCAAGAAAATAACGAACTTCCTGCACATTAGTGGGATAAGGTAAAGATTGAATAATGTCAACTTTAGCTTTGTCTACCTCAATTCCCCTAGATGAAGCAACATGACCTAATACTATACCT
>CM065390.1:38560000-38847500 GCA_033060915.1 Euryodendron excelsum | reverse complement strand
TCGTAATTTGTTGTTCAATGGAGGAAATATTTACCTCATTGACATGCTTAGATGAATGGTCAAGTCTAGTGCTAAATTATTGAGAATTGGCTGTCATATTTGCAATTAGATTTCTCGTGGCATCGGAGTTTTATCCACCAAAGCTCCTCCACTGGCAGCATCAATCATGCTCTTATCAGTGGGCAAAATGCCCTCATAAAAATACTGAATAAGAAGTTGCCCACTAATTTGATGATGGGGACAGCTTGCACATAATTTCTTAAAACGCTCCCAGTATTCATGTAGGGACTCTCCGTTGTGCTGTCTTACACCACAAATTTCCTTTCGAATGTTGGCCGCCCTTGAAGCTGGGAAATATTTCTCCAAAAATAATCTTTTCATCTCATTCCATGCGGTAATACTTCCGGATGGTAGATAATAGAGCCAATCCTTAGCCGAATCCTTCAAAGAAAACGGAAAAGCTCTTAATTTAATTTGCTCTTCAGTCACCCTCGTGGGTTTCATACTCATGCATGCCACATGAAACTCCTTTAGATGTTTGTGGGGATCTTCACCTGTAAGACCATGAAAAGTGGGCAAGAGATGTATTAATCCAGATTCTAATTCAAAGTTAGTAGGAACATCTAAAGTAGGGAATGTCATGCATAAGAGTTGTTGATTCAGATCAGGGGCCGCAAGCTCTTTTAAAGTTTGATTTCCAGCCATGACTTCCTCCTCTCCTAAATCAGAATCGCTAGCAACTAGGGAATCAAGAGCTGGATCGTTCTCTACAGAATTTCTCCAAGCTTCGCTTCGTGACCTATGTAAAGTTCTCTCTATTTCTGGATCGCTTTGCAAATTACCTTGATTAGAAGATCGAGTTACACTCATAAACACTCAAGGAAACTCTAACCAACCATGAAAAACAATTTAGAAAAAAAAATCTAGAGTACTGAAAATAATTAAAATATTTTATTTGTTTATTTATTTTTTGGAATGAAATAAAAATCACAAGAAGCACAAAAATTAACTAGAATCACTCCTTGGCAACGGCACCAAAATTTGGTGTGCTGTCGTGGGCACACAAAAATAAAACTGATACCCCCAAAACAATTATGTAGTATTGTAAGTAAGTATCGTTCTCACGAAGAGTGTTTAGTCTAGTTTTATGCTGTGTGAACTTTGATGAGAAGTTTTGGATATAATGAAAACAATTTTAATAATAACTAACTACGGAACAATTTAGATTAAAGTGTTGAACCTTGGTCTAGGTCAACATCCACCATCGGAATTTACAACTGATCATTGATGCAAGTATATCAATTCACACCTTGAATATTCACCATAAATTATTTTCTTATCTCTCCTTAGTCATAGTTAATTAGAAACAAGCGATCTGATTAACCATAACTATTAAACAACCCAGGATAAGCACTTAGGGTTTAATCTAGTAGCAACCTTAAGAATTAGAGAAATCGATAAAACTAAACAACACGAGCACACGCGATTGCATTTAATTTAGTCGAATGTCCTTCCCAAGATATAATAATTCCCAACGCAGCAATCATTAAATCTTAGTTGCTTCACAAATCAGAGGGATCAAACAATTACGGATTTGATATCTAACTTAGCAGTAGATTGCAACGATTAATAAACTAGTAGGCCTCCTAGCAATTAAACAAGACAATCATGAAAATATGCACAGAAGAACATCTGATACTCAAAGCATAAATCAAATAATGAAGACAAATTAGATCTCACAATTTATTATTAATTCTGAGGTTTCTGTCTCCTTTGACCAAGATTCAGAGTTTAGCCACGTAGGGCCATGAAAAAAACTCAAATAATAACCTTGAATAATACAAAAAACGTCAACAACCCTAAAAACAAAACAGTCCCAGCTTTTATAGACTTCTGAAATTCTGTAACTGTGCAAGACCGTTCGAACGCCCTTACCACCATTCGAACTGTGAGTCGAACGCACTTCGAATGGTTAAAATTGCTCTCTGTAAATTTCAAACGCTCTTCGAACCTGAACTTGACGTGAATCCCTCTGACGTACCGTTCGAATGTATCTATTACCATTCGAACGCCTCTTGGGACCGTTTGAACGCTCCTTCGAACGCTGCTTCTAATCTTGCACGAATTCGTCCCTTTTAAGCTAGGATCTTCTTCCTAGGCATTCCATAGCACCCTAAGTCAAAATATAAGAATAGTGAGTATCTTTAGATACCAAATAAGTATAAAAGATTAAGCATTAAGGGAGAAAAATATGACATTTGCATTCTCATCAGGCTCGATCGGAGAGATCGCTTCTCAAAGTGCCTCATTGCATGGTTCAAAAATTGCTAATTTCAGTAACCCCTAGAGCGTCTCACAGACGCTCCATCAAGATTGACTTTTTCTCCGATTCCCGAATTATAACGCACTGTCAAATGACTTGAGAAATGTGTAAATTAGGAAATTCCTAAAAGTATTTCTAGAGTACTTTCCATCGGTACTCTCTGATTGGAAAGATCGCTCCTCGAAGGCCTCAATCATACAGCACACAAACAGCTACTTTTGAACCCCCACGGAGCGTATCACAGATGCTCCATAAAAATGCGATTTCATACACACTTCCTGAGACGATATCTCAGACTTTCGAACACCGTTCAAACTTTTCAAAAACTTAAAAATTCACGAGAAACCCTAATAGAACACCGTGGATGTAACCAATTCCTTTGAAACCTTCTTGGTTGGAACAATTATCAAGGCAAAGTTTAAACAAACATTTCTGGCGATGGAGTGTATGCTACATGCACCCAGATTTTGATCAGATCGATTAAACTTCATTTAGCCGTTAAGATTTAGCCAGTACAATGAGTGCCACATGACATTCTGCCCATGGAATAGCACCGGCGCATGTAACACATGCGCCTGTGTCCAAAATTTTGCCTATAAATACAAGTCTCCCCCTTTACATATTCCAGAATCGAAATTAATAGTGAAGCCCTGTAAAAACTGCTCTAGAACCTCGAATTCCTATATACATCCCACACCTCAAACACTTAGGTTAGATTCCACCTCCCCCTAACCCATACACTTCACCTACATAGCCTCTCATGCCATAGAATACCTCCTTCCAACCCCTCAAGCATACTTAAAGCCCTCCTAGCTCAAGTCCAAACATCCATAGAAGATTGCAAGTGTATTGAAGGCAAAATATAGTATTTCTTTTATGTTTTTGTCTCCCCCCCCACTCCTCTTTTCTCCCTCCTAGCCTACTTAGGTTATTCTCTATTTTAATCCACATCTTCTACCCCCTTTCTTGCATGCTTAAAGTAAGAGGACTCTTAGTTCATGCCTAGAGAAAAGTTAGTGGGAGCCACCATATATGAGGATCTCTCACTAGCCCACTTTAAGATAGTATGGCCTTGGAGCACCTTGATTATGTGGTGTAGCCAAAAGCCTTGTATGAATTCATGACCCCCCCCCCCTTTGCATATTGCTACCTTGTTCATGTTTTGTGTGCTTGACTTTATTTTCATGTTTAAAACCATGTTTTTCAAAACTTACACTATTCTCATTTCCATGCCATTTTCAAGCTCAATATTCCGTTCAAAGTGGTTCTAAGAGTTGGTCCCTTGAAGTTTAGAATGAGATTTTAAGAAATCATGCCTTATAAAATCCCCCATTAATCCCTAACTCGCACTTTTGCATCTTTGCATTCCACCTTGCATAAAAATGATTTTCAAACACGCTAATTCCCAAGGTTTCTATTCTCTCAAGTTTAGTGGTTGGAATGGCCTCATGGAACCCTCTCTTGAGTGGTCTCCCTTAACAATGGTCATAGGAACCTTAACTTGTTAGAATAGTTTCCTTTAGAAAACGGTTTTCAAAATCTTCTTCTCAAAAATGGTTTTCAAAAGTTCATTCTCAACATCTTTGCATTAAAAATGATTTTTTAAAAAGTTATCATCATTGTGTTGATTTTTGAAATCCCTACTCTTTTTAAGATAAAGGTTATAATGGTCTTAAGAAAACCTTCTCCAGAATAGTTTTCAAGCACCAACCATATAAACCATATTCTTGGCTAGAGTCAAATTTTTATGGAAATGATATTTAAAAGGATTGTCTACCAAAGTCCTTTGCATAACATGATTTTTTTCCAAAACTCTTTTCAAAAGTGCATAAAACCACCTTTCAAAGCCATTTTCCAATCCAACCCTAGATAAACTTGACCCTAGTTATCTAACCCTCGGTTGACTTGACCCTAGTTATTCAACCCTAGGTTAACTTGACCCTAGTTATTTAACCCTAGGTTAACTTGACCCTAGTTGTCCAACCCTAGGTTTACCTAACCCGAGTTAGTTAGCCCTAGGTCACCTTAACCCTAGGTTAATCAAACTCAAGTTAGTTAACCTTAGTTCACCCCTAACCTAAAGTCAAATTAGCCTAGGTTAGCATACTTCAAGGTTCCAACTCAAGGACCCCTTTTAAATGATCTTTCAATTTTAAACTACTCTCATAACCCATTTTTCCAAAACCCCCTACTCCATTAAGATTTCAAAAACTGACTCCATAACCTTTTCAAATACTCCTACACTCTATCTTTAAATTATTTCCAAAAATATTTTCAAAAACTCACAACTCTAAAGTGTCCCTACCCTTTTATGGTTAGGGATTCCAAGGAAAGGTGAAATATTAAGTACAACCTTTAAGGTTGTCCATATTAGAATTCCAAAACCCTAGGAGTTTTCAAAAATCACTTTCAAAAATTTTTCAAAGACCAATTTACTAAAACACTCCAAAACCCTACCTCCAAGGTTTTCAAAATAAGACTTCAAAGCATTTTCAAAACACTCTTGAGTTATTTCAAAGCACTTCCAAAACTCCTTCGAGTTATTCCAAAACATTTCAAAACCCTATTTCAAGAGCGCTTTTCAAAAATATTCAAATTCTATTCCAGAAACCCCCCCCCCCCCCCCCCCCCCCAAAATCCTATTCCAAATCAAAACTCTCAAGAAAACAAAGTGTCTTCAAAACTTTCTAAAGGCTCTAATGTGCCTATTTTTCATTGGGCTCTTGCCCGAATTACGAATGACCTAATTCTCGCCAAATGAGATACGTAGGAAACCTAAAATGGTGCGGTCATAACTTCTATTCTAACCCCAATCCCCTTTTAAAAAGTTTCTATCAATTCAAAATTTCTATCTCAAACCCCTTCAAAACTCCTATGTTTTTAAACTTCTTCCAAACCTTGCACCATGAATCATTCATCTAAAAAGTGATGACTAAACCCCGTTTTTAAAATTTTAAAGTGGATATTAAGTGGATAATGATAACCGGTTATTCTAGTGAATGAACAAAGGGTAATTAGTCATGTAGGTACTGAAAAGGCGGGGTAGGGTGATGATCTTAAGATATCTTTCCTACACGTAACCAACCCCCGGACCATAGATTTCTATTTTCGAATAACCAAAATGGAGTTACTTTCAAAAAGGGCTTAAAAATTACTAAAGGTTGCCAAATAACCTATCTTCTCAAAAACCCTTCCTTGAGGAAGTTTTTCAAAACCTTTTTCGAAAACCCTAAGTTTAATTTTCAGATTAACACTTAGTTTTAGGTGACCTAACTCACCTTAATCAAGTTAGATGGCGATTCCTATTTTTCTAAAAAGCCCTTAATCAAACCTATTTTAGGTTCAAACCTAGTAGCACTCGTTCTTTAGGAGGATGAGTTCTAGTGACAAAGTTCTATGCTTTTTTTCCAAGCCGAAAGGACTTGGTTCCAAAAATCGGGGCGCGACAGAATGTCGTGCTGATCTTTCTCCTTTTGAGTGGCTTCACTTATGTTTTGATTGATGTTGAGATTGTCCAAGGTTTACTCCACATCATCTACATCACCACTCACAACTTTTCTAGACAAAGAGTTTAGTTCATCAAAGGTAACATACACTGATTCTTCAACAACTAAAGTTCTTTTATTAAAAATGCTATAGGCCTTGCTATGTGTGGAATAGCCAAGAAAGACAACTTCATCAGATTTTGCATCAAACTTATAAAAGTTATCTTTATTGTTATTCAACACAAATCACTTGCATTCAAAAGCTCTAAAGTATGAAACATTTGGTTTCTTGTCTTTCCAAAGCTCATATGGAGTTTTGTTTAAAGATTTTCTAAATAAAACTCTATTCAAAACATAGCAGGTTGTGTTAACAGCTTCTGCCCAAAAATATTATGGCAAATTATTTTCACAAAGTATGGTTCTCCCTATTTCTTCCAAAGTTTTATTTTTCTTCTCAATAACCCCATTCTATTGAGGGGTTCTAGCTGTAGAAAAATTGTGTTCAAAACTATTTTCATCATAATATATTTTAAAAGGTTTACAATCAACTCACCACCATGGTCAGTCCTAATTATTGTGATTGTAAAACCTTTTTCATTTTGAACATTTTTGCAAAATTTTGTGAAGAAAATAATTGTTTCATCTTTATGAGCAAGAAAGAATGTCCAAGTGAATCTTAAGTAATCATTAATAATAACTAGAGCATATTTCTTATCACTTAGACTTAGAGTCCTAGTTGGTCCAAACAAATCCATATACAATAGTTGAAGTGGCCTAGTTGTAGAAATCATGTTTTTGGATTTGAAAGAAATTCTTGTTTGCTTTCCGAATTAACAAGCATCACAAATCTTATCATTTTCAAATTTAAGTTTGGGAATTCCATTTACCAAATCTTTTTTGAAAATCTTAGAAAGAATACTCATACTTGTATGATTAAACTTCCGATGCCACAACCAACTATCCTCACTATTCATAGGTACAAGGCATTTATTTTTTAAGAAGAGAGATCATTTAGATTAAAAATATAGATATTGTCTTCCCTATGACTAATCACAATAGTCTTGTTATCATTGATATTCACTACATCACATTTTGAATATTCAAAGACAACTTTACAACCCTTATCACATAATTGATTGATGCTCAAAAGGTTATAGTTAAGGCCTCTGATAAGTAAAACATTTTCAATGGAGGTTGAAGAATCCTTACCAATATTACCTATATCAATAATCTTTCATTTGCTATTATCTCCAAAAGTTACAAAGCCTCCATATTTTGGTGTAAGGGATGTGAATTGAGCTTTATCATCAGTTATGTGTCCTGAGCATCTACTATACAAGTACCAATAATCTTTCTTGTATTTTTCTTGAAGACATACCTACAAAATAATTAACTCAACATTTGACCTTTGATACCTAAATCATCTTGGGTCCAGGGGGGCTAGTCTTCAACAATCCTTTTAGGACCCAAGCTTTCTTGACTACATGTGATTTTTGCATGGTAAAACATTTGCTAGCTGGATGGCCTTTCTTTAAACAATAAAAACATATTTGTTTTTGAAGACTTTTTATCTTTTAAAGGATTGTAACCTATTCCATCATTGTCAAGGGAGCATTTTTTTTTACCAAGCATGGCATCAAGTTTTTCTTTCCCATCAACACACTTTGTAAAAGATTTTTTTTTAAATCCTTTACTTTTTCTTTCAAAACAGAATTTTCCTTTTTCAAAATCTCATTGTTCTTTTGTAAATTCTCACTTTTCTTTGTGAGAATGAAAACCATCTTTTTGAGAAGAGTATTTTTTATACCCATCTTTTTAAATTTAACAAGCAAGTCATCAAAAGCACCTGTAACTCATCAAATAAAAAATCAGATGGTTTAGTTGGTGATACCTTAGTTTCTTCTTCTTGAGCTATGAGACACAGGTTTGTAACCTCTTGAGGTTTAACCTCCTCATCTAAGCTAGATTCCTCATTTCACTCTAAGTGGCGGCTACAACTCTTTTTTCTTTTGCCTTTTTTTCCTTTCTTTTTCAGCATAGGACACTCAGCTTTTATATGTCTTGGCTTCTTGCATTCATAGCATATAAAGGTTGAATCCTTATTAGTGGATTCTCCCTTTGCGTCAACCTTCCTTCCTCCTTTTCATCTTCTTTTTATAAATTTTATGAACTTTCTTGTAATGAGTGCAAGATCCTCATCATCTTCATCTTCACTTTCAGATTTATTTTCTGATATGGTGGACTTGAATGCAACAGATTTGTTCTTCTTATCCACCTCTTCTTGAGCATTTTGCTTTTAGGTCAGCTCATAGATCATGAGAGATCCAATAAGCTCCTCAAGTGGCAAAGTGTTGAGGTCTTTGGCTTCTTGTATAGCTGTCACCTTGGCTTCCCATGTTTTTGGCAAAGATTTAAGGATCTTTCTTACCTGTTCACTATTAGAATACACTCTTATAAGAGACTTTAAACCATTAACAATGTCAATGAATCTAGTGAGCATTTCAATTATAGACTCATCAAATTTCATTCTAAATAATTCATAATTATGCACAAGAATGTTAATCTTGGACTCCTTGACCTGATTGGTCCCCTCATGAGTCACTTCAAGTCTATCTCAAATTTCCTTGACAGATTCACTAGTGAAGATTCTATTGAATTCATTAGGGTCTAAGGCACAATATAAAATCTTCATGGCTTTAGCACTAGATTGCAAAAACTTCAAATCATCCTTATCCCATTCACTTTAAGATTTGGGCATAACTACCCTCTCAACAATTTTAATGAGAGTTTTGGAACCATTAACAATGATCCTCCATAGTTCATAGTCAACGAATTGGATATATATCCTCATTCTATTCTTCCAATAATAATAGTTTGTCCCATTGAATATGGGAGGTCGATTAGTGGATTGACCCTCACCTAGAGAGCTTCTAACATGGTTGCCATGGATCAACTCTAAGGATATTAAGCCTTTAAAATATAGCACTAGCTTTGATACCAACTGTTGGCCTAAAGATGCAACCCAAGAGGAGGGTGAATTGGGTTTTTCAAAAATAAACACACACAAATGCAATCAAAAGCAAATTAATCAATAAAATAATAAATCAAAGATGTATCAACTAAACAACATGCAATGTAGTGCCATGAAAGAAAAACAGAGTAAGAGATGAATACCAGATTTACTGAGGTTTAATCACAATTTGTGACCTACATCCTCACCCTCAAAATACCCTTGAAAGCCTTCCACTATGCAAAAACTCATTTACACAATAGGTGCTAGTTGCCCAAGTGCCCAACTTACTTTTTACAAGTGTTCTTCCCAAACTCTCAAAGCCCTAAGTGATTTTGTCCAAACTTCACTCAAACTTACAGGTATTTTTCTCAAGAACACTCAAACTCTTAGGTATATAAACCCTCCCAATCAAATAAATGAAGATTATACAAGGGTCAACTCTCTCAAAGAGTGAATGAATGAATTCAGTTCAGTAAATGTCCCAAACTTCAACAAAGAGAATGTTTATCAGGTAGGATCAGGAATTTCAGCTCTCAATCAAGGGTATAGCATATAAATCCTTAGATTCTTATGTATAAATGCTGTGGGGATCTTATATCTATGGCCTTAAATTGATTATAGCCGTTGGTGGTGGTTGGGGGTGCATTTAATACAAGATCACGCTGATAGGCCATTTGAAAAACTAGCCGTTACAGTCAAGGAGTTGACTATTTTTCTGAAGGGGTTGACCCTTTTTGCTCTAGTGCCAATGTCCTTAACCTTCTACCTAAAAGAGTCAACTCTTTTCCTTGAAGGAGTTAACTCTTCTTGTGTTTTGGCAGACTTCACCAAGACACTGTCCGAATGAGTCAGCTCTTGGAGAACAAGGAGTTGACTCTTTTTGGACTTTTGTCAAGACCTTGCATTCTGGACCATGAGTTGACTTTTTTTTAGTTTAGGTTTTTAACTTTTGCAAGACTTCTTCAATCTTCTTCAATGTCTTCAAACTCTTAATGGATCATCCAACTAAGGCTTCTAAGGCTTGATATGACTTCTTCAAGGCATGTTAATCTCCAAGAGCATCTTCAATCTCTTCAATGAAATCAATCCACTTTGATTACATGTAGGGTTTCTTCAATCAACACCACTTCTTCCATTGATCCAAAACTTCACTAAAATCTTCAAGAGATCCAAGTCTTATGACCTCTTCTCTTCAACTGATCTTCTATTTTTCCAAGAGATCTCTAAGTTAGGCATCAGTACTAACTGTCGATCTTCTTCTCATTGTTGCCGATCTTTTTCTCCTTGTTACCGATCTTCTTTTAATTGTTGCTGATATCCTTTTCTAATCTTGTTATGCCATATTGTAGAAGGTGTAAGACCTCCCAACCTTCTTCTCTTTGGTGTCGATATCCTTTTAAATGATGCCGATTTCTTTTTCAAGTCCAGATCTTCACACGCCTTTCAACTTTTTCGTGACAAGCTTCTCAACACACAGGTTCTTCAATATGTTCAAAGTGTCAAACTTCAAGTTATAGTCTAATAGATAATAAGGATAAGGAATATCTTGCACAATAAGTAGGATCATTAGATAACTAACACATGTTTTGTAATCATCAAAATCAAGGCATGGAGTCAACATGGAGGCATTTGATTTGTCCAACTTTGCAAAACCCACGAGACACGTGGCAATTTATTATTGATCGAAATTTGCTTGTCTAAAAATGTCCCCCCGAAGCTTGATCACATACACATCGCAGTACTGTTAAAAGTGAGCGAATCTCAAAATTTTGAATTTAACGCAAATTCTATAGATTCATCATGTATACATGTATGTGTGTGTGTATATATAAGTTTGATACAAATCTACACAAAATGAAAAAATTTGCCATTCCTATTTCGACTGAGCTCTTCAACCAAATCTCAATTCACATATGATTATTTCACCAATCCAAACTTCACAAAGTAATTGAAACTTATCTTCAATGAAGACACCGGAGTGGTTTGCGGATCCAAATTAAGTTATGGATAAGAGCTTATCATAGGACCGGAAGGATTAGCACTTATCGTAAGGCTAAAAGGATTAGAACTTATCAAAAATAGCAATTACATTGCGATAGGACTGATGTTTCCCGTCTATAAAAGGAATTGAACCCTCACAAGTTCTTTTGACAAGATGATCAAGAATACCGAGCTGGTTTCTTTTCTCTATTTTGCTGCTTTTTTTTTCTCTATTTTGCCTTGTCTTTTCTGTGCCAAATAAGCAGGTAAGTAGTGCTCTCTTTAAAACCTTTTGTCCTTTTGTTACACAGTAACCTGGATGGTTTTTTCATTGTTGCACACATAGTTATGTATTCACATCACTTTGCGTACATGCACTATTAATGTTAGAACCATATCTCCATATTTGGAAGTCATCACCATGTGTAGATGTAGGTCTTATTTCATTGTTTTGTCTCTTTCTTTCAGTTGACCCATGTAAAATATTATTGTGTGTAGGTCACTCACACTATATCCATCCACCCATAATAGATGATTACTTCCTCTTGGTTTTTTGAAAGAAATCTTTGCTAATCAATGCTATGATTTTATAGGAAACACATAAGAGAAGTCTAGACCTATTCTTATGCTGGTTTGTTCTTACTTTTCTTTTTTTTCGAACATACTATTTTCCAAAACAAATTCTTTTGAAAGAGAAAAGAGATCTCTCTTTTTTTTTTAATCATGTATTGAGAGTAGAAAGTCCATGACAATGATGTGACGAAATACACAATTTGCGAAGCCTGATCCCTCGATTGTTATTATTAAATCACTAATCATATATTCATAATTTCAGGTACTTTAGAATCTCATATAGCAATAGACTTCAAGACTTCTGCGAATTTGATCTTTCAAAGTTGACTTATTCCATAAACTCGCATAATATATCAAAAGGCTTCTAGACTGGGATTTGGCGGTGCGAAGTTATACCAACATCAATCTTCACAGTGTTTGAGTTGCATCCAAGTGTGAACACCCTATTTTTGCCCGCTAGACAATTTTTGGTCCACATCAGTCTTCCAGTAAAACGTCACACCACTATCAAGCTCAAACCGGCTTTTCAAATTTTAGTCCGGTCAATTGGTCACTTCTCGAGCCCATAAGGCCCAATTGAAGTCAAATGACCAAAATGCCCCTAGGCACTCCAAGCAACTTCTCGAGATCAATCGATCTCTGAAATTAACGCCAAACACCGTCAGAGTGGCGGAAGCACTCACAAACTTTCTAAGGTAGCTTTCACCTGGTCTCTAAAACTAATCACCACCGACGAAGTGGCGGAAACACTCACAGACCTTAAACGGTTCACTTCTGGCACCAGGTAGCCCGCCAATGTAGAATGTTCATTATGCCCCTTGGCATTAGGTGCCTTCCCAAGATCAAGCAGTCTCCGGAACCAACACCACACCATTGGAGTGACAGAAACACTCACAAACCATTAAGTTGTTGGAGAGATGAGAACACTCACCAAGTCGACACAGGTCTTGTCATTAAACCACCCAGTATCATGGGACCAAATGCACCTCTTGTTTATGGCACGTTTACTAGAGAAAAGAAAGACTTTTAGAAACCAACCTGTCACAACCATCGAAGTGACAAAAACACTCATAAATCTAGGTCAACACCAATGCCTGCTAGCCCATTTCGGTGAAAAATGACTAACTTGCCCCTTAGGGATGATGACACGTCTTGAGAAAAAGTACAAACTCCTTAAGACAATAAGTCCATCCAACCCGGCACGTCCTCAAGAAAGTACTAAGTCCTCGAGACAGTAAGTCCACCTTCTCTGACTCTCCCTTGACAGTTCTCCACGTTCAATATGCCAATCAAACCAACTCTGGTTCAATTCCGGTCAACTCAAATCAAAATGGCCATTTTGCACTCAAACACTCCGACGCGTCCTCAAGAAAATACCAATTCCTTGAGACGATAGGGCCACCTTCTAAACCTGTCCTTGAACAGTTCAGCATGTTTGATATGCCACTCAAATCCATCTCAATCAAATTCCGATTAGTTCCGATCAAAATGACTATTTTGCCCTTGGTGGCTCCAGTACTTCCTAAATCACCTCGGCTCTCGGTACCAAAATGGCATTCATCACGATACTCTGAATGAGTTTCCTATCCATTTTCAAACAAGTCCCTTGACTCAAAACACTCCTAAGTCAAAAAAAGCTTTCCGGAGCATTTTGCAGACGCTCTGCTAGGGTTATCTTTTTCTCTGATTGCCTAATTAAAATGCACCATCATATGACTTGAGAAATGTATAAATTAGAGAATTCCCGAAAGCCTTTCCATAGGTCTTTCCATCAGTATGGCTTAATTGAAAAGATTGCTTCCTGAAGCACTCGATCGCATGGCCCCAAAGTTTCCACTTTCGAAAACCCCTGGAGCGTCACATTAACGCTCCGCTAAAGTTATTTTTTTCCTCCAATTCCATAATTATAACGTACGGTCAAACAACTTGAGAAATGCGTAAATTAGGAAATTCCTAAAAATATTTCCAGAGCACTTTCTATCAGTACGGTCCGATCGGAGTGATCATCCCCTAAAGGCCATGATCACATGGCCCAAAGATCGCTACTTTTGAACATCCATGGAGCGTATCACAGACGCTCCAAAAAAAGTGTGTTTTCGTACAAGCTTCCCAAAGCAATATCTCACTCTTCCAAATACCTTTGAAACTCCCTAGAAATTCCTAATTCTTGAGAAACAATAGGAGAACATCGTGAACGTGACCGATTTTCTCGAATCTTTCCCGTATTGCACAATCATCAAGGCAAAGTTAACAAAAAAGTTCCTGGCGGTGAAGCAAGCATACCTAGATTGTGATCAAATCATGCACCTAGACATTCAATCACTGTGATCAAACATACGCCAGGCGCATGTAGCACATCAATCTGTAAATACTAGTTGAAAATTTAAGGTTGAAAAACAGAGGCAAAGCCCTGCTAAAATCGCCCCAGAACTCTGAAAAATCCTAAACACTACACCTTTCTCAACCCTCCAAGCATCTAAATTAGATTCCACTCACCTTAAGCCTATACACTCCATCTTCCAAGCCTCCAAGCAACCTTAGAGGCCATTTCTAGCCCACTGCAAGGCCATTGAAGACCCTTCAAAGCTCAAGCAAAGCCTCCATTAAAGCTTAAAGAAGTTATGAAGACAAAGTAGTGTTTCTATTTATATTTTGCAACCCCCCACTCTTCTCTTCTCTCTCTTAGCCTACTTAGGCTATTATCTATTTTACTCCCCATCTTCTACCCCATTTTCTTGCTTGCATGAATAAGAGAACTTCTCCTAGAGGAAAGCTTGTGGGAGCCACCATGTAGGAGGATCTCTCACAACCCTACTTTGAGATGGTATGGCCTTAGAGCACCTTACAATGTGGTGTGGCCTTTTAACCTTGTATAATTTCATGGACCCCTTGCATATGATTGCTATGCTCATATATTGCATGCTTGGCTCTATTTTTCATCTTCAAAACTATTTTTCAAACCCCTTAGCATTTCTAATCTCTACACATTTTTCAAAATCCATATTGAAGTGTTTTTCTAAAAATGGCCCTAGGAGTTGATTTCTTGAAGCCTAGTTTGAAGCTTTAGATTTCTATATCCTATGGAGCCTTCCTTAAGCCCCTTGACTTTAGTTTGCATCATTGCATTTTACTATCTTCAAGTTGCATTCAAATGGTTTTAAAACCTTATATTTCTCTTTGATTTTCAATACTCTCTGGAGTTTTGTGGTTGAAATGGTCCTCATCGAGTCCTCTCTTGAATGGTCTCCTCATTTATTAATCATAGGAACCCTACCTCACTAGAGTGATTTTCTACACCCCAAAAGTGGTTTTCAAAACAACCTTCTCTAACAGAGTTTTCAAAAAATTTATTCTCTTTATTTTGCATAAAAAATAGTTTTCTGAAACCATTATTACATGTTGATTTTCAAAAGTTTTGCTTTCTTTAAGTTAGTAGTTACAATGATCCCAATGAAACCCTCCTTGGAGTGGTTCCAAACATCAACCATATAAATCATACACTTTATTAGAGCCCATTTTTGTGGAATGATCTTTTTAAAAATTCATGTACCTCTTTAGAGTTGTTTTCAAGTCCTTTACAAAACACCATGGTTTCCAAAATCCCTTTTCAAAATTCATGCATAAAACTATTTTCCTAAAGCCACTACGCCAAACCCTAGTTCAAAATCACCTTCCAACCCTAGGTTAACTTGACCCTAGTTGTCCAACCTTAAGTTAACCTAACCCAAGTTAGTTAACCCCAGGTCAACCTAACCCTAGTTAGTTAACCCTAGTTCTATCCAACCCTAGTTGGTTAACCCTAGTTCAATCGAACCCTAGGTTGGCCTAACTCTAGTTGGTTAATCCTAGATCAATCCAACCCTATTTTAACCTAACCCTAGTTGTCCAACTCTAGGTGATCCTAACCCAAGTTAGTTAACCTTAGGTTATCCCAACCATCGTTAGAAGACTTCAAAGACTCCAATTCCAAACCTCTTTCAAACCCTTTTTCAATTCAAAATCATTTGCATGGCATGCATTCAAAAAGATTCTACTGTCTTGAGTTTTCAAAAATCAATTTCAAAAGTCTTTTCTAATTCTTCCATACCCTTTTCTAAAATGGTTTCAAGAATTCTCTTAAACTTGTCTTGACAAAAAATGGCTAGACACTTACCATTTCCACAAGCTATTTTTAAAAGTGATTTTAAAACTCACAACTCTAAGGTGATCTTAACCCTCTCATGGTTAAGGTTTCTTTAGAGAAAGTGACACATTAAGTGGGACCTTCTAAGGTTCATATAGGATGTCAAATTCTAAATGCTTTTCAAAAACCTCTTTTCCAAACATGTTTTCAAAACTCATAGCCCTAAAGGAGTTTAGTTCTTCAATGACTAATCTCTAAAAGGTGATGAAATATTAAACATACCTCTTATAAGGTATTGAAAAACTACTTTCAAAAGGCTTTCGAAGACAAGTTCACAAAAGTATTTCCAATTCAAATTCTACCTCCAAATTTTTCAAAACAAGATTTCAAAACTCCCTTGAGTTGTTTCAAAACATTTCCCAAACTCCCTTGAGTTATTTCAAAACCTTTCCAAAACTCCCTTGAGTTGTTTCAAAAACATTCCAAACTCTCTTGAGTTAATTTAAAAAAACATTTAAAATCATCTTCAAACCCAATTTCAAAAACACTTCAAATATCCCAAGTCCTATTTCAAAAGCATTTTTCTAGACTCTCAAGTTATTTTTTTCAAAGACCTCAAAGTGTCTTTAAAACTTTCCAAAGACCTTAATGCATCTTCAAAGTTCCCAAAGGCCCTAATGTGCCTATTTTTCAAAACTAGACCCCAATGTGTCTTTCCAAATTAAGACCCTAATGTGTCTTCCAATGGCCTCAATGTGCTTTTTTTCTATCGGACCCTTACCCGAACTACAAATGACCTGATTCTCTCCAAATGAGATATGTAGGCAACCTTCAAGTAGGTGCGGTCATAACTCTATTTTAAGTCAAATCCCCTTTTCAAAAATGTTGTCAAGTCTAAATTATTTTCAAAAACCTTTTTCAAATTCGATCATTTCAAGTCTTTCAAAACTTGCATTATTACATCATCTCATCCCAAAAGTGATGATCAAACCATTTTTTAAAATTCTAAAATGAATATTAAGTGGATATTAGTAAACGGTTATTCAAGTAACTGAACAAGGGTGATTAGATATGTAGGTACCGAAAGGGTGAGGTAGGGTGATGATCTTAGGATGTCTTCCCTACACGTAACCAACCTCCGAACCTAGAATAACTGTTTTCACAAGACCAAAATGGAGTTCTTTTAAAAAAGGGCTTAAATTCATCTAAAAGTTGTTAAACAACTTGTTTTCTTAAAATCCCTCTCAAAAGGAAGTTTTCAAAAACCTAAGTTTAATCCTCGAATTATACTTAGTTTTTAGGTGACATAGCACATCTTTAATTATTTTAGATGGCGACCCCAAATTGTTTTCAAAAGCACTTATTCAAATCAATTTAAAGTTCAAACCTAGTCGCGCTTGTCATTTTAGGAGAAAGTATTGCGTATTTCCCACATCTCAAGTGCAAAAAATCGGGGTGCAACACCAAGCACGTGTATCCTTCTTTCTTATTTATTTAGTTCTTTATTCCTTTTTTTTCCTTAATGCACGAGTTTGACATAAAACAATGCATTCCTTAGAGCAATGATCAGTTGGGCCATCCATTTAGAGCTTCAGTCTTGATTGTAGGCTTTTTGACTTCGCTTAGGTTCTTGATTTCAGATCTTAAGCTTTACTTGGGTTTCATTTGGTTAACCTCTGGTTTTGCTTTAGGTCTCAATTTTAGACATTAAGCTTTTAATTGTGGGTCTCGATTTCAGACCTTGAGCTTTACTTAAGCTTCATTTGAGTCTTAATTTCAGACTTTCGGCTTTGCTTTGGGTCTCAATTTCAAACCTTTAGCTTTCACTTGGCTTTGTTTGGGTCTTGATTTCAGACCTTGGGCTTCGCTTTGGGTCTAGATTTCAGACATTCGGCTTTACTTTGGGTTTCAATTTCAGACATTTAGTTTTCACTTGGGCTTTCTTTGGGTATCGATTTCAAACCTTTGGCTTTGCTTTGGGTCTCAATTTCAGACCTTTAGTTTTCACTTGGCTTTGCTTGGGGTTTTGATTTTAGACCTTGGGCTTCTCTATGGGTCTCTATTTCAAACCTTCATCTATGCTTTAGGTATCAATTTTAGACCTTTAGCTTTCACTTGGCTTTACTTCAGACCTTCGGTTTCACTTTTGTCTTGATTTCAGGCTTTTGGCTTTGATTTAGGTCTCAATTTCAGACCTTTAACTTTCATTTGGCTTTGCTTTGGGTCTCAATTTCAAACTTTTAGCTTTCACTTGGCTTTATTTGAGTCTTAATTTCAGACCTTCGGCTTTACTTCGGTCTCAATTTTAGATCGTGGTTTACTTCCACGACTACTCCATTCGTGGACGAAGAACTGTCACCATTGGTAGTGAAAAAGGGGAGCCTTTGATGATAGTCTTAGACTTGCCTGTCTTAGACTCAATCATTGGCCTTTTTTTTTGCAAAGTTGGTCTTCTTCCATTGATCCGCCTCATTTAGCGCAATGGTGTGCAGCTCCACTACAACAATTCTATCTCTATTTCTACAAAGGCTTCATTCCTAGTATCTTCACTTCATTCTGAAGACAGTGACTCTGAACAATCTTGGCGATCGAGTTCATTATGGAAAGGCTACTAGGGATACTTCTCTCGCCAATTTTAGTGAGCTCTCTTACATTCCTAGATATTTGGAATGACTTGAAGATGCACTTAGTCAAAATAAGAAAACTCTTCATGATGCAAGGATGTATGATTCCGTTTATGCTTTGTTATTCACATACGATCGTGATGAGAATCTTCTTCAATCTTTCTGTAAGCTTTGGTGCCCTTCCACAAATACTCTTCATTCTTCAATAGGAGAACTATTTATCTCTCTGTGGGATATATGCATCCTTCGTGGGTTACCAATTTATGAAAAGTTTTATGATGAAGTAGTTGTCTCGACTACAAAAGAATTGACAAATTTTGACAGAAACAAGAACCTACTTGTTCCACCAAGTTGTTGACAGTTATTCTTAGCTTATCATAAGCATTATTGTGAAAATGGCACTCGTCAAATTCGTGCTCATGATTGGGTTGCATTTTGGTTTAGGGGTCCTATCAGGTATGCTGAACCTCTTGCAAAAGTGAATAAGAAGCGGTCAACCAAACCAAGAACATCTCATAATCCCATTTGCATTATTGATGACAAGCCACTACCACGTTCCGAAGAAGAAAATAGACCATTCTATGACTTGGATATTAAAGAGAATGGACGAGAGAAAACTTATCTAACTGCTCTATTATCTTGTTGGTTATGCAAATTTTCTTTACCCAATGAAGAAGTTGACCATATTCGTCCCGGTGTTTTCAAGGTAGCTAGTATGATGGCTTGCCGGCAAAAATTTTCTTTAACCATGCCAATGCTTGTAAGCGTCTGCAGTTGGCTTAGAGAGAGTTCTTCTTCTCTAACTCCAAGCAAATGCATGGCTACATTTTCTATCCATTATGTTTATGGATGGGTCGGTCATTACTTTGATGCTTATTTTTCATCATTTGTCGATGAAAAGATGGCAAAGCATTTTGATGACGTGGAGGCTCGCTATCTTTTTAAAAGTATTGATCCATTCATCGTACCTTCATTAGTTATGTGTCAAGAATAGAAGCAATTATCTTTAACTAATAATGGAGACCTATCAAGTTCTTGGAGTGACTACATTATTAGTCATCGTTCAAGTTACTTGACTCTTCATCGTGGTAATGATATCATTATTGAATCTTACAACCCTTATAGATTTGCTAGACAATTTAATTTTTTTCAAGACATTCCTGGGAAGCTAAAGAGAGAACTCTACACAGGCATTTTAGAATAAGTTGTTCTACTTTGGCAATCTTGCACAAAGTTACGCACTAATGCCCGATTGGACATTCCAACACTTGCATTCAGAGGTCCTGCCACAAGATAATATGGTGACCGGTGGACAAGATATTCAATCAATTCTTCAAGAAAAAGCACTAAGCTGGTTATAAAGTATCCAAAATTGAATCCTCCAATTCAAGCCCAAACAAAGAAGAATAAGGGATTTTTATTGCCTTCTCAGAAAGATGTTGGAAGAGCTTCAACAAAGGAAAGGAAAGGTAAATCAACTGTTCAATCTACTCTAAAGAAATCATCAGCTACTAATGATAAAACTTCTTTGGTGATTCTAGCTTTAAAGATTGCCCAAATTCCAGCATTTGAGAGCAGAGATAAAAAAAGAACCATCATGCCCCACGAAAGAGAAAGCAATTCCAGTAAAGGTGATCGAAATTGGAAGCAATCAAAGAAGATGACCAAAATTTATGATCTATACAATATTATTCTCTTCATGGATAACTTCTATACCGTGGTTAAATTTTCAGTGCCTTTAACAAAATTTGGGGGTCAAGTAAGCATCAACTTTGTTCGAATTGGCTTTTGATTTCTCAAACCATTATCTACTTTTTTTTAGCAACATGTTGCATCTTATTTAGAACTTCTTATTCCCTTCTTGATCGAGTGTGTTTCTAATTGCAGTTGAAGGATACTGAGAGATCTATTGATAATATTGATGGGGTTTCCCAAGTAAGCATTGGCTCTATTGAGGAGCCAAATCCATTTGATTTACATGCTAAGTGACTCGCATCAACCGTGCACACTTGAGATGGTCCCAAGTGTGGGATGGTAGAGCAGTATAACTCGGAGTATGAGATCGTTCTTACGAGGAGCTATGTGCACAGAACCGAAAGAACTAAAAACAACCCACTCAATCGCTCACAAAAAACCAAACAATTGCTTCTAAAACGAAAGTAAAATTATGATTGTTTTGACAATGTTTTGGTTATCTAAACTGGCTAACAAGCTAATGATAAACAACTTCAATAAAGTTTGATTTTAATGCAATTAGAAAAAGTCTCAGGATTAATCGATCCAACTGATTATTTTTGTTGGAATTTCAAAGGAGGTATTTTATAACTCAAATCCTTCGACTACGTCGTGAGTCTCGGATTCAAAAGTTCTAGCGATAAAAACGAAGTGTTCTTTAGAAATTCAACTTCTAGAATAAATCGAGTTTTTAGATTCAATGACAAATACCATCGATTCGTGCAGTATATATACTGAGTAAAGACTCATGCATAAACGTTACCAAACATAATCTATCGTCCAAGTTTTCAATGTTTTCTAGAATGAAGAACAAAAGGAACGATAAAAATAGAACATTTAGCTTTAAAACCCGAAATATAACCTCCTACAATTATCTAAGACCTTCAATCTGTCTTCACAATCAATCTTGAGATGGGGAGAGTTAGCTACTCATCTCCATCTAAGAATGACTTCGAAATAATGGAATACAAACTGAAAATATGAATTTAATGCAAGGAAACAACTGAAATCACGAATTTAATGCAAGAAATTGAAGGAACTTGTATTAAAACTAGTGTTTAAGAGATTACAATTACAAATAAGCAAGAATCTAACAAATGTAAGCTATATAATTGAAAAACTTACAAAAACCCTCTATTCTAGCCGCCTCCCAACTCCCTCATTCGAACAAAATAACTTAGTATTTATAGGAATCGAAGTTCAAACCCTAAAATCTAGCAGAAAATAGCCTTGGCATTCGAACGGCTCTATGGGCGTTCGAACGCTTGCTTCTTGTTCATTGTCGTTCGAATGGCTGGACCTGGCGTTCGAACTCCAAGCCAATTTTAGGATGCAAGCTCTCAGGCCGTTCGAACGGCAGGCATTTTTTGGGCCTTCTTTTTCCTCTTGTTGTTCGAACGGTTGTCTGGGCGTTCGAACTGTAAACCCATTTTTTGCTCTTTTTGGAATTGCCTTGTTTAAGGCCCTTGGAGTTAGAATTTGCCAACGCGCATTAGACGTAAACATGTGTAACTCAAGGAGAGGTTTCCAACAACGCATCATTCATCTCATTCCGATCTACGAGTAGAAATTTGCACATTTCCCAAGACAAGACCCTGGGAACGTTCCTCGACAAGTCACGCTTGCAGCTCGAATAATTTCTTTGACTCCAAATCGACTCCCTTAGCTTTAAATACCTGAAATGAGATTGAGTATGAGGTTAAATACAATATATAGTAAAGAAGCATAGTTAACTCTAATCTACAGCTATCAAAGGTCGTTTAGCGGCCATAGATTACACTTATGTAGTCTAATCACTAAGCAACACAAAAGCACGACCTCGGCAAATTTTCAATTTACCAAATCAAGAGATAAAAGGCCTCATGTTCATAAAGAGATCATTGGAAACCCCTAGTCCAGAGAACAAAAGAACTATCACAACCTCCTATAATGCCAATATGTCATGATGCTTCAATGGCTTCCGTATTTGAAGGAGATCAACACATTACTATGTGTCAAAGTAGGTACCTCTTCATGTTGTGGGATGGAGTTTCTAAAAAATCGCTATGTCTCACATAGAGTTCTTTCATACGATTGAGGATGAAGCTATAAAGGTTCTTAAGGAAATGGAAAAGACTAATGTAACAGACATTTCTCTTTTAAAAGATCTTCTTCAAACATTCTTTGAAAACTTTCGACTTTATAATTCCACCCACTCCTCTTTTGCATAGAAAATGTTTGAGGAGTCATAAGCACTGCTGCTAGCATACAGAAGCCATAATCTCAACAATATAGAAACCCAAGAAGGCAAGGAAATCCAAGATGTTGAGTCTCTTTGAACAAAGATTGCAAGCATTGACTCAAGGGAAGCTCAACTAAAGAGAGAGTTGGATATCATAAGTGCCAAGGGAGAAGAAATGAAATCATTGCTCCTCAAAGACGAAGAGCGATTGTCCAAACTACATGCAGATGTCCTCAGTTATAAAGCAAAAAATTTTACCATTGAAAGTAGTCCAATGTTGTGTGCTAAAGATGCTGAGTACATAGAGAAGATGGAAAAGCTATTGGAAGCATGTCGAAGCAAGTTGATAGGTTTCAAGCTCCTTTCTTAGTTAGTCCTTTTTCTTTCTTTTTGGAAGTGACATTTATCTTGCCATTTAGTAAACTATTCTTTTTTAATAAATGTAAGCTCTATTTATCCCTAAGATTGCCTTCTCTTCTTCTTCTTCTTCTTGGTTGAATAGAACTCCAAGATTGAAATATATATATATATATATATATTTGCTTATATGGATGACTGAACTTGAGATAAAATCCCAAGATGCCTACCTACCTAAAAGGGGATCAAACCATACGTAGTTCAGATATGTTTTGAAGAAACTTCTTTTTTATTTTTTATTTGGAATGACTAAACTTGAGATAAAATCCCAAGATGCCTACGTACCCAATAGTGGATCAAGCCAAACGTAGTTCAATTGTTTTTTTAAAAGAAAACTTTTTGTTATTGCCATTCACAATTTAAACTCATCCAGGCTAGCAGTAATATGTGGTTTAGACTCGTACTTCAAGGAGTGCTACTTCTATTAAGGATAGTACCACTTCAAGAACTTTCCGTTGATGGGTCCAACTCTTAAGCCCTCTTCAGCAACCAACTTTTAAACACCATTAGAGTAAACTTCTTGTTCCACGTATAGGCTGTCCCACTTTGAAGTAAATTTGTGTCTAGTTTGATGCATTGTGATAATGGGTCTTCTCATAGCAAACACCAAGTTTCCTTTTTGAAAAGACTGAATGCAAACCTTCTTGTTAAATGCTTTAGACAGACGAGCTCAGTAACATTCCAAACATTGTTGTGCTTCAAGCCCATTTTCATCAAGTGCTTCCAATTCCTCAAGATGTAGACAAGCATTGTTTTCATAAGTTAGACCTTCCTGAATAGCAATTCTCAATGATGAAATTTGGCGTTCAAGTGGCAGAACATCTTCTACTCCATACATTAACGCATAAGGGGTTGCTTGTGTAGTTGTTCTATGAGTTGTTCAATAAGCCCAAAGTGCGTCTCCTATTCTCTCATGACAATCCCATTTTAACTTGGAGACCACCTTCTTCAACAGATTACCAAGTGTTTTGTTACATGTTTCAGCAACATCATTTGCTAGTGTATTGTACATGAATAAATTATGCTACTTGAATCCAAACTTTTCATAAAGTTTGTTCATTAGACTATTGTGAAAGGGTTTTCCATTATCATTGATGATGTAACGCGGCACACTATATCTGAAGATGATGTTAGTGAATGAAATTCATAACATTTTCCTTTTTCACCTCCCTGAATGGCACAGCTTCGACCTATTTGGAAAAGTAATTGCTTGCATCCAGAATATATAAATGGCCACAAGAAGACTTAGGCCAAGGCCCCACTATAGCGAGTCCCCATGCACCAAAAGGCCAAGAAGCAACGGTTGGATGGAGTGGTTCGGGCTGTTGGTGTACAAAATTTTCATGAAATTAACAAGGTTGGCACCTCTTCACATACTCCATGCAATCTTTAACCATGGTAGGCCAGTAATAGCCTATTCTCTTGATTCCAAATTGTAGTTTGGAGCCTGACTAGTGAGCACCACATATACCAAAATGAACTTCTTCCAAGGCTTATGTTACTTCATTTTCTCCCAAACAACGAAGGAGTAAGTCTCTCAAAAGAACGACGATATAGCATATCCTTATAGTAGATAAAACATGTTGGTCCAATAGGCAACCCAAGAGGGAAGGTGAATTGGGTTTCTTTCGAATATTAATACAAGTTAAGATTAATTAAGATTAATCTAAACAATATTGCAGTGGTTAATCTATGTGCAAAGCAATGTTATCAATAAAAGTAAAGAAAACAGAGCAATAGAAGAGAGACACAGATTTACCGAGGTTCAACCACAAATCGTGGTCTACGTCCTCACCCCAAGACCTCCTTGAAGTCTTCTTCTACTATGTAATCACTTATTACAAGATGGGCTGCTGATTGACAAAGTGCTCAGCTCACTTTACATAGAACTCCTCACTGAACTCTTCAATTCCCAAGTGGTTTTGTCCAAGCTCCACTCAAACTTTACCAGAGTTTTGCTTCACACAAGAGAACTCTCAAACTCTCAATTACAAGTGTATAGAAGTATACAACTCACTCTCTACTAAGAGTAGATTTTACATTCAAAGCTCACAAGAATAAAACAGGAAGAATGTTCAGGAATATCAGGTAGATCAGTGATTTTTGTCTCTTGTTGTTTCTTCCTCTTGATTCTTGTATATAAATGTAGTTGGAGGCTAGTATATATATCCTTGCATTGATTCTATCCGTTGGAGGTGGTTGGGTATCATTAATGAGCGTCCAGTCCGTTATAACGTTAAGAAAAATAGCCGTTATAACAAAGGGAGTCGACTCCAGGTCTGTGGAGTCGACACTTCCTGCTTCTGCATTTACCAGACGATGTTCACTGAGTTCATGAGTCCCCTCTTCAGGTCGATGAGGCGACTCCTCGTTCATTCTGTCTTCACATCTTCGGCTTCTGCTGTTATGAGGCGACACTTCATTATCATGTGTCCACTCATTGATCGTTTAAACTTCAAGCCTTTTTACTTCTGCTACCAAGAGGCGACACTTCGTCTTTATGTGTCCGCTCATTGTTCATTTCATCTTCATGTCTTCGCGTCTGTCTCCATGAGGTGACACTTCATGACAATGTGTCCACTCATTGCCTACTTAGTCTCCAAGCTTTTTGTTTCTGTGTTCAAGAGGCGACAACTCATTTCCATGAGTCCCCTCATTGTTCAATTTGTCTCCAGGCCTTTGCTTCTGTGATCAAGAGGCGACACCTTACTTTCATGAGTCCCTACATTGCCCATTTTGTCTTCAGACCTTTTACGTCTGTGATCAAGAGGTAACTCCTCATTTTCATGAGTCTCCTCATTGCCCAGAACTCTGTATTCTATCTTCCAATGATTCAGATCATCTTAGCATAGGTATAAGATCTTCAAGGAGTATGTCTTTGGGGTATGATGATCAATCAAATCTCTTTAACTCATCAGAGTTAACTTCTATTCAATTTGAATTGAATCGATCATTGGATATTGATCTTCTTCTTGAATCTCAAATAGTCAAACCTTTATTAGATCAATGTTTATCTTTTCTACTTCATTTCTACAGCTTCCTCAACTACGTAGAGCTCCACAATGCTTCATTTCTGATTTTCTCTCTTTGTTAGTAATTCTTCATTCTTTATTAAAAATCACTTCAATGAGACCATTGCAGACATGATGAAGTCTCTTCATACATCTAGTCTTCATTGATCCTTTGTAGAAGAATTCTTCACTTAGATTCCATGTAGAGATCAGATATTCATTGTGAGTCATCTTCTCAGCAACTTCAATCACACTGTCTTGAATTGGTCTTTAGCATACCAGATGAAATCATCTCTTGATCATTTTCCAAATTTTTTAACAAACAATACATCTTCAATTGAGCATTGCACCTCTTCAACTGATCTTTGTAAATTATGATGAGATCTTCTTTAGGCATTTACAACATCTCCATTCTTTATCTTTAACTGAACATTGCACCTCCTCAACTGATGAAGTCTTCAGTCTATCTTGCAAATCAATCTTCATTGAAACTATGCACACTTGAAAGAAGCTTTAATTGAACACCTTCAATCTCTTCGAATGTAAGACATTTGCTTGAAGTAGAGATATGCATCATTTCACAGTTTGGTTCATTGCATAGCTGTTTGAATTCATTGCTTGCTTCTTGAACTTGTTGTGCATTCTTCTTGACATGTATTAGACTTAAGATTCAACTTTAAGTCTAAGCTATGAACTTTGTTAATCTGCACACTAAGTAGATTCATTAGTAACATAACACAAGGTTTAGTTATCATCAAAATCAACATGGGAAATAACCTTGAGTCAACAAGGATCAACCTTGACTCAACAAAATGTGGAGCACGATGCCTTACCTCAATTCCTCTTTGTGGATTGTCAGGTAACTTTCCATGTCATAGAAATTCAATAAGCAGTTGCCGCCAATCCTCTTTCTCAACTTCATAAATTGAAATGGCATTAACTTCTATTTCATCATTATTTTCATCACCAAAGAGCGAAGGAACTACCTATCTTTGATAAATTGGGATATATGTCCTTTGTTCAGGCAGTGAAAGACTAACTGCAAGCTTTGCAAGTGCGTCTACCTGTTTATTTTCCCTTCTTGGTACAAACTCTAAAGTGACGCCGCCAAGCCAACCTATCAGACGTTTGGCATAGTTGTAGTAAGGCACCAGTTCAAGCTTTCTCACTTCATATTCATTAGGCAGGTGTTTAATTACTAGCTTTAAATCTCTCTATACTTCAAGTCGCAGTTATTTCATGTCAACCGACATCTCCAACCCAAGAATAAGAGCTTGATATTCAGCTTTATTATTTTAACACAATTGTGTAAGAGTGAAGGAATAAGGTAGCATGTCTCCTTCTGAAGTAAGAAATACTACACCATCCCCAACACCCTCACGGTGAGAAGCAACATCAAAGTACATCTTCTAAGGTGGTCGCACTTCTATGTAGAGAACATCTTCGTTTGGTAATTCTTCTGACAATTCCCAATCTGCAGGAATATACTGATCAACTAAGAAATCAGCTAAAACTTATCCTTTAATGGCCTTTTGAGGCATATAAATGATCTCGAATTCTTGAAGTAGAAGAGACTACATTGCCAATCGATCATACAAGACTGGCTTCGATATTATGTACTTCACAAAATTGACCTTCAAGATAAGATAAAATATATGAGCCTGAAAATAATGCCTTAATTTCTGAATTACAAATACTAGTGCCAAACACATTTTTTCGATCGGAGAGTAATTCAACTCATTAGGAGTCATCATTCTACTCAAGTATTAGAGAGCATTTTATTTTCCTTCATCATTCTTCTGAGCAAGAAGAGCACCTATTGAGCATTATTAAGTAGCAATGTACAACACTAATGCGCGTCTAGGAATAGGAGCAAGTAGCACAGGAGGCTTCATCAGATAAGACTTGATGCTCTTGAAAGCATTACCACAAGCTTTATCACATTCGAAAGGAGTTCCCTTCTTGATAAGACGACTGAATGGTTGACAGCGACCAGTCAAATTTGATATGAATTGACGCAAATAAGTCAACCTTCCTTGCAGAATTTTAAGCTCGTGAATATTTCGAGGCTTAGGCATTTGAGAGATAGTCTTAATTTTTTATTGGTGAATTTCTATGCCAAGGTGATGCACAATGCATCTAAGAAATTTTCCAGATGTAACTCTAAAAGCGCACTTTAAATAATTCATCTTGAGTTGGTACCGACACAATCTTTCAAACCTCAAATCTTAAAGATGGTCACTTCATTCTCTCATCTTTACAACTAGATCGTCAACATAACATTCGACATTCTTATGAAGCATGTCATCAAAGATCTTCTGTATTGCTCTTTGGTACGTAGCTCTTGCATTCTTCAGATCAAAAGGCATCACCTTGTGACAATAAATGCCCTTTGGCTTGCAAAATCCTATCATATCTTCATCTCGAGGCGACATGCAAATTTGGTCATACCTAGAAGAGCCATCTATAAAGGATAATGCTTCATGTTTAGTAGTTGCATCCACCATGAGCTCAGTTATAGGAAGCAGTGAGCTCAATTATAGGAAGAAGGAAGTCATCCTTCGGACACGCATTATTAAGGTCTTGAAATTCCACACAGACTCAAATCTGCCCATTTTTCTTTTTAACCGAGACAATACTCGAAATCCATGTTTGGTATTTGACTTCTCGAATAAATCCGGCTTCAGTAAGTTTGTTAACCTCCATTTCACTTTTAGGAATCAATTCCAGTCGAAAGCGTCATTGAGCTTGTTTGATTGGTCAAACACCATGTTTCACTGCCAAATGATGAACAGCCACTTTAGGATCTAGACCTGGCATCTCTTTGTAGCTCCAAGCGAAAACATCAGTGTATTCGTTCAATAGTTCAACGTAAAAAATTTCCTCCTCAGAGGTAAGAAGAGCGCTTATGTAAACTGGTCATGGTTCATCTGGTGTACCAAGATTGATTTCCTTCAAATCATCTACAGTGGATTTAACACCTTCTTCAAATGTTATTGGAGCATCTTCTGTATCTTCTTCAAGTTGATCTCCCTCATTATGAGTAGTGATATGGTATGAAGAGGCTACACTCTCTTCATTAGAGAAAATATCTAATGTTTGGGGCAGAGCTTTGGTAACTATCACAGTTTTGAACCTTGCCTTCAATACCTCATCTGCATCTACTATTAGAGGTTTGCCACTTCATACATGATGGTATTACACTTCTTAGCTTTTCATTATCTTCCATTTTTCTACTTTTATTGGTTCGAGAGAAGCTTGAAACACCTAGTCTCTTATGAATTGATATTCTCGGAGTAGTGGGTGTAGAGATCATGATTGGTGGTCCCAATCGGTCAAAAACTGACTTCCGTTGGTCTGCTTCACCTAAGCGATCAAAAATGAAAGGCTTAGTTACAATTAAATGAGCATCCCCCTCAATTGTGATATAATGATTGGTCAATTTTTTCGTGACAATACGCAGAGGTGCAAGTAGAGTATATCCAATGCTAGCTTGTGAATTCAGAACTGTGTGGCCTTTTTGCTTAAGCATATGTTGAGTTGAATTCAAGCTATGCAACTTTTTCCCAGTAGCCTCAAGTGGTTGCTTCCTCAAAGTAGTTGGCTCTCATGGATTATATCCAGCCTTTGCAAAAAGAGTGTAGAGATTGGATCAAAGCCTTTCTTTGTTCCTTTTGAAAGCAAATCACCATGCTCTACTTCAGGACCTTGCATTGGCCGAACAATACTTTTTAACAGCACAGTAACCCTTGTTTAATTAAGACTTGTGATGGGGAGAGTCAACCCTTTTAAGGCTTGATCTTCACTTTTCTTTGACTTAGGCGCATATTGAAGGATTAGAGGTGCCTTGAAAGTGGCATTCTCCTTTTGCTCATTATACTAAAAAACATGCTTTGTGTAATGGCTTTAGTATTTATTAATAAATTAATTATTCCATTTTATTGAGAATCTATGTGAGCAATGCTTGCCTTACATTATTAATTTGATGATTATACATGTATGTCTCTTATTCTATATAGTAGATGATGTAGTGTGTAGAGCACGACTTACACACGGAAGATCAGATCATTGGTTCTTATGGAATATAAATTTATAGTTCAAAGTCTTAGATGGAACTGGGCACACTATCAGTAGGATTGTAGCACAAGATTTTAATAGGTTTGTCTTGACTATGGGGAATGGTATAGTTCCAACTCATTGCACTAATACACTTTATGTGTATTGAGTAAGACCATGTCGAGGTAATTGTTTTTATACTGACTATGTAAAATAATTAATGCCTCATGATTATTGTAAGCACCCTATTTTTTTTCGCTCGGCAATCTCCGGTCCGTCCAGAATTGTATTCAAGTCAATATGGACATATTCCAATTCAAACCAGTTTTTCAAACATAATCCAGTCAATCAATTGCTTTGCGGGCCCACCAGGCCTAAATATAGGCAAAATGACCAAAATGCCCTTGAGGTATTGTCCGGTCCAAATTTGTTGGGCACGTCTTCTCGAAGACGATAAGTCCTCATTTCAATCTCAATTTCAAGGTCAAAACCCAGTTCCAGTCCAATTCCAGTTCAAATCAAATTCGGCTTACTTTTCGAGAAAGTTGATCCCTCAGGCGGTAAGACCATTCAACCCGACATGTTTTTTGAGAAAACTCTTCAAAATAGCAAGTCCGTTCAAACCCGTAAACTGAGACGAGACCCCAAGTCCTCGAGATGGTAGAACGGTCCACCTTTGATGCCTGCTAGCCCCCCAATGAAGAAATGTCTGATATTCGGCACGTCTTTCGAGAAAATTGATTCCTCAGACAATAAGTCCACCTAGCAGCTTCCCAAGATCAGGCAGTCTCTGGAATGAACGCGAACCGTCAGAGTGGCGAAAACACTCATAAATATCACAACCGTCTAAGTGGCGAAAACACTTGTAAACAGGTCGACATTGGAAATTGCCAACAAACCCCTTATGTCACAAGACCGAACTTGCCTCTTAGACGTGACACGTTTACCAAAGGACGAGATACCTTTGGAAATCAACTCGTCACAGACCATCAGAGTGATGGAAGCACTCAAAACCCGGGTCAACACCAGTGCCTGCTAGCCCACTCCGGTGAAAAATGACCAAATTGCCCCTTGGGCCATTTCTGGCACGTCTCTTGAGAAAGTACCTAAGTCCTCAGAATGGTAAGTCCACCCTTCCAAGATCGTCCTAAAGATGATCTGGCATGTTTAAGTGCCTTCCAGTCGGTTCCGAGCCAATTCCGGGACCATTAGGTCAAAATGACCGTTTTGCCCCTAGTGGGCCGGTCGCCTTTTCCAACCACACCGGCTTTGGGTATCAAACCAGCACTCCCTTGGAGCACTCTAGATAGTGTTTCCAACCCTCAAGTCCGCTTATGGATTGTTCTGAGTCCATTCCGGTAGTTTTTCGATCTAGTTGACCGTTTTGCCCCTATTAGCCCGGTCAATAATTTCGACCTTGTTTTTCAATTCCATTACCCTTGGGACACTATTTCGAGGGTTTCTATCCATTTCTGACCTTCCAGACCATTCCCGACCTTCTGGAACATTTTCGAACCTTCCGGAGTCATTCCTAGTAGAGTCAGGCTAAAAAATGCATGGTAGTCACTAGGACAAATGCCCTAATCTTCTGCCTTGCGTATCAAGGGTCGAAGATACGTTTCTTACCGCCCTAAAATATTTCCTAAGTGGCTAGCGCCACTACTACTAGTAGTGGAGCCAATAGGATTTTAAGCCTAGCGCCACTACAACAGGCGCCAAGTCAATCTTTTGTCTATAAATACAGAGCCTCTCCCCTGCGAAAAAAAGGTCGACAATCTAACTCCAGAAAATTTCTCTCTCAATATACAGCCCTTGAACTCTCTCCAAACCCTAATTCTCTTAGGATTCTTTAAACCCTAGCCCCCATACACTTTAACCCTAGCATACATACACTCAATACGCGCCTATACGAGCCTCCAAGCCGACCATTGAAGACTCAAGGTACTGTAATCTCAAAGCTCTCAAAGATCAAGGTGAAGTAAAGCAAGCAACTCAAAGAAGACACAAGGATGGTTTTCTATTTACGTTTATGTAATTCTTCCCTTCTCTCTTCTCTCTCCTAACCCACTTGGGTTTTCTTCTATTTTAATCCCCTATCTTCTTCTCCCCCCCCCCCTTCTTGCATGCTTGAAACAAGGGAATCCATGGTTCATGTGTAGGAAGAATGGTTGAAAGTCACGATGTTGGGGGCTTTCCTCTAATTCGACCTTAGACCATGTGGATTCGGCCCCCTTGATTATGTGGTGAAACCTAAACTTTGTATGTTCACGACCCCACTTGTATTGTACATATCATACTCATACATCCCTTCAAAATCGTCTTCTAAACTTGTTTTCAAAAACTTGCATCAAAATCTCTTTCAAAACTTGCATTAAAATTTTCTTCTTCCAAACATGTTTTCAAAAATTACAATCTTAAGATGATTCTAACCACTCTATGGTTATGATTGTTTTAGAAAAGTGTTATATAAGTTTTGGGTGTAAACCCTAAAATTGTTTTCGTCAAAATCACAATCTTAAGGTGAATCTAGTCATTCCATGGTTGGGTTGCTTTAGGAAAGTGTTATATTTAAAGTGACTATCATGGTTCACATTTTCAAATCTTTGTTGTTTTCAAAACTATAATCCTAGAATTGTTCTAATCTTCCTATGGTTAGAATAGTTTTAGTAAAGTAAGATATTTTTAGAGACTTGTAAAAGTCCATATTACATTCTCTTTCCAAATCACTTTTTGAAAATCTCCTTTCGAAAACCTCTTTTTAAATCCTCTCAAAAATCTCTTTTTTAAACTTACTTTCTAAAAATCTCTTTTTTCAAAATCTCTTTTCAAACTTACTTTTCTAAAAACTCTTTCTAAAAATCCCTTTCCAAATTCTACTTTCAAAAAACACTCTTCAAATTTTATTCCTAGAAACTCCCTTCAAAAGATTTACTTTCCAAAACCTTTTTTTTTTTTTTTAGTCCAAGTCAAGCCTTAGAGCCAATGGTTAGGAAACCCTAATTTCTATTTTCCTTTTCCACATCCAATCATAATTTTCCAAAATCCTATTTTCTACTTCAAACTCTTAGGTTTCCTAAACTACTTTTTCATGACAAATCATAAACTTCTAAATTCAAGTTTTCCAAATCTCATCCTTTCCAATTCCGTGTCAAATCTAGTCTTCCAACTTAGGGAGCCAATCCAATCCTCCATTTTTGGAAACAAAATCAAATCATCTCTTCATGGAAATAGAAATCAAATATTTCTTAATTCAATCCTTTCCTAATGTCAAGCCTTTCCAAATTTCAAACTTTCTAATTTTTCTAAATTTAATCCTTTCCTAATTTCTAGACTTTCTAAATCCTTCTTAAGTCAAAATTTTCAAATTCCAAATCCCTCTTAGATTGAAATCTTTCCAAAACCAAAACTTTCCTAATTTCAAAAGTTTTCTAAATTCAAAATTTTCTTAAGTTGAAACTTTCTAAAATGAAGCTTTCCTAAATTGGCACTTTCCTAAAATGGAGCTTTCCTATTTTGAAACTTTCCTAATTCTAAAGTTTCCAAAGGTTTAATCTTTCCTAAACCCTAACTTTCCTAAATCTATTCCAAGTCAGGTTCTTTCAAATCAAATCTAACTTCTTTTCGAAATCTTTCTTAAAACCCGACTTTCCTAATTCGAATCTTTTCTAATTCAAATATTTCCTGATTCAAATCTTTCCTAATTCGAACCTTCCTAATTCAATTACGTGTTCCAATCTAGGTAACCTAAACCTTAGGAGGCTTAAATCTTAATTCAACCCTAACTCTTAGAGTTAGGAAGCTTCGATTCCTTTCTAAAAACTATTTTCTAAACCAAGATGGTTTTCTAATTTCAAACTTCAAAATATTTTTGAATCTCTATCTTTCCAAATCTAGTCCAAGTTCTCTTTCAAGAGTCAAATCCTCTTTCAAGTTTAATTCTAGGTCTAAGTTCAATCTCGATTCCAATCTTCCATTCTAAGTTTCAAGTCGAACTCTTTTTCCAATCAAAATCTTCTATTTTCAATCTGATTCTTGTCCGAACTACGACTAACCTGATTCCCCAAAAGGAATACGTAGGCAACCCTCATGGATGCGGTCATAACTTTTCTTAAGTCTCCAATTCCACAACCTTTTTCAAACTTCTAATTCCATGATCTGTTTCAAATTTCTAATTATACAATCTATTTTCAAATCTCTATTTCCAATTTCTAAAACTTTCTTTCAAACTTCAAAGTTTTCTTTTCAAATCTAATTTCAAAAATCAAATCAAGTATTTTCAAATTTACTTTCAAAATCAAAGTCTTTTCTTGCACTTGCATATCATGTATCATGTTAAACATATTTTTAAAGTTCTTTTCAAAAGTGGATAGCTTTGGACAATTGTTAATCAAAGATTCCGAATGAGTGAACCTAGGGTGAATAGACATGTAGGTACCCCAAGGGCGGGGTAGAGTGATGGCTTAGTGCGTCTTCCCCATACGTAACCAACCTCCGAACCTAGATCACTATTTTCAAAAACCAAATGGAGTTATTTTCCAAAAGAGCTTAAGTTTTTCCAAAGGTTGCCAAACAACCTATTTTTCAAAAAAAAACCCTCTCTTGAGGAAGTTTTCAAAATCTCTTTTCAAAAACCCTAAGTGTATTCTTTGGATTGTGCTTAGTTTTTAGTGACCTAACTCATCTTAATCAAGTTAGGTGGTGACTCTAAATTGTTTTTCAAAAGCCCTTAATTAAAATCAATTTTCAATTCAAACCTAGTCGCACTCATTTTTCTAGGAGGATGAGTTCTAATGAGAAAGCTTTCTCACTCGTATTTTTCGAGTGCGAAAAATACAATTATTATGAGTGTTTATACTCTTAATCCTAATATAATAAATAGACACGTGCATGTAGTATTTATTGTTTTGATTCACAGAGAGTAAGATTTTTTGTGAGTCAATAAACTCAATGAGTTGGACATAACATTACATGTATGGTAAATATTAATTATTGATAAAATCCACGTCTCGGTATAGGGATTGATGATACTCCCTTGAGAAAGCTTATCAGTTTTGATTATGTCAAACCCTACAGGTGGATTATGAATCCGATATATCAAATAAGTTAAGTAGAAGGTCTCAAGGAATTAAATAAGTCTATTAAATTTAATTGTCAGTAATTTAATTTAATAGATGGGTATCTGTAATTTTAACGTCAAGAGAAAAATAAGCATTTAATAAAATGGAGCTCAAAATATAATTCCTAGTATGACAAGGAGTGTAATTATAATTCATTAGTGGTATAAATTATAATTTATGAATTAATCTTGGTTAGATTAGGAATCCTTATTTGCGTAGGAAGCCCTAATCATACTAATCCTATAGTCCCTGCTATAGTCTCTATATATGCATATTAAGAGCAGCTAGGGTTACACTTACTCATAATTGGGAGATACATATTTTTGTGAAAGAATGAAATCCCTAGCAGCTGCGAGCCTACTCTCTTTGTTGTAAGGCGTGTTCAAGGAATACAACAAAAGTCCTAAGGGTGAGTTTGAGCAGTTGAATCTTTATTATTGTTGTTGCTTACTGTTCGAGATCAAAGAAAAGGGATTTCAAAATTTATACCTACTACTATTCGGGATCAAACCAGAGAGATCTCGAATGTATGGTTCTAATCACGTAGATTAGTCTCTACTAATCAGATCAGATTTTTTGGTATTCTGTATATGCGGGTCATAGGAAACTTCGCAGTTCCCAACACTGTTATCATTGACAAATCGATCAACCCCTTCCTTTTTGTTGGTAACAGTAGCATCCTTACTGGCTTGACACTTATTGCCCTTCTAATACTTGTAGGTTAATGAAATTGCAATCAGTTGTAACTCTTTCACCATGGTCTCGGCCAAGTAGAATTTAACGTCAGCAAAATGCGATTCTGCTTCAATGAAGGGTTTGTCATCCGCTACGACTTTCTTTACTACTACATTTCGACAATACTTAAAGCACTAATGAAGGGTAGATGGGACAACACCATTTTCATGGAGCCAAGGTCGTCCTAACAACATGTTGTAGGAAGTTTTAGCATCAATGGTATGAAACAATGCGCTTGATGTCATTTCATCAATGAGTCAGTTAAGGCAAATAACTTCAACAGCTTTTTGGCCCCCTTGGTTAAAACCTTAGATCATTAGGTGACTATGAGAAAGTTCTTCCATGGTGATATCAAGCTCTTTCATCATATGAAGAGGTAAGATATTAACTGTCGATCTACCATCCAGAAGCATTCTCTTAGCTCTTTATTCTTAGGCATATCCAATGATGAAAAGAGGACGATTATGTGGTGTCGAACCAAACAACAAATCTTTGTCTGAAAATGTGATAGCTGACATGTAGATAACATAATTATTAGTGCAAGATTGGGAACCAGGTTCAACCAGCATATGTGGAGGCGAAGAGGGTGACTCATCTTCGAGCTCAAGAGATTCTTCAACCTTTACAACATTGCATGCAACCTCATGAAGAGAAGAGCAACAAAAAACGTTGCACATTGATTCTGGTAAGAATTCTCATAGATTAATAGGTAGCTTCTGGATGAATGAATCATTTGGTAAAGCTGACATTACCTTCTTAGTCTTCCTCTTTCTTCATTGCCCTCTGTAAGCACCCCATTTTTGCCCGCTCGGCAATCTCCGGCCCGACCAGATTCGGTTTCCAACATCACAACATGTACAGGCTCAAGATGAGCCTTTCAATCTCCAATCCAACCAGCTGGTCGCTTCTCAGACCCACAAGGATCCGCTGGAGCCTTAAGCACCATTATTCCAGGTTTCCGGACCAGGTGGTCCCGAAAACTAATGCCATCCAGGTAGCTTCCCGGGATCGGGTGATCTCAAGGACCAACACCTCATCAAAGATTCCAGATGGTTCACTTCTGGCACCTGCTAGCCCACCAATGTAGAATGTCCGTCATTCGGTAGTTCTCCAGGACGAGGCGTTCTCAGAGACCAACACCACCCTTCCAGGTAGCTTTCTAGGACCAGGCGTTCTCGGGAACCAACACCACCCCTACAGGTAGCTCTCTAAGACCAGGCGTTCTTAGAGACCAACACGGCACAGGTAGTTTTTCGAGACCGGGCGGTCTCGGGAACCAACACCTAGGTCAACATCGGCGCCTGCTAGCCCGACTCAGTGAAAAATGACCAAATCTGCCCCTTGGGCCTCCAGGCACGTTTTGGGAAAGTTTAAAATCGCTCAAAACGATAAGTCCATCCTTCCATAATGTTGTCAAACCATCGGGCATCCCACGCACGCCATTTGGTCCAAATCCGTTCCTATTCCGGCTCACTCTGGTCAAAATGACCCTTTTGCCCCTGAACGACTCAGCACGACACGAACCCCACTGAACGGCGACAAACTCTCTCAAAACCATCCCTGAATAGCCCTACACGCCTAACACAATATACCGGACCATTCCTGACCATTTCCAGCCAACTTCGGTCAAAATGACCGTTTTGCCCCTGAGAGCCAAAAACTCCCCGAAACAGCACTGGCCTTGGGGTTTCGAGCAAAGGATGTCACCGCACGCCTTTTTTTAACCTAAGGAACACCCTACGACATTAAGCTCACATGACTCGATAAAAGTTCCCTCAAGCGTCTCACAGACGCTCCGCTTAAATTGTCTTTTCTCCTGATTCCCTGATTATATCGCACCGTCAACCGACTTGAGAAACGTGTAAATCAGGGAATTCTCGAAAGCTCGTCCATAGATCTTTCCACCGATACGGTTCGATCGAATGGATCACTTCCCGAAGCCCCCCATCGTACAGTGCGAAAACTATAACTTTCAGCAACCCTTGGAGCGTCTCGCAGACGCTCCGCCAAGGTTGACTTTTTCTCCGATTCCCTAATCAAAACGCACCGTCAAACGACTTGAGAAATGCATGAATTTGGAAATTCTAGAAAGTATTTCCAGAGTACTTTCCATCGGAACGGTCCGATCCAATAGATCACTTCTCGAAGGCCTCGATCACATCAAACGAAAACGGCCACTTTCAAACACCCGCGGAGCGTATCACAGACACTCCACAAAAGTGTCCTTTTTGGCACTTCCCAAGATGATATCCCACGCTTCTGAACATAATTCAAACTCTTCGAAAACATGAAAGTTCATTGGAAGCACTAGGAAAACATCTCCAGTGCGACCGATTCCCCCGGAACCTTCCTGTTTGACCCAATTAGCGAGGAAAAGTTTGGGCAAATCTTCCCGGTGATGGAGCGTATGCTACATACGCTCAAATTTTGTTCAGATCGACCGACTTTCAATCAACAGTCGAGATTTAACCAGTACATAGGGTGCCACGTGTTATTGTGGCAATGGAACAGTACCTGCGCATGTCCTACATGCGTACGGCCAAAGTTTGGCCATGCGCATGTAGTACATGCGCATGGTCTGTTCCAGATTGCCTATAAATAGAGGCCTCCCCCCTCGCATAATCCAGGTCCGAAATTGATACGAAACTCTGCTGAAATCACTCCAGAAACTCGAATCTCTACATATATTCCTCCCCTCCAACACTTAGGTTAGATTCTACCTCTCCTAAGCCTATACACTCCATACACAAAGCCTCATACACACTTATACACTCCACTCAAGCCTCTCAAGCCTTCTTGAAGTCACTCAAGCTCCAATCAAGACATCTATTGAAGATTACAAGAGTGTTGAAGGCAACAGGTGGTATCCCTTTTATATTTGTGCTCTCCCCCACTTTTCTCTTCTCCCTCCTAGCCTACTTAGGCTATTCTCTATTTTAATCCCCATCTTCAACCCCCCCTTTCTTGCATGTTTGAGCCAAGAGGGCTCCTAGATCATGCCTAGAGGAAAGCAAGTGAGAGCCACCGTGTAGGGGGACCTCTCACTAGCCTACTTTAAGATGGTATGGCCTAAGAGCCCCTTGTTTGTATGGTAAAGCCTAAAAGCCTTGTATGTGAATCATGACCCCTTGCATATTATTATTTTGATCATGTCTTGTATGCTTGGCTCCATTTTATGTTTATTATCATATTCCACAATGTTTGCATTGCTCTTAATTTTACGACATTTCCAAGTTCTACATGTCCTTTAAAAAATTGTTCCAAAAGTTGGCCCCTTGAAGTTTAGGGTGAGACCTTAAGAGTCATGCCTTAGGAAAATCCCTCTCAACCCCCTAATTTCACACTTTTGCCTCATTACATTTCAACTTGCACAAAGGTTGCTTTCAAACTCCCTAATTTTCAAAGGTTTTCATTCTCTCGAGTTTAGTGGTTGGAATAGCCCCATGGAACCCTCTCTTGAGTGGTCTCCCTTTTTATTGGCCATATGAACCCTCTCTTGATGGAATGGTTCCCTTGAAAAATGGTTTTCAAAATCCTTCCCCAAATATGATTTCAAAAATGCATTCTCTCCATCTTTGCATAAAAATGATCTTCCAAAAATCACTATCATTATGTTGAATTTTGACCCCTCTTACTCTTGCCAAGATATTGGTTATAATGGCCATAAGGAAACCTTCCTTGGAATGGTCTCCAATCACCAACCATATAAACCATATTCTTGGCTAGAGTCAAAATTTTCATGGAATTGATCTTCATAAAGATTACCAACCAAAGTCCATTGTATATCATGTTGTGTTTTCAAAACTCTTGCCACGAGTGCATCAAAACAACTTTCAAGACCATCCTCCAACCTAACCCTAGGTTAACTTGACCCTAGTTACCTAACCCTTAGTCTTTTAACCTTAGGTTCCCCCTACCCCTAGGCTAACTCAATCAAGGTTAATACACTTCAAGGTTCCAACTCTTGAACCCTTTTTTCAAATGATCATTCAAACCTTCAAAATATTCTCATAGCTTATTTTTTCAAAACCTCCTACTCTCTTGACTTCAAAAAACCAACTCCATAAACTCTTCAAATGTTCTTACATTCCCTCTTCAAGACCTTTCCAAAAATGTTTTCAAAGAGTCACAAACTTAAGGTGTTCCTAGCCCTCTCATGGCTAGGGATCCCAAGGAGAAGTGGTAAATCAAGAACAACCTCCAAGGTTGTCCATATTAGGATTTCAAACACTTAGCCATTTTCAAAAACCACTTTCAAAAAACTAATTCATCCAATCATTCTAAAGTCAAGCCTCCTAGGATTTCAAAACAAGACTTCAAAAATACTTTCAAGTTCTCTTGAGTCATGCCAAATTATTTTTCCAAAACTCCCTTAGAGTCAACCCAAAAGCATTTTCAAAACACTTCACTTCCAATTTCAAGTCAAGACTTCCAAGACTTCCAAGACCACAAAGTGTCTTCAACTTTCCCAAGACCATAAAGAGTCTTCAACTTCTAAAGACCACAAAATGTCTTAAACTTTTCCAAAGACCTCAAAGTGTCTTAAACTTTTCCAAAGACCTCAAAGTGTCTTAAACTTTTCAAAGACCCCAAAGTGTCTTCAAACCTTCCAAAGGCCCTAATGCGCCTATTTTCCATCGGGCTCTTGCCCGAACTACGAATGACCTGATTCTCGCCAAATGAGATACGTAGGCAACCTAAAATGGTGCGGTCATAACTTTTATTTCAACTCCAATCCCTTTTTCAAAAATTCCAATCAATTCCAAGATTCTATTTCAAACTCTTTCAAAACCCCTATTATCTTCAAACTTCTTCAAGGAACTTGCATCATGCATCATTCATCCGAAAAGTGATGACTAGATCCCGTTTTCAAAATTCTAAAGTGGATATAAAGTGGACAATGGTAACCGGTTGTTCTAGTGAGTGAACCAAGGGTGATTAGACATGTAGGTACCGAAAGGGCGGGGTAGGGTGATGATCTTAGGATATCTTCCCTACACGTAACCAACCCCCGAACCATAGATTTCTATTTTCAAATGACCAAAATGGAGTTATTTTTCAAAAAGGGCTTAAATATTTTCAAAGGTTGCCAAACAACCTATTTTCCTAAACACCCTCTCTTGAGAGAATTTTCAAAAACTCTAAGTTTAATCTTCAAATTAACGCTTAGTTTTTAGGTGCCCTAACTCACCTTTATCTAGTTAGGTGGTGACTCCTATTTTTCTAAAAAGCCCTTAGTCAAATCAATTTTCAAACCTAGTCACACTTTTCCTTCTAGGAGGACAAGTTTTAGTGACAGAGTTCCGTGCTTTAGGGTCTCCGAGCCAAAAGGACCTTGGAAACCCTAAAAACCAGGGCGCAACACCTTCTTACATTGGACCTCTTCAGATTTCCTTTGATTACGTAAGTGCATATTGATGTGAGCTCAGTTTGTGCTTCCTCTTGCGCATAACAAGGGTCCATCCTTTATCGTCTATGTTAGTTAACTCCATTACTTTACAGGCATTGTCCACAGTTGTGGATAATTGCGTGGAAGAAGCATGTAAAGCATGGTGGAACGGCATCATTATGTCAACTGGATTAAATAATCCAAACTGCACTCTTAATCTTCATGACCTAGGGATAGATCCTTCAAGTCTTTGAGCTTCTTCTTGGAGTATCGTAGGACTAAAAGATCTAAAAACAATAGCAGTTTGGTTTGCTGCTGCCACTTTCTTTTCTTCCTCTAGCAAGATCTTTCCTTCACTAGCTAGCTCCACAATCTTTTCTTTAAGAACAAAACATCGCTAAGTCGAATGACTAACTAAGCAATGATACTTGTAGTTGTTTGGATCATGAACCCTTCCAACCTCCTCAGGCCGTTTCATCTCTGGGAGTTCAATATTCTTCAATTCTAATAATTATTCAAACATTTTAGGGACTTCAATATTAGGGAAAGGGTACTCCTTGTTTTGCGTTTCTTGGAAAGTGAGTTTCTTTCTCCAGTTTCCTTGGGCAGAATCACCTTTCTTTGTTTCTTTCTTATTTAACTTAGTAGAGATCTTGACTAGTACAGTGATCACAGCCATTAACTCTTTACTGTCTGTCTTGGAGAAAGACTTGCCTTCTTTGTGGGTGTTTGGTTTATTTCCCAATTTACTAGAATCTTGGAAAGGAGGTCCTTGACTTCCATTTTCGGCTATACTGAGTTCCATATCATGTGCAAGCGTGGCCAATTCTTCAAAAGTCATAGGCTTGATCCCTTAAAGAATGTAGAGTAAACCCCCATTGCATGCCTTAAATACACATTTCGGTTGTAAAAATCTAGCATAGCCTATCTTTACAATTGAGGCTTAAGTTTCTCCATAGATTAATATAGTTAATGACCGGCTCATCTTTCCACTGGTGAGAGTTGGTAAGCTCGACCATACTCACAGTACAACGAGTACTGTAAAAGCGGTTTAGAAATTCTTATTCAAGTTGCTCTCAACTGTCAATGGTGCCAAATTCGAGATCACAATACCAATCAAAGGCATTGCCCTTGAGAGTTCGAACAAATTTCTTGACAATCAAATCTCCATCAGTTCCAGTGGTATTGCATGTTTCCACAAAGTGAGCAACATGTTGTTTAGGGTTACCCTTACCATTAAATTGTTGGAATTTTGGTGGTTGGTAACCAACAAGCATCCTTAGTTGATCAATCCTCTAGTGTTAGGTTTAGCATAAGTGAGGAAAGATTTTGGGATTCCCTCATACTTGTCTTTAATGGTGCCTAAGATGATCTCCTTCAATTGATCAATAAGGATTGCACCATCAGCTGAGACTTGTAAGCTTTGAGTCTTTTTTTGTTTATTAGAAGATTTAGCAATATCTTGAGGTTTGGTGGTGGGTTAGTAACAGCTTGGCTTGTCTCGCCGATAGTCTCTATCTTATTCATCATTGACGCCATACGGACATCATGATCTTACACAACCTTGCATAGTCCCTCAATAGTTTTAGTTAAGAGAGCAACTTATTCCTCCATAGCAAGAGCATAGTTGTCATAACAGGCATGGCAATAGAACTGAGAGAACCAGTGAGAGTTTCAAGCAAGTTGAGCTTCGATTAGTGAGTATGAGGAGAAGAAGTAAAATTAGAGCTGCTTGAATCGTCACTTTTGCCATGATCAGATTCTTCAGGTAATGCAGTAGGATCCTTTCTTGCTGCCAATGTAGTAGTTGCTTACTTTCCTTCTAGCAAGAATAAAGAAGTTCCCAATGCTTTCGTTGGATCAAAACCAAAAATAGGGAGTGGTTTCGGCAGAAGTGAGGTTTGCTCCAGCGTTTCAACTGTAGCCTTTTATTTGCTTTAAGTTACTAGACCAGGGCTTTGAGTAGTAGATCCCGAGCCATCCTTACCATCAGTTAAAGATTTTGGGCATCTAACCTTGGTTTCAATAGCCTTCAATTTTTCATTCTTCGAAGCTAGTTCAAAGTTGTTTTGATTGACTTGATGAAGAGAAGAGATGAGAGACATAGATCGTTCCACTAGGCGTGCTAGAAATTTGTTACACAAATTTTGAGTCTAAAATCCAAGACAAGAAAATCTAGTAACAAATTGGTTTTTATAAATATTTGAAGAAGTGTAGTACAATCTCTATAACAATCTGTAATGAAAGAAATAATCCTCTGATTCTTCACTTCGATGATAGATTCAAGGGCTTGTAGCTTGATCTTGAATCGAGTAGTGGGGCCTTCTTCAATCTTGAGCGAAGAATATGCTTGAATGAGAGAGTCCTTCAGGATTCAGAAGCTTCAATCCGTTAGAGTTTTGGTGGCTTTTAAACTTCTCTCTTTCTTTGAATGGTCCCCTCTATTTATAGGAGAGGATGAAGAGTCTCCTGATAACTTTGTATCTCTTTAAGATAATTACCGCTATTTATTTTAGAGATAAAGATAATCAATTTTTTGAGAAATATAAACATAATCAATCTTTTGAGATAATTACCTCTATTTATTAATAAATAAATAAAGATAATCAATGCTTTGGGATAATTATCTCTATTTATTAATAAATAAAGATAGTCAATGCTTTAATTGGAAGCAATGAATGACACACGTCCAAATTTAATTGGAAGACATGTTTGTCTTTCCTTACTAAGGGTCCCACGCAACAAATGGCATAATTTAATGAGCTAAAATCTTGACTCGATCAATTTAACACATGGCAGCATTTGATTCGTCCATATTAGTAAAACCCACAAGATATGTGGCAATTTATTATTGACTGAAATTTGCTTGTCAAACAGCCCTCATTGATCAAAACACTTTGCTGAAAGAAATGTGTTGTATTAGGGTCGTTGCTTTCTACAATTATAAAAGGTCAGCAGTGAAATGTGACAACACAGGTATTTGTTAGCCCTAAGTTTATTCATATGAAATTTTATATATGGTTTTGATGACAACTTACTTTGATTTATAAATATTTTTTTGATTAAATATATTCAATACTTTTAATCCTTGGTCTAGTTGGTGCAATAAAGTTATGCACGATTATGAAGCACTTAAAAGAGTGATCAAGACTTGGAAAGTAATATCTAAATCCTTGAGAATCATGTTTTAAGGAAACTTGACTCAAGAAAAAAAAATTATAAGACATAATTTTCTTCTAAGGTTGAAATTCGATGAAACTATGTCCTATGATACAGCCACAGTATTCTACCCATATGTTTTGATCCAACCGTTGGATTGATATGATTCTTATGGGGTTGAAAAAAAGACTCAAATGTCTAATTATGGTGTGTTATAAAGTTTTCATGAAAAGTATGTTTTGTGGGACGAAAATGAGCAGGAATATGACTTATTAAATTTGAAATTCAAAATATGGTAACTTGGAGACAGTCATGATAATTTGACCATATCGTTTGATCTAGAAGTCCAAATAATCTGATTCTTAAAGTTATGAAAAACTAACATCCATATATACATTTGATATGCTATATGAATTTTCAAATTCAAATTTCATCTAGGTGAAACACAAGGTGAAAAAAGACTTAGTATAATAAAAATTCAAAGATGACAGTTGGGAGATAGCCTAAGTATTTCACTCATATCTTTTGACTGAGATATTCAAATGATTTGATTCTTGAAGTTATGGAAAGATAACGTCCATATCTACATTGCATTTCGCATAGAGAATTTCAAAATCGAACGTTTGTTATATGAAAATGCTGATACAAGTTGACATAGCTGTGCAAAAATTTAAATAGGCCAACTAGGAGACAGCTCGAATAATTTGATCATAACTTTTGATCTGACCATTGGATTGACTTGATTCTTAAGATTATGAAATGCTGACTTCCATGTCTACAACTTTTAACTTATAGCCAATTTCAAATTCGAATGTTATCAAGAAGCAAATCAAGGTAGAAGTGAAGGAATCTAATTTGAAATTCAAAATCCTATCTGGCAGTAGCTTGCTTAACAACAAGAAATCTTTAATACTTTCTCAAACGACTAGAAACAGATTTGAAGTTACAAATCAAACATCATTATTCATCTATAAATAAAGATACACTTGAGGAGCAAAGTAGAACAACAAGTATTGTGCTTTAAAGTGATATTCATCTTACAAAGTCTTTGAGAGCTTCATTATATTTTATCTTGTATTATTTTGAGAGCTTCATTGGCATATCTATTGTTTGAGAGAATTTATTTATAAGCAAGAGTGGTTGTACTCTTGTTATTTCTTCTTATAAGGAAGAGTCTAGTTAGGAAAAATAGTTAGAGGTTAAGTGTGACTAGCATCTATATAAAAACTAGTTGAAGTGAGGGATCACTTAGTTGAGAGTGAGTAGCACCTATGTAAAAACTAATTAGAGGGATGTGACTAGCATCTGTGGAAAAAACTAGTTGTAAAGGAGTACTAGCGCATGGGTTAAAAGGCTAGTAGTTGTATCTATGGTTCAAATATAGTGGAAAAAAATCTCAATAAAAGAGCCTTGCAGAGTGGACGTAGACTTTGAAATTGAAGTCGAACCACGATAAATCTTGGTGTCATATTCGTATTCCCTTATCTCTATCTCATTTACTTTATAGTTTGAATTTCTTGCATTTATTTACAACATATTATTGGTTGATTAATATTCATTTGAATATTTAGTTAGAATTTTTAAATATGAAATTATTTGTTAAATTATTGTTTAAACCCAATTCTACCCCTCTCCCCTCTTGGGTTGCCACATGGACTAATAGTACTAACTCCAAGGCAGCCAATTCAAGAAAAAAATGCCATAGGTCAAGACCTATCCACACCACCCTTCAAAGCTATTGACAATTTGTAATTTTATAAAAGAGAGGTGATCTTAAATCTTAAAAAAGCGGGATAAATACTAAGATTTAAGTGGACACATATATAGAATAGAGAAACTAATAAAGTGTTCATGAACTGATAATTTAGTAAAACGGTAATGAAATCACAATTGAAGACACAAGAACTAAAGATTTGCATCTTAGAAAAATAGTATTTTGTGAATTCTATTACAATAATAATCCCCAACCTTAAATCATCATAACAAGATAGACCAAAATATATATTTATTTAATTTTTTTTTTTTTTGGTTGAGTCAAATGCAAACTTGGAGTACGAAAGCAGAGCAGAAACAAAACCCAGAGGAGAAAAAAAAGAAACAAAACGGGAGAATCACAGAGCAGCAGAAGCTTCACGCTCCACAGCTTCCCGGACAAGGATGGGGAGCTCAACAGCAGCTAGAGAGCTAAAAAACTTCAATCTGAAGGCCTAAGTGGCCAGTTCATGAGCTACTCCATTAGTCTTCCTGGGCGAGTAAACCATCGACCATCCTCCAAGAAACCTTTAGCAAACTCTTGATATCTGAAATAAGCGGGAAGATGAACCAATGCGGCTTGTGAATGATCCCCATGCTAGAGTGAATGATCACCTGAGAATCTCCTCCCAACACTACATTGGGCCAATTTTCCTCTAAAGCCCAGATACACGCCAATCTGGCGGCTTCGGCCTCAGTAAGGGCTGATGGCGAGCTACTTGACTGTGCCTTCACAAATAAGACATTTCCACAGTGGTCTCTAGCAACAGCCGCAACTGCCGTGGTGCCTTTAGAGAACACCACATCGACATTAATCTTAATGAAACCCACCACAGAGGAGACCAAATAGCATTAGAGAAACCAGCCCCACCACCCAGCCGGGGGCAATCCACAGGAGCACCTCTAACAGCATTATGTTCCTCATTGAGGTCTTGGATTTCCTTAATAATTGCCTGCATATCCACCTCCTTTGCCTCAAAAATACCTTATTTCGCCATCACCATATACACTCCGTAAGGATAGCTATAGAAGCAATAAATTGAGTCCTATTGGGGGAAGGAAGCAGACCCATATCAACTGGATTTAGAATTTTAGAGAACCATTCAGGCAAAGAATTGGCATCAACAAACTCTGTTCTAATGTTCCAAATGATAGACTAGACATATTTTGCAACTACACAGTAAAAGAACAAGTGTAGAGAAGATTCCACATGATTTCACCCAATGAGCATGATGAATTCTCAATAGCAAACCTTTCAGCCAGAACTGCTCTAGAGGGAATAGCATTGGAAGCAACCCTCCACAACATGATTGTGAGGCATTCGTGAATTTTGAGTTCCATAGCTTCCTCCAAAGAGCTACAGTCATAGTAGAAGGCTGAGCCAGATGATCATTAGCTACACACAAGCAGGTAGACTTGGAGGAAAAAAATACAAGCAGCATCATAAAGCCATCCCCAGGAGTCATTTTTTGGTAAAGCTGGAATTGGAATTTTTAAGATTTCTTGAACAAAATGGGCATCAAAACAAAGCTCTAATGCCTTTATATAGAAATAAACTCACTAACCACACCAACTCTCTGGAGATGGTTGGTGTTCGGAACAACCTTGAAATTAGGCAAATTAGGGACCCATGGATCCTTCCAAAACTCTATAGAGGAACCATCACCAACCAGCTTGCAAGCCCTTTTAAGGATCACCTCTCTGTTGTCCAGAATGCCCTTCCAAATGAGGGAATCTGAACTCTTTTTATGCACCTCAGTGAAATTGTATTTATGGTAATATTTCTTTAGTAACAGCGAAGTCCATAATCTATCACTCCCTTATAAGAAATAAGCCCCAACTAAACAAATAAGCCCTAATTAAAAAGGAGTTTTAAAGAACTAATGAATAACAAGAGCACATACCCATAAAATGTAAGAACGAGAGATATGGCCACATAACACGGAAGTTTGGATAGAGCAGATGGTCAAAAGGAAGGAGACTGCGATCAGGACAGTGGAAGTTTGGATAGAGCAGTTGATCAAAAGGGACTCACCAAGAGAAAAAAAAAAAACCCTATCTTTGCTGGCCTTCTAGAAAGGTCGTGCCTTGGAGCTTACGGAATAAACCCTAACTCTAAATCTAACCAAACCTAACAATAAAGCAATAAAAGATATATATATATATATATATATATTCCATTATCAATCCCTGATACTGATATAGAACGGTTTAACCGAGGAGCCCAAATTGTACTGTAGAGAAACACCAGACACAGAGGGGAAGAAAAACTGAGAAGGGAGGGTAGTATAGCGGCGAATTGTATCTCTTTGAAGTGAGAACGTATTATATTTTTACATTTTGAAATTCAAATTTCACTGAAAAATTTTACTGCTAAGCCTTAATGAATGACTAACGCTTGACGAAATCTATTTGTTCGGTTTGCAAGATAAGTTGCGTTGATTACGCAGCTGAACAGCCGCATGACATAATATGATAGGGATAAGTATTGAGTACTCAGTATTATACTGAACTTTTTTTCCACTAAATTTTTTTTATTCTAGACTATGAGGACAAGGACAAGGACAAATTACTTGAACTTGGGAGGGCAAAGGTAAATTACTTCAATTTTGGAGGCATAATAGAACTATTTTATTATGAATATTCAAAAATATATAGCATCTAAAGAAATTTTTTAAAAACCTTATGGGGAAGCCAATATACCTAATTTATTATAAATACTTAAAAATATAGGGGGTATAAGATTATTTTTTAAAACTTAAGATGAGCCGTGGTCCCTGCCCGCCCTTTTGTACGTGCGCCAGTGATCTCAGGGGTACATGAAACGGTCTTGCAGTCCTAGGTAAATTTAGAAAGACTTTATTATTGGTTAAGATAGAAAATTGAAACTCACCATTGAGTTTAGAGTAAGACAAACGTTTGAGGGCTATCTTTGAATTTAAATTTTGAGGATAGTTTTTATGCAGTTTCGGGTGACAAACGAAAGTCGTGTACTCGACAAGAGAACTGAAAAAAAAAAAAAAAAAAAAACCTTTCACATCGATATGGTGCCTAAGAAGCTCTGATGCTGAATTGGCTTGGTCAGTGTTAGAGCTTGATTGTCATACTTGGTGCCTTGCTAACTTGATTTGCTTTACTTAAAGTAAGCTTCCCAAAGTCAATCATCGGATTAGATTGCCTTGATCATTGCCTACAATTCCATTTCCTCAGCTTACACTTAGAAGTTGATGAAAGCTTGACTCAAGGGATGCTGCCATCTCGGGTCACATGTTGTTGTCTTTTATGATTTGAGCTCTTGCCCAATAGATATTATATGATCCGTTTTGAATTTAAATTTTAAATTTATGTTTTACCTTGCACATCATACATATGTACTCACTAGTGTGCTTGACCTGCAGAGATTGGTTTGATCCATTTGTTTCAAAATTCTTGAATTCCAATCATGTCCATTGCTTAAATTTGTTGCCAATGTATCAGCTTCTATGAAATTAGAAACTAAGAGGATTAACGTGACCATGAGCTTACAAATGGAGGGTTAATGTGATCATTGTTGTCACACATCAAATTAATAAGAGGTGTGTTTTCTTTTCTATTTATCTTTTTTTCCCTTTCCTCTTCTTATAAAATTAATACCATACACAGTTAAGCAAAAAATGTAATATCCAATGAAACATAAAGCATGTTCTATTTATTTAATAAAGATCATTATATTTGTCTTGTGACCGTTTAATTTTTTTTATTTTATAATTCTCTTCAATTTTCTTGATCTTTCAGGGTGGAGCTGGAGGTAATGTTGATCGGTACGGTCCAGCATGCAATAGATCCACCAATTCATACACAAGGTTATTGCTCCAATTCACAAGCAAGATACAAAGAGAAGTAACAAAATTCTGAACGTACGTTCATCTAATGTGGCATTGAAGTTTCTGTATGAATGATACCGAAAGTGTTAGCTTGCAGCTTATTTAATTGTTAGTCTTCTCTTTATAGGAAACGTAACTCATGGAAGTATAATTCCTGTGTTTTTGAGGGAAAAGAAAAGTAAATATGAGTGAACAAGTTTATATGAGCCTGTTTTAGTACAAATAGAGAGAGAGCACAATACGTAAGATCACACGGTCTACACCATACAATTAACAATCTCACGTCCAAGGAAACTCGCAGTATCAATTTGAGCTACATTAGTGGGATTGATGTGGGAAATTTTCTTGGATGTGAGAATGTTGTATGGTGTATATAGTGTTACACGTACAACAAACTATACACTTTTCAAGGATTTGTATTGCAAGTGTTAAGAATTTATATTAAAAGATACGTTTTATGTAATGGTTTTATTATTTATTAATAAATTAATTATTTTATTTTAAATAAAAATTTGTGTGAGTAATATTTGCATTGTGTTATTTATTTAATAGTTATGCATGTGTGTTTCTTATTTTATATGATAGATAATTTCGTATGTAGAGCACGATTTACACACGAAAGATTATATCATCGATTTTTATGGAATATAAGCTTATCATTCATAATCTTCGATAGAACTAGACCCATTTGGTACACAGGCTCAGATTTCTAGTCAGATAAGGAGTCAAGAAAATCGATCTTGGAAAATGTATTTACCCTAGAAGGTGAAGCCATTAGTTAGAGGAGTATCAAACAATCATGTGTTGTTGATTCCACATAAAGTCCGAATATGTGGCAGCCTCTAAGGCAGCCAAGGAGGCAGTTTGGCTTAGAAACTTTTTTTTGGATTTAGGAGAGGTACTTTCAATACAATCGCCTATTACACTTTATTGTAATAATAACAGGACGGTTGCTAACCCAAGAGCAAAACACATCGAGCGTAAGTATAACCTGATACGAGACATAGTGCACAAAGGTAATATTGTAGCTATCAAGATTGCATTAATAGACAACCTAGCAAACCCTTTTACAAAGAGCTTACCAGCCAAGACTTTTTATAGTCATTTAGAGGGAATGGGACTTAGATGCATTATTGCAAGGCTTTGAATCTAAGTAGGAGATTGTTTAGGATTTATACTAAAAGATATGTTTTTTGTAATGACTTTAGTATTTATTAATAAATTAGTTATTCCATTTTAAATGAGAATTTGTGTGAGCAATATTTGCATTGCACTATTTATTTAATGATTATACATGTATATCTCTTATTCTATATATTAGATAATTTGGCGTGTAAAGTACGACATACACACGAAAGATTAAATCATTGGTTCTTATGAAATATGAGTTTATCGTTCATAGTCGTAGATGGAACTTGACACACCTCAGTAGGACTGCAGCACAAGATTTTAATATGTCCGTTTTGACTCTAGGGAGCGGTATAGTTTTAACTCCTTGGACTAGTACACTTTGTGTATATTGAACAAAATCGTATTGAGGTAATTGTTTTTACACAGACTATATAAAATAATTAATATCTCATGATTATTATGAGTGTTTATACTCTTAATCCTAATATAATAAATAGACACGTGCATGTAGTATTTTTTTTTTATTTACAAAATAGTGAGATTCTTTGTGGATCAATAAACTTAGTGAATTGGACAATAACATTACGTGTATAGTGAATATTAATTATTAATAGAATCCACGTCCCGGCATAAAGATTAACGAAACCCCCTTGAAAAAGTTTATCATTTTTTATTATGTCAAACCCTGCAAATGAATTATGAATCAAACATATCAAATAAGTTAAGTAAAAAGTTTTGAGAAATTAAATAAATCTTTTAAATTTAATTGTCAATAATTTAATTTAATAAATGGGTATCTGTGATCTTAACATGGGAAGATAAATAAGCATTTAATAATATGAAGCTCGAAATATAATTTATAGTATGACAAGGAGTGCAATTATAATTCGTTAGTAGAATAAATTATAATTTACGTAAATAGGGATTAATCCTAATTGGATTAGAAATTCTTATTTGCGTAGAAACCCCTAGTCATACTAGTTCTATGGTTCCTGTTATAACTTCTATATATACGCATTCTAAGAGCAGTTAGGTTACACTTACTCATAATTGAGAGATACATGTTTTTCTGAAAAATAGAAACCCTACCAGCTGCGAGCCCACTCTCTCTAGAATAAGGCCTGTATGAGGGATACAACAGAATTTCGAAAGTTGAGTTTAAGTAGTTGAATCTTTATTGTTGCTATTGCACGCTGTTCAAGATCAAAGCAGAGGGATTTCAAAGTTCATACATGCTGCTATTCAGTATCAAACTAGAGAGATCTTAAAGGTATTATTCGAATCACGTAGATTAGTTTTTGTTAATTAGATTAGATTTTTTGGTATTATGCGTATGCACTATAGCCGAGTCGTAAAAAATTTCACAGTCCCAAACAGTAAGATACTTTTAAAGTCAAGAATTGTGTTTCGAATATGTGCAATATACAATGTATAAATTGAATATTTTAATAGGTAGTTAAAATCTATGGATGTGAATATTATTATAATGTAAAATGGGGATGTATAACTTGTTGCAGTGGAGTAATTATTTAGAGTGACGGTCACACCACGTCATCATACTTACTGAGGATGAGAATTATCAAGTGATTCGGGGAAAGTTAACGAATAGAGCAGGGCTTTATGTAATTAGGATTCTCTTAGGGGAATGAGGAGACAAGAAATCCCAGAAATTAAGGATAGCAGTGGATCGGGAGAATATGGAGATCCAACCAAACCCGCCCCGTTTGAGTAGAGTATGGAGGATTCAAAACAGGAATTGAGGTATTAAATTAAACCGATACAAGTATGAAGGCGGGGATAGACCTAAGTTTTCCTTCGCCCCGTCCCACTCCACCCCTTCCCCGCCCTATCCGTTAGGAGGCGGGGATGTGCTTATACCTTTATATGAAAAATTATCCTCTAAATACCTTAACTTTTACTTTGAGTTTTGAGTTTTTAATTTTGTTCTTAATCTCTTTAGTTAAATATGAAATCAATTTATGTTGAAGATATTATTAGAGGGATAAAAACTTTTGAAAGAAGAACCTTTTGGTTACATTATTAATTTGGGGATAAGAGCTTTAAATTGGGCTTGGTTGGTGTGGGACGACTGTGGGTGCAAAGGGATGAACGGAGGTTTGTACCCGTGGAATGAAAATAGACTTTTAAAAAGAATTTCGTGCAAATATAAAGATAAAAATAAAGGTAAATTTTTTAGATAAAGACAAAAATAAAAATACCATCTCCCACCCTGCCCCGATACATTGTCATCTTTACCTGAAAGAGAGACGTGTTATTCACCAATCAAATTTGCTCCCAAAGGAAGGGACAAAAAAGGGAGTCAGAAATCCGTTTAGGGCCTTAATATGTGTTTCTTTCTCTCATAGTTAGTGGTAGCATAAAAACGAAACTAGACAAATCCCAAATATCATATTCGGTAAAGCAAAGATGTGAGCGCAATGTTTAATGCAAAAATTCTATTTATTTGAAGAGGACAAAAGAAGCGGTGACTTGTGCTTGAGCCCCTCTCTCCGTGTGTCATGCATTCATTTGTTGTGCATCTAAAAATATGCCTTATTAAATTCTAATAAGGAAATCATTTTAACCTGTTATTGGATGTGTTTTTTCTTAGGAGTATCCGTATTCTTTAGTCCTTCTGCATGTACCAAGGTTATTGTAACAGGACACAACATAACAAAGTCTATTGGGGTGGGTTTCCAAAGAGTCGTCAAAAAGACTGTTGGTCTTCATGGTTGGTATTGGCTGATATTTTTTCTCGCATCCCGTTTTCTTTGCTTTTTTTTTTTTTTTTTGGTTACATAGGTATCCAGACCTTGGATCAACTATTCTCTCGAGTTCATGTAAGATCGCCATCCTCTATTTATTTTGTAACTGCATCATTGTTGTCTTTTCAATTTATTCATTTTGTATCTTCCTTTATTTCATTCCATAAAGATGAAAAATTACTTAAATAAAAATTTTGATTTCTCATAAACACAAATTCATTAAATCAGTGGATAGAACGAACTTACTGCTAGTATTGGTTAATATCAAATTATTTTAGTGTAAATGTAGTTGACAAAGAATATAACATATATAAAAAGCATTATTTATAAATAAAATTTAACATACTTTGATGTTAAAACAAAAATCAAAGGCTATGTTAATCCAAAAAAGTTAAAATTTCAAATAATAGTCTTATGTAAATTGATGTATATAGAAGGAGGAAGAGTGGGTGAGTAAGTAAGAGTGTGAAATTACAACCTCTACGTATATATTAAGTCACAAGTTTCCAGTACAAGACTCGCGAGCGCAAGCAAATATGGGAGCACGAGAGTGTCAATTTTTAAAATTTGTGAGATTGAGAGCGCCTTAAAAGTGTTAATATTATATTATTGTTATACTTAATATAATTAAATTTTGTATTAGTAAATATTTTTGTGTTAATACAACCAGTATTTGTAATGTTAAATATTTATAGAATTTCTACGCTACAAGTTTTTATATTTTATGATTTGGATAACAAGTATTTATCATAATTGTGATTTTAGTTGACTACTTTATACATTGAAAGCAACGTGGCGTAGTGCTATCCTTTGAAATGTCTTCTTGGTCATGGTTTCAAGTCACGGGGAAAATCCAGCGTGTCCTGCTCCTTCATGACGGCAACACATGTCATAGATTAAGTGGCTTAAATAGCACATTCGCAAACCCACTAACGTAATACACCAATCCGCAGCTGAGTCCGCAATTCAGCACCTAATTTGGACGAACTAGGTGACTTGGTGTATACGGCTATGAATTAATGAAGGAAGCAATAACCTCTGACAGTACGTAATAAATGCATAGAAGAGTAAGTCACAATAAATAAATAAATAAAAACTACCAAATTTGATGCTGCAGGGACAGACCGGTATGCGGAACAGAGCGAGATGCCCGGAAATTTACGGAAAATGCCGGAATAGTTCAAGAATTTTTCCGCAACGGAATTACAGCTCCTATGTACCATGTATTTTCTAAAACGGGATGTACCGGTACGATACAGTATCAAGGTTTCGACTGTTACATCCTTTCAATTTTCCTTTCATTAATGTGCGTCCTCTTGTGTTGGGTGGTTTCGAATTCTCCGTCTTTGCCATCCTAAGAATCTGTAGGATGAGGCCACGTGAGATGGCTATAACTGTTGAGCCTCCTTATGAGAATCGGTTCTTTTACTTTGTCAAATTTTACCTCGTTCACTTCTTGCTCATTGTGTTTACTCTTGGTGTCTTTCTTCCTTATTCTTAGAGGTAGAGATATAAATTTAGCCTACAGAGCCCAACGTGCCCAAGCCCAACCCCCTATGAATGGACCTAGGCCCTACTTTAGATAGCCTGGCATCACTAGCCCTGCCTCAACTCTCAATTCTCTCCTAACCTCTCTTTCTCTTATATTAGTTGAAATACTCAAATTGCTCTCATTTAGTCGTTTCAAGTAAAGCATCAACTACAAATCACTTCAACTACCAGGGACAAAGGTAGAGGAGGGCCAAGGGTGGCCATGGCCATCTGACTTTGAGAAATTACCCGTGTCTACCTTATACATCAAGCTAAAAAAACTGTCATGTGGACTGGGCCCCCTCCACTTGCTTCTAGCCCTCCTTAATACAATATTCGAGCTTCATCCCTGTCAACTCCCAAAAGTACTCAACAACCATTTGTTATATCATATTTGGTAATATTTATTTTATAATTGTTTATTCTGTATTATATTGTTTGTTTTTTCGGTTTATATAAGTTAGCATACTTACGTATCCTATTTAGGGATAAACATTGGTCGGCCGGGCCGGGCCGGGTTCAAGCTGGACCTAGGCTAAAAAAATTTCTCATCTAAAATTAAATCTCAAACCAGCCCAAAATAGAAAATTAAATTCTCAAGTCCGTTCAAGCCCGCCCATTTAACCTACAAAAATTTTAATAAATGTTTTTTCTTCAAAAATAATGTTAAATAGTATAAAAATATAAGTACATAAAAATATAAAAAAATATTACTTTATATGTATTTCGAGTAGGGTCGGGCTTCAAAGACAATTTTCAAGTCTGCTCATTAATCTAATCGGGTCTAAAAATAAATCTCAAGCCCTAAAAATGATGGGCAAGCTTAGGCGGGCCAAGTGGATTATCGGGCCCGTGGTCATCCCTAATCCTATTCACCCTTTAGATATGCATGCATCTGAATCTACATCTACATCCACAAAAGACACTACTCCTGAATCAATTGACTCCCAAGAAATTGAATTTTAGATGAGGCACGTACTACTTCTAATGTTTGGCCAAATTCTCATAGAATTATTAAAGAAATGCCTGATAGAAGTATTAGAGCGATAGCAACATATTAGGGCACATGGCAACATATTAGGGCAGATTGGGGGCACAACTCTTGAGATCATGGCTCGTGAAGGACACGCCTTCCTATTCAGCCGTCTATCTTGGTCGGCTAATTGGTTGGTGGTGTCATCGTATTTGTTCCGGTATAAATTGTACACTTTTACATCACGTTCCTTCTCAACTAAGAAATAAACTTGAGTGTAATTTTACTCACTTCTCTAAAGTCAAAGTTTGAACATTTTTAACAGTAGCAAGAGTAAATCCATTGACCTCTAAATGACTAGCCTAGTTGGATTGCAAACGTATTCTATTTTTGTAACTCATCTCGTTGTATCATTGTGATGCTACCATATATAAATGGTATTAGTGTAAATAAATCTATATGGTAGTTACCATAACAAGAACTTAAGATATTAGATGTATAAGTTGAGATAATAAATTAGAACATCAGCTATATATTATCTATAATATTACTAAAAGGCAACACCTCAGTTTCGTATTACCTTTCTTGATGCCGTGTCAACTTTGTGTTATTCTCATATTGACCTGAAAAGTTAAACTAATTATTGAAGATTTTAACCGGCGCCGGTTTGATTTTAAGAATAAAATGGTAAGTTACGTAAATTTTTAAAAATTTTGAAATACTGGATAACTGAAACAAGAAATAAGGAGTTAGTAGGGTTTATAGGAGTAATGGGCTCCTAGTATATAAAATGGATACATAATTAGCCTCCAATGGTTTATGGTAGGTAAGTTGGATGGTGCAATAACTAAAATCCAGATGTTTCAGGCTGGCTTTTCTTGGACTTACCATAGCAATGTGGTCGGGATGTCCATGACTCTATGTTATGTAAGAGAATTGATGACATCAGTTGTTCTAGGTTGGGAGATTTAATAGCACATTCCTAATCAATTTCTGGCCAGGCACCCCCTAACTTTGCAGCCTTGCTTGCAGCCCAAGTGAAATTCAAAATAATTTCTTTGAATTTTATTTTTTATTTTTTTTTCTTCATCAATCGGTTCTCCCGCAATCTCCAAGAGGTAGAAGAATATTTTTTGTTTTATAGGTTAGGAATGTTCCAGCTAGCCTACGCACATCTTGACTAATCGTTTCTCTAGTCTAAGTCAGACCATCTACGCCAAGGCTAGGTGATTCACAATAGATAGAAGAGTTAAGCCACAAGAAAGGTTACTTAATTTTCATATTTCTCTGTAGTCTATGCCCTGCCTCAAGGAGTATTCCTTGTATGCTTGAGATCAGAATTGGGATTGAACTTTCTCAAGTTAATGTTTTGTAGTTGACCTAAAATCAGATTAATAGAAACTGATCAACAGAAAAGATTTAAAAGAATATGCCTCACATGTGAACGAAGTACCCTCAAAAATCAGATTAATATAAACTATTTTGGGACTTGTTTAATATTTTTGAGATTCCAAACATCGTCTTCCCAAACAATCTCTTCATGATCATCATCATCACAGCGATAAGTAAATCCAACATTAGTCAACACCTCTCCATTCAAGTATGGGTACCCCATAATCTGCTCTTCATTGAAACTCCAAGAAGTTTGCCACAGCCACTCTTCCCAACTCATCAAAGTCTCCTCCCAATTCTCAGGAACTCCCCCATTGTTCAGACTATTCTCCATCAAAGTCTTCGCTTCAACCTTCCTGACTGCTTCATTGGGCTTCTCCATCAAGCTTGTCTGGTTAATAACACAAGAAGGAGCTTTCAACTTCACTTCACTCTCATACTTTTGAGCTTTTGCTATTGCTTTTGCGGTCTCCGCGGTCTCCTCTTCTCTGCATCTCTTTCCTTCCTTGCTTTCACATACAAAATCCATATTCTCTTCCCTTGGAGACATTCTTACTGAAGAAAAGATACAGCTCTACAGGAATGGACAGAGAGGAAAGTTCTCCAATGACAATATATATATATATATATATATAGGTTGTGGGTTTTGTTTTGTCTTTCCGAAATTTTCTCCATTGTGTTATTTTTTGTATATATTGCTATATATCTAGCACGAAGCTTTCTCTTTGCGGAATACGGCGTGTCCCCTTTTGTGAAGGAAAGCTGCGAGACGTTTGGAAACCAAAAAAATAAAAAGGGAATATCTGGTAACCACCAAAAAAGGGGAAGATATGGAAACAAAATCATATGCGGAAGAAAGCACCGACTCATTTTTAGATAAATTACACTTAGTACTCGTGCACTCCACTAAATTTTACTTCATGACTCATTTTTTTTAATTATAATAATTAAACTCTTATACTTACAAAATATTGTAAAGTCAACCTTCTCTTAACTTTCATTTGACAAGTTGACAAAAATATTCAGTGTGACTATCACATGCCTACATTTTAAAGATAAAAAAATAAACAATTTTGCACCCCTCCCGCAACTCCCTTTTCCTATAGGGGAAGGGGAGCGGGCTACGAGGTGGGGTTGGGTGGGGGAAGGAGAATGGTGGTCGGTGTTTGTGGGAGGAGGAGGATGGAGGAAACAGGTGTGGGGTGGGTGTTGGAATTAACTCTGTTGGAGGCTGAGTTTATGTATTAACTGCATCATCATTGTTATTATTATTATTATTATTATTCATTTACATCCTTTTTATCTATTAATGTACATTAACTGATATGTTATTGTTACATAAAATAAGATTTGTTCTTGTGCTGTTCAAATTGTCTTTTTTGCCCTTAAAAATAGGCACGTGACAGTCATGTTGGCTCTCTTCGTCGGCTTCTTAGCCAGAAGTTAAAAAGAGTTTGAGATTGCAATATTGTGTAAATACACGGCCATAATTGTCATAAGTAAAAAGACAAGTCATGAAGGGGATTGGTGTAAAGTATAGGGTGCAAAGAGTAATTTTATTTTTTTTGTTTATTTGTATGCCGACTTACTTGATAATGTAGACTCCTGCCGGTAAAGGATCTCTATAGGTAATACTTAGTGCAGATCTAGAATTTTTATTTAGTAAGGACGAAATTTACATAGAATCATATATGAAATCGTGATTAAAATCTAACTTTTGATGAAAATCCTAAATTTTAACAAATTATGCTTAAATTCAAATACAATTCAACAAAATTTTGAGCTAAACTTCTAACAAAAACAAATTTTAGTAAATCAGCAACTCAATAGTAAACAAATTTTTAATCACTTCATAGATTAAAGGCACAACTTAACACCAACTAAGCCTAAATCAACAGCCCTTGAAATAAAAAAAATAATAGAACCAATTCAAATGCCATATAATGTCATATATTTGTGAAATAAGGAGACGAATTTGCATTTGCTGACAAAAAACAAAAAATAAAATTGTCACTAAGTTGAGGAACAAAGAATATGATATTGACGAGACAATGTTATAAAATACATACATATATATATATAGATATATGTATAAACTAAAAATATTTACCCTATTTAAAATTTCGAACACTAAATTAGAAATATTAAGGTCTGTTGAACCATATATAAACTAATCTATACAAAAATAAATAAAATAAAATAAAATAAAATACTAAATGTAGAAAGATTAGATCAATTCAAAGAGAACTTAAAATGCTAACAAGACCAAGAAAAAAGTTAAAAGACTAAATGACCAAATTTAGGTATTTTGTTTTATATAGAACATTGGATGAGTAAAAGTATTTTAATTTACTTTGTATTATTTTACTGGAATAGAGGGCTAAGATTTGGAGTTTTTATTAGAGAATTGAAAAGTGTATTGTTTATTTGGCCAAATAATGATGGGTAGTAAGGGCAATACATTGCATTTACAATCTTAGATTAAATAAATATAAATGAGTTACAAAAACAAACTTTAAATACATTGTCTTTCGAAATGAAACCAAGTTCAAATAGAACTAGTGGTTTCTTTAAAGTTTTTTTAACTACTCGTATGCTGAGGTTAAATTAATTTGAAGTGGCAAAAACTGATCATGAACAAGAAAACTAAAGTCAACTTTGGGACCGTAGTAACAACTCAGCAAATGCTATCTTTGGCTAAACGTGTGTTCGGAAGCAGTTGCAAAATCGAAGTACTAAAAAAAAAATTACTCTATCTCTCACAAGGTCCCTCCTAACATATGAGAGGAGACGCAAGGACAAGTGATGCTGCAAAAACGCTGAATAATTTCTCAAGATCCAGACATATGACACATCTAACACCAACTCTTTAACTTTTTTTTTTTTTTTTTTGGGAGGACGTTACCAAGTACTTTCTTCTGTTTGGGTAATTAGTTATCTCCTGAAAATCCTCTTTCTGTTTTTATAGCTCCTACCCTCCTTTCATGGCAGTGCTGGATAAATGGAAATGAGTATATATACTTCTAAACTAAGAACATCTCTAAACAGTCGGGCAAACAGTGAATGTCTCAGATCTCTTAGTGAAAAATATTCTCTTTCGTACCAAGAATGACAGCAGAATTAACACAGAAGAACCTCAATAATAAAAATAAAAAATAAAACAAATCATTCTGAAAAAGGAGATGTATCTGGTGCAATACTACTGGTAGCTTAGTTATTACATACGTTATGGTAACAGGCACAACATTCCAGTTGGAGGCGGCCCTCCCATATCCAAGCCTGGCCCCGTATAGAACTCTAGCCTGAGTTGCTACCCACAGAATAAGCAAAACGTTCCTCAAACCACAGACAATAATGTCATTATCCTCCTGCATTCTCACAGAATTTAAGACCCAAAACAAAGAAAAAAAGGCAAAGGACCAGACGTCATCTTCTTCTTGAAGCAGCACTTTGCCCACGTTGGGTCGCTGCAGTTGTTTGTGGAGTTTGGGATGTTGATTGGCCAGAAGCCTGTTCCTCGGGCATATTCATGGCTTGGGTAATAGCATTCATGACAATTAGTCCAAGAGGGATCAAATACATCCACTGAAACAGAGACAAAATACAAAGGTAATAAAGTATCTAGAAAATGAGGGTGTTATGACAAGGTAACGCAAAATCAACAAGGGGAAGTATTAACAAAAGGATTTCATTCTTTAATTACTTACATATTTAGCCCAAAATGACCTTTCTATTGGCTTTACACCTTCTACATCGCCATTCTCACCACCAAGGATGATCTCCTCTGCAAATGCTGGAGTTCTGTTTCAAGAATTGCAGTAAGTAACTTACAAATGTAAATGGAAAGACAAAATATGATAACTATCTTCATGGTCAAGTGAGAAATGTAGTTAGGCATTAGATGAAAAGGCAGTAAAGCCTATTCATGAACGATAGTTGTTAATATGAATGACCATGGAAAAATGATCAACATCAATACCAAGGTCATCCGATTTGATGGGCTGTGGATCTATTGAACAAGCAGCAGGTTTACAACAAGCTCAATATGTTATAAACAGTACACCACATTCAATAGACTAATTCATCAGTCACATGTACTTCTCTCAAAATCAAAACGTAATTTCAAATAGATTTTCCTGTAAGGCCCAATATTAAGGTAATCAAACCCTATACAAAACTTTTATCAAAAACAGGAAATTTTAAAAGAATAAAGCAAGCACGAGCTATTTACCTTGGTGCCTGCTCACTATTCTTTAACACAGTATGTGAGTTGAAGGACCACTTTGCAGGCTGAAATAGAGGCAACAAATCACAGATCAGTGGTTCAAGTGATGCAACCTAAGAAGCACAGATACGGACAAGAGTATGGATATGGACACAGGGTACAGCATTTTTAAAATATGAGGATACAGATATGGAGGAGATACGACAAAAAAACTATATTCTTATTAGTTATGTACATGAATGTAACATCCATATATCACCAAAAACAATATGAAAGCAACTAAATAAGTTTACAATTATAATACAATAACTAATAAATTAAGGATTTGAATAAATAGATTCGGATGGTTTATGCTTTTGTGTTTTAGAGTTTTAAAATTTATAAATTCGACTCTCTTTAATACGTCTAACAATAACATTTCAACCCTGTTGTATCCCAATAAATGTCCAACTATGTGAAACGTGTGTCCCCGATGTGTCCAGGACGTGTATACTAAAAAAAAATATCAATAAAACTATTGGACACGCCAATTAAAATGTCCCACACATCCTGGCGTGCACGAGCATGTGTGCTCAAGATGTGTCTAATACGCATACGGCACCCTAAACAAAGTGTTTGTGCTTCCTAGGATGCAACTAAGAGATGTGTCTTCTATCTGAATCACTCCTTTCGATCCTCATTGACCAAATCTTGAGTTACTGTATGCCATCAAGAAATTGCAACTCCTTTTTTATTTTTGCACACCCAGAAATGGAGGGAAAGAAACAAACAGGGAGGCACACTGAACAGAAAAATCAGAAGCCAAGAGTTGATGATTGGGAGATAGAGAAAATGAGGGCCACATGAGAGAAATTCACCTTAGGGAAGGACGAGCTAGAAGAAGAGTCCGAGTCCGAGTCCGAGTCTGAGATCAGATCAGAGCCTTTCTTCCATTCAGTAGGAGGGCCTCCCCTATAGGGTGCAGGCACCCACCAAAAAAACTCAAGAATGAGGATATATATTTTAACATCTAAATCCCATGGTTTCTCTTCCTATTTTATTTGATTAGAAGATCAGATCAACCTACGGACCTATAGCCCCTAAATGCTATGCACTTGGCTACATGTCAGTAGAGCACATTAGAATTCAACAATGAGTCATTTCAAACTGCAACTTGACTGACCCTTGCAAGACATGCAAACATGTGCGCAAACAAAAGCCAAAAAACAAAAATAAAAATAAAAAATATCTTGAGATTTATTTGAGCAAGCTTCTGTTGACACAGGACATAAGCCACCACCATCAGGGTCAGTACTCAATATGGCAACTAATTTGAATTCTGAAGGACATCTCACCAAAAAAAAGAAAATTCTTCAAAGAATTGTGTATATTTGGGAGGTCCACGGCCTCTGAAGTCAATACTTGACTCCACTCCCCGTCTCTTGTCTACCCATCTCTTCTCTAGGCAGTCCCCTTTTAAGTATAAGGGGGAATTGCAAAAGAATGATGACCTAATAAGTACGTGAATACATACTGTGACATCCCTTCCGGCTGAAGATGAGTGGAAAAAAAAAAAGAGAAAATTCCATGAAGGACATTGAAATTGTTCCGATGGCAATCTGAAAAAATACCCCCTCCCCCTCCTTTTTCTTTTCTTTTCTCTCTCCTTCCACACACGCATCCCAAAACCAGTTTTCAGACAAGCTTTCCCAATCAAGCGCATGGGAATTCAGTCATAAACCAGTTGCAGACTATTCTGGAAGAAGCTAATCATAAAGCTTACCAGTAGTTTTTTTTTTTTTGGTTTGCTGAGCGCTTACCAGTATCTTTTACAAGGTAGTTTGCTTAACCTAAAATTCATACAGAATGGAGAACAATAGAAACTGGATACTCATGGTACAGGTTGGTCAAAGAGGGTTTGGTAAGGTTGAGAAATTCTGGGGACAATCACTACGTTACAGAACCCAACAACTTAAATTCCCCAACCAAAGCTTAACCCTCCTGACCAAAATACTCTCTTGATTTGATATTATCTGAAGAATTTAAGATGAAAGAATACGAATTTTCCTTTTCACATACATATCTAAATAAATGAATTCATGACGGAATTAACACATTACTTCATGCTACAAAAGTCAATACAAAAGTCAATAATCATTTCAAATCTAAAAATTATTTAGATATCATATTTTCTAAGAACAAGCCTAAAGTAATGAGCTATCAGGCCCAACACAGCAGAGCCAATGGGGCAGCCCCGGAAGCGGTTAGCCAAACTCAACCCAGAAAAACCTGGGATTCCAAACACTTTGGTTTGTCTAAATCAGTCAGTTTCTTTTCTGTTGCAGGAGTTTTAATTGCAGCAGCTTAAAGAGAGATCGTAAGAAGAAATGTTATTTAGCTTAGAAATATTCACATGGACCTCCCAACATGTCATCTGCATTACTCGAGTAAGTTGCTAGTATACCATGTACTCAACATATCTGCATTTTTTCAAAACAAACGCAGTAAAACTGAAGTCGAGGGAATGGATGCGAGAGAGAGAGAGAGAGAGAGAGAGAGAGAGAATGCGGAACCAAAACTTACAAGCTTCAATTGCCGGGGATATGGACATGCCCCAGGAGAACCATAATTAACAGCCAAAATATTAACACCTTCCTGTAATAAGACATACAGGAAAATGATAAATATAAGCAAAAATGAACTTATGTCACGGTTGATATCTGCCAAACAGTAGAACAATACATATGAAAATTGAATAGCAAACAACTGAAAATAAAGCATAATAAACAATGGAATTACATCAAAAGGAAATAAAACCATAGATATACAAGAATAAGAGAATGGGAAAGATAGTAAAATTCACTGAATAATGGTTATAATGCTTAGATGGTCCACCTCATAAAACCAATCATGTCCCCACATACTTGGACTTTCAAATCTTTTCTTGTCAACAACCAAACTGTCCAACTCATCTTTTCCTCTTATAGCTTAAGAGGGAGACGGGGGACGAACAACCTCCAACAAACTTTCCCCAGCTCATCTTAGCTCAGCTGATCTGAGGCAGAGAGCTATGGTCTAGGTTCCATTAATAATAGCAACCAGCTCAAGGGACTCTTGAAACCTGACTATTTTCAGACACTCTGCTTGAGCACTGTTAGGGCTGCAAAATAAAATGAGCTACTAGAGCTCAGCTGACAACTTACTCGAGTAGAGGCTCTCACTTGGGATCAGCTAGTGAGTCAAATGATTCAATCTCGATCCCTTTTTGAAACTCAAAATTTATTGAGCTTGGTAGAAAACACCTCTTAAGAGTATAGTAAGCCAAGCTAGTAGAGCTCAATTTGGTATCAAACCAGTAGATGGCTACATACTTACATGAGATCAACTCAAAGATATAAATGAGCTAGGTTTGGTCAAATTCTGAAGGCTGTTTATTTGATGAGCCAAGCTTGAGCAACTAGCTACTCGGCTCATTTACAGCACCATTAATATGAGTTATATCAACAAGGTACGGGCACCAGAAAATGCCAAAAATATGGAGAATTGGATTTGATAAACCAATAATTCATACACATACTAGTGCTTTCTATACATGGTAGACTAGCATTCGATTAGCTAAAGATTGATAAATAATCAAAACTGTAGTATATCTCATGTAAGTGCAAAGGGTTATAGAGAGAATAAAAATGACCCATGTACCAACTATGCCAGACTGGGTCCAGGACCATTAGCATGACCATCTTGTGTTACTTCTATACTTTCTTCAAAGTTAAGCTTACATGGAACTACACAATCTACATGAAAAATGATGAGTCTTGCACCTGCATATCCAATCTCAAAGTACATTCTAATGCACAAGCAGACATGACATGACTGGTACAAGGTACAACCAGTAGATACCATATGCAAATTGATCCTGACTTCTTCTTTTGGTCCTAGACTCGCAACTACATCATTTGGAAGTAGATCACAACTAGATCAAAATGAAGGAAACCAAGCACCTTTACATTATTTTGAAGTAGAGGACAGAGGTCCACCGGAAGACTAGCATAAATAGCCAACAAACTTGGATTACTTTAACTCAGATTTGTCAGAAGTTTTCCTTCTTGAAACACAACTGAACAAGAGAAGCCAACAGATCTCAACATAGACCTCTCTCCAAAACAGCCTTATGCAACACATATCTATAACTCTGATTATTTGCACAAGTTAATATTACAGCCCCTATTTCATAACCAAAGCCTATCTAACTCTTACATATCCAAAACCCTTTCTGCTACCTTTGGCATTTAAGACTCCAAAACCTAATCAGTTGCTGTCCAGAATCTCCAGCACACTTCTCTCTTTCTGAAAATTCAACAACTGAATTTATAAACCAAGCCAATTCCCACCCTTTTTCAATTCACAAAGCCTTGAATGCTTTCTGCATTTTAAAACATTATAATCTACCTACTTCTCATATTGAAAACCTACCACAAACCAATTGTAGGCTACTCTGAAGTTGTCCTTCATAGACTACAATCAGTGTTACCAGAAAACGCTAATACCCTAGCAATTTACACTAAACGCTTGTTCTAAAATATGGTACACTTTCATTCCAAAATGATAAATATAGCGATCCAAAATTAATCCCAAATTTTTTTACTATTTATTTTCTTAAAGGTCTCCTTACGGCGTAAGAAATATAATGAACTAAAATCTAGAGAGAGTGAAGTTTTGGCACGAAAAAATTTGGAAAAATGGGCCATAATGCTATCCTAAAGAGTAAAATTTTGGTAGGACAAAAATTTTGAAAATGGGCCAAAATATTCCTAAAAATGTGTTTTTATATAATTTATGGAAAAACATTAATTATATTATTTTAGGATGTATACTTGTTTAAAAAAAGAATTTGCTTTAGAAGTACCTTAAATTCTAATAGTATAATCTATATAAGTCTACCTATATCGCATCACATTTTAGAGCATGGAGCTTGTTAGAATATATGATTTTCTTATAGGATTAGTTTCCTATTATCTATTACTTGTTCACCACTCCTCTTTGGCCTTTATATAAAAGTTCCCTTTCAATGTAATAATTCACCTCATTACTTCAACGCAATACATTACAATACAAAGATTACGTTCTCCCTCTAAGATTCTCTCTCTCTTTCTTCTATTATTCTAACATAATATCAAAGCTATTCTAACTTAGTATCAGAGCAAGACTCTAATTTGTAATATTTTTCTTCAAACCACCTTGTCGCCAGTGAGTCCCGAAGTCCCGCACGGCAAATCATTCAATATAGAGATTATTCTCTTCCTTTCTCTCTCTTTCATTTTTAAAGTTGTGCGAACTAAAGCCCAAAGCGGACAACATTGTGCTAGGCAGACCCGGGTGTGACAGAACGATATCAAAGCTGAGCTCAGCCAAAAGTGTGCAGATAGAAACCCAACGCGAGGACGCGTTGCTCAAAAAGAGGGTGACTGTGATAGCCAGAATCTTTAAGAGCAATTCTCGAGGAGAAGGTGCACAGGAAAATGGTACAAGTCACACATTGCCTGGGAAAAGTGAAGTGAAGAGCTATATATGTAGGTTCGGTCCTCTACTTAGCACAACACATCTTAAAGCTGGGCAGTATTCTAACTGAGCTAATGACATTCCCCTTCCACACAATGGAATCATCCGTATTCTAAGTAACATAGACTAGAACTGTGGGATCCTCGTACTATCAGAGCATACCCAATAACCACACCCCAAACTCATCTCTAAAGATTACTCCTCTTACCTATTGGACCAAGATTCCCTTTGGAACTCACATCAGCATGAGTTACGCATACCATAAAAAGTAAGCCCCTATTATTCATACATTTCACTCTTCAACTACCTCCAACCTCCCACTGCAAGGCTGGGATGGGCTCACAAACTTTTTTCTCGAAACCTTCTTTGATTAACAAGAGAACTATAGTTTGACAATTGACTTTGCTAACCACACTACAGCCTTATCCATTTTATCAAATTCATAGTGGAAATGTAATAGCCGGTCAAATGGGGTCAAATGGTCAAAGATGGGCTTGGACTTATTTTGTTATTACATAAACTTTAGGGGGGTTTTGTGTAATTATACCTAAATGGCTTTAAAGATCAAAATGTCTTCTTTCTTTCTCTCTCTCACTTTCTCTTTCACGCACAGCAGCTCTCGGTTTCTCTCTTTTCTTTTTATTCTTCTCTTCATCCTCCGTTATCTTTCCTTTAGAGTAAGATTTAGTACTACTCCTTCAGGGTTTTGTGTTCCATTTTACAAGGCTACGCGGTGGTGATTTCAGTTGGTGGTTTTGAAGAGATCAAGCTCTTGCCCTAAGTTTAACCTTCAAGAGGTGAGGAGTTTTCGCTTGGGGTTTTTGCTATTGAGTTAATATGCTTGAGTTATTCATGAATTCATGGTAGAAATCATGTTTCTAGAACACTTGGAGTAAACCTAGGGTTTTACATAAACTTGAAATATTGTTATTTGTGATTTTTGGTTGATTTAATAAAATTGAAAATATGTTTGGCTTGTTGTGATGTTTAATTTAATGATTCTCTAATTATTTGAGTTGTTTAGTTAAAATTAAAAATTATTACATGATGAAAATTGAAAAAAACTTAAAAACTTTAAACGTGATGTTTGATATATAATATCTGGAATGTTTTTAGAATTGATGTTAAAGACATAGAAGAATTTATATAAATTATTTGGATAAAATAAGCAAGTTAGCATATTGGGCTTTATGATTTAAATGGAATTTGAACGCTTTTGAGATATTGTTTTTTGCCTAGAATATATCTAAAGCTATTATTATAATAATGTAAGGCCATTTGGATGAAATGGTAATTTAAAGTGAGTGTTTACTTGCTTTGATATGACTCATGTTGGTTGCTTCTTGTTAGATGTGTAGTTTAGACTTTGAAATAATTATGGCTTTGGTCTTAGACTGTGTGTTGGATGTTGAGATGGCTTTGTCTCAAATTTAAAGCTTAGGCAAGATTGAGTATTGTCAGTCTTGACTTGATATTTGGGTGAATCACGTGTATGTAATTTATGCTAGACAATTTTGGCTATCTGAGATAATATAAAATGGATGGTTAAAATGCATGTATCCCCTTGGTGTTATTATGGAGTATGAGATATATCATGTTGGGTGATTATAAAAGATTATATTATGAATTGGATGATTTAGATGTTATTGTCTTTACTTTTGTGTAATGTAAATGTTGGTTTAGACATGAGTTAAAGTCTACCGGTAATTAGGCACGATTGGGTATGGGTTTGAAGTCTTAACCCTAAAATTTGTATTAGAGTAAAGGCCTGATGCCTTATTTGTTAGGATGCACGCGTCCTTGGGGTGAGACCCATAAAGTGTGGAATTATTTGAAATTATTGGGATGCACGTATCCTTTAAGTGCGGCCCACAAAGTGCGGAATTACTTGGATGCACGCGTCCATTGAGTGATAGCCCATAAAGTATGGATGAGGTTGTTGGTGGACTGATATCCCCTCCTTAGTAGAACCAGTTATACATGCATGCACACACTTGCATTGGGATTGGACTTGGGTGAGTCACAGCATTTTATTTATTTATTTATTTATTATTTCAGTTTTGATCTTATAAAGTTAATTGTATCTTGTTGATGTTAAGCAATATATGAGGACTCTTGATGATAGTATTTTGGCGAAGAATGTTGACTTATGATACTTAATTTGTATGTGTAAATACTATCTAATGCTCTAGTGATTGAAATCAATAGTGCTATATTGGTCATTTACACGTTAATGGTGTTAGATGGGTGTACCTTGTTTACTTTATTATTCCATTGTGTTATTCCTGTAAATGTAAAAGATACCAAATCTACGACTTGAACCTCGTTTAACATTGATTAGTTATTCAATTTATTTGTGTACTTGGTTCATAGCATTGGGGATTGGGTTGAGAGTTAAATTTGAGATTGTATTCCTTTTCTCTCTTGCATCCTTATCTGTACACTTGCACATACCACCTCATGTGTATTAACTTCGTAGCATAACCTCCTACTTGAGCTGTAAAAATGCTCGCGCTACAACAGTTGCGGGTGGGCCTTCGGACAAGCAGACTTGAGGACTAGAATTAGAACACCGGAGGTCTACATTATGTTTTGATCCCATATTATATTATCTTTGAGTTTTAGTAAATTTATTTTTTGTGTTGTATTGTACCCCTTAACTTTCACTCTGCTTTTATTTTGGATGACTGTATTATTATTATTATTATATTATTTTGTTGCATTTAGAGATTTATTTTACATTGGTAGAATTTTATGATTTAGTAGTTATTGTGGTCTGGTTTGGAAGATGGGTTTGTTAATATTGGAGCATTGGATTGGAAGTTGAGACTAGTTGTTGGAGTTTGGATATTTTGGACTTGATATATTTTTGTTAAATCAGGTTTTATTAAACCTAGATTTATTCAAAATACGAATGGAACCATGCAATTTTGTTCCAGAAATTTTCAAAATAAAAACTATATTTTAAATGAATTTCAAAACCTGTTTTGATTAAAATCTAACGTGAATCCTAATTTTGACTTTGACTTTGACTTTTCAATGCCATACTTTTTATTCCTTAAAACTTGGCTTTTATAAAATTGGGGCATGACAGGAAAGATTAAAACCCTCATTACATTTCCATTGTTTCAAACTATTTCTTTTGTCTACGAGTGTCCAAGGAGCATTATCTATCAAACATTGAAAAAAATAACCAATATCAAATTATACATACTTCTAGGACACGTGAAATGTGCTTCTATAACTAAGAAAAAAGGTATCCAAAACTACATATTTGTTTGACATGCAACATGTATAGTAAACAAAAAATTAAAAGATTTCCCACATGATCACACCAAAAAAATTAATATTGCCTTCATAAAGGCTTTTTTGGAATTAATAAGTAAAGAATCTTTATTAAAGAAAACGCTAATCAGAGGCGTAGCCCTTGTACACCAGGATTATGCAAAAAGCCTAAACATCAGGCACTAATGAAAGATCCTCCAAGAAATCAATAAAAGTTAAAGAAGACTAACAAAAAGTCTCCTTGTATCCAAAAGTGAAAACAAGACAACAAAGCTAACTTAAAACGATGAATTGCTAACCCCACTTTGTCAAACATGTACCTATTATGTTCCCTCCAAAAGAAAAAAAAAAAAGAAAAGTTAAAGCTATCTCAAGTAAAACAGTCCATGATTCCATGCCCATATATGATAGTTGCCTATACAGGTTTATAACGATGATCCTTATGCTTAATAATGACTAGTTACAAACTTACAAAGTCATGTCACTATTTTGTCAAAGCAATGAAGACAAAACTAAATAAAAATGAAAAAAGATATTTGATGTAAAACAATAAAAAAAAACTAGGGAAGAATGGATGAAGAAGATAAGTACAAAACATGGGCTACCAATGAATTTTAGACTCTTACAAAAAAGTAAGGAAATGAACATGACACAACACAGACACACTAACATGCCAGATTTAAAAAAATTGCAGGAAATGACAGCAGAGACACTGAAAATATATTCTTTTCATACTTCTTATATGTGCTACGTAGGAATATTTTATGCCAAAGATAATGAAAAAATTACAAGATAACATTAATTAAAATTAGAAACTATGTATTCCGTAACTTAAACATCCAATTAGTATAAAATCACATTATTTTATTTTACAATTGAATCCCAAGTTATTTTCTTCAAACTTTGTAACATGTTTCATGTATGTCTAAGTGATGGACACAAGTGGTGGAAAACTGATCCTCAGAAGGTATGCAGAAAAAGAACCAAATAATTGACAATGAAATCTGATAATCAAAATCTGCAACTGCTATTTTAAGCAACCATCAAAACCGTGATTCAAAATAACACCCCATGGGAAGAGAAAAAATTTAAAAAGAGAAAAAAAAAAAAAAAAAAAAACCTCAACAATAAACGAAAAAGATAGGCTAACTACAAGCTGTCAAATTGATACCAATTTCTGACAAAATGCATATTTAGAAAAAGGAGTTATACTGTGCAAAGTGTAGACATTGGTGATGACCAATGGTTCTGAGAACCCACTGCTGGATCAAGTGCAAAAAAATAGAGATTTTACTAATAGGGGCAGAACTTTATAGATCCTTTCAGCTTTAAGGCATTGCAGACTGTTAAGCTCCCACCCAAAATTAGCAACTCTATCTTCCATCCAAAAATACAGAAGCGTTCGCACCCACATATGCATGCCCCACATAGAACTATATAAGAGGGATTGGGTAAACAAGGACAGGTTGTCAACACAATCACCGCCTATATTACTTAGACACTTTTAAATTTGTAAAATACCCGTGTCAGACATTCAACCCTTAGATAAAGGTATGGGATATATGTCCAAAATGGCTAGTCTGATATGTATCTAACAAATATATATAAGTAATCGAGTCCAAGTGTCCTTGACATGATACTTAACTAAATCCGACTCATAAACACATACTGCATCCGTACCCAAGTCTAGGGAACATAGATCACTAAAAAGAGAGAGAGAGAGAGAGAGAGCGCTTTTGTCGGTGGTCATGAGGATAATTGTCATATGTTAATTATTAAGATAAATCTATTTTGATAATAAACATATGACAGTAATAAGAAGACAAGCCTACAAAGCTCCTTCCTTTAGCTGATGATTATGACAGTCTTCTTATTATTAAAATCACACCAGTCTACAAGAGGAGCTGATCGATGAGTAGGCTTTCCTTTTCGATTCACGGAATGTGATGTGGGACGTGATGAGAGTTTGTGTGCCTTTGAAGGAATTAGATCACCAAAATATAGCAATCTTTTGCCTTCTGCCTAATACAATACCCCATGTTTTTCAGTTCCCACTGGGCTTAACTTGTTCATAGGTCAACCTTATGGCAACAACAAAAGGCAAAAGATTGCTATATTTTGGTGATCTAATCCCTCCAAAGACACGCAAACTCTCATCACATCCCACATCACATTCCGTGAATTGAAAAGGAAAGTAATGCAAGGAAGCATGTAGAAACACTGATAAACAGGTCAGGGTTCCTTAATTGAATACCGAACACTAAACTCTTCTTCAATTTGTTGATTATGCAGAATACTAGAAAAAAGGCATCAACTACTAGTTGATTCACAAAGAATACCCAAAGTCGCAAAACAAGAAAACTCTCTCAATTCATCAAAAGCTATCAACTCCCTTGGGACAAAGCCTATATGAATATATAGAAAAAATACTACAAACCCCAATTGTCTCTAATTAAAACTAAAATTAAGAGAATACAAAAAATTACCAAATATAGCAAATTCAAGTTAAAACTCAAATTTGAATACTAGAGACCTAAAAAAAACATTCTAAAACAAATGGCAATGAAAATGAAAATTTCTAGACAAAGTTATAACTAAACCAAATGTTTCCTCAATAGTAAAAACATAAAATTGAAACCCTAAATGATGGAATTCGGGGAAAATAAGGTAGGGTCTATAGTTTACTATGGATTTTGATTTCCATCACGTTTTCAATGAGACCACCAAATTTCACACAATTCCGATATCGATACTTGTGATTTTTGCTCTGCATCATTCTCCTTAGTTGGAGAAAATTTGCCCTCAAATTTTAAAGATGAGATAAACAACTCTGCCACAAAACTTGTACTTCAAGTTTGTAATCCGAAGAAACACTTTAAACTTTCCAACCTTTGTTACAATCTCCATTCAATCTGCCCATTGAGTTAAAATAAAATAATCAATGATTATCTTCATGATGAAACATGAAAAAGAGAACTCAAATCTCACAAAATAGAATGAATCTTCAAAGTGACGATTTGTTTGAACAAATTCAAGTGAATAAATTGGAAGAATATCTAATTTTTCATCCATAAATGATTCTTCTTCAAATATTGATGCTTCTTCTACAGCAGATGGCCCGTCATTAAAAATCAATGGTTTATTCCAATCAACAACTAGATCTAGAGTGGTTGACGATGTGAATAAACAACCACCACCCAACACATCATCATCATCATCATCATCAGAGTAATTATCAATAAGTGGCAATGAATCCAAATCAACTGAATTGTCTTTTCAAAAATCAATATTATTCCTATTCTCAATTATTTCTCCTTCTTCTCCTTCTTCTCCTTCTTCATCTTATTCAATATTGTCATCCCCATCCATAGGTCGTGGATTTTGAGGTTATTGTTGTTGTTGTTATTCTTGCTGCATAACAGCGGCAACTTGCTAAGTCAAAATTGCAATTTATTGCTTCATCCTTTCATAGGAGATCTCATTCACAGCATGAAACTTTCTCAGCGACATAACTGTAAGAACGTAGTCTAACTCTGATACCAACTAATGTAGAAAAGCGTGTAAGAAATGTAATAAACAGGTTAGGGTTCGTTGATTCACACATGAATACTGAACACTAAGCTCTTCTACAATCTGTTGGTTCCGCAAAATACTAAAAAAAAAAGCATCAACTACTGATTGATTCACAAAAAATACCCAAAATCGAAAAATAAGAGAACTCTCTCAAATATCATCCATCAAAAGCTATCAACTCCCTTGGGACAAAGCCCTTACATCTAAAAACTTAGAAAAAATACTGCAAACGCTAATTATCTCTAATTAAAACTAAAATTAAGAGGAAACAAAAAATTAACAAAAATAGCAAATTCGAGTTAAAGCTCAAATTTGGATGCTAAAGACTAAAGAAACATTCTAAAACAAACGAAAATGAAAATGAAAATTTCTAGACTTCTTCTGTCATCCTCATCAATAGGTCATGGATTTCAATGTTGTTGTTGTTGTTGTTATTTTTGCTGCATAAGAGCAGCAACTTGTTGAGTCAAAATCGCAATTTGTTACATCATCTTTTCATAGAAGATCTCATTCATAGCACGAACATTTCTCGGCGACATGACTGTAAGAACCCATTCTGGCTCTAATACCAACTGATACAGGGAAGCGTGTAAGAAAGGTGATAACAGGTTAGGGTTTATTGATTCACGCACAAATACCAAACACTAAGCTCTTCTTCAATCTGTTGATTCCACATAATACCAAAAAAAAAGGCATCTACTGGTTGATTCACAAAAAATATCCAAAGTCAAAAAAAAAAAAAACTCTCTCAAATATTATTCATCAAAAGCTATCAACTCCCTTGGGACATCTGAATATTTAGAAAAAATATTCAGATTTGGATACTAGAGACCTAAAGAAAAATATTATTCATCATAAGCCCCTACATCTGAATATTTAGAAAAAATACTGCAAACCCCAATTGTCTCTAATTAAAACTAAAATTAAGAAAATACAAAAAATTACCAACAATAACAAATTTGAGTTAAAACTCAAATTTGGATACTAGAGACCTAAAGAAACATTCTAAAACAAACAACAATGAAAATGAAAATTTCTAAACAAAGTTATTACTAAACTAAAAGTTTTCTAAAATAGTAAAAACATAAAATTGAAACCCTAAATGATGAAATTCGGATAAAATAAGGCAAGGTCCATAATTTACAATGGATTTTCATTTCCATCACGTTTCCAATCAGACCACCAAATTTCACGCGATTCCGATATCGTTACTTATGATTTTCGCTCTGCATCATTCTCATTGATTGGAGAGAATTCCCCCTCGAATTCTAGAGATGAGATAAGCAACTCTGTCGTAAAACTTGAACTTCAAGTTTGTAATCTAAAGAAACACTTTAAACTTTCTAACATTTGTCACAATCTCCGTCCAATCCGCCCGTTGAGTTAAAATAAAATAATCAATGATTATCTTCTTGATGAAGCATGAAAAAGAGAACTCGAATCCCATAAAATAGAATAGATTTTCAAAGTGACGATTGCTTGAACAAATTCAAGTGAAAAAATTGGAAAAATATCAGATTTTTCATCCATAGATGGTTCTACTTCAAATATTAATGCTTCTTCTACAACAGATGGGTCATCATCAAAACTTGGTGGTTTATTCCAACCAACAACTAGATCCAGAGTGGCAATCAATGTGAATAAACAACCACCATCCAACACATCATCATCATCATCAAAGTAATTATCAACGAGTTGTGGTGAATCCAAATCAACTAAATTGTCCTTTCAAAAATCAATAATATTCTTATTCTTAATTATTTCTTCTTATTTTTTTATACTGTCATCCTCATCCATAGGTCATGGATTTCGAGGTTCTTGTTGTTGTTCTTGCTATATAAGAGCGGCAACTTGTTGAGTCAAAATTACAATTTATTGCTTCATCCTTTCATAGAAGATCTCATTCACAGCACGAGCCTTTCTCGGCGACATGACTCTAAGAACGTACTTTAGCTCTGATACAACTGATGCAAAAAGGTGTGTAAGAAAGGTGATAAATAGGTTAGGGTTCATTGATTCAAGCACAAATACCAAACATTAAGCTCTTCTTCAATCTGTCGATTTCACAAAATATCAGAAAAAAGGCATCAACTACTGGTTGATTCACAAAGAATACCTTAAGTCGAAAAATAACAGAACTCTCAAATATTATTCATCAAAAGCTATCAACTCCCTTGGGACAAAGCGCTTACATTTGAATATATAAAAAAAAATACTATAAACCCTAATTGTCTCTAATTAAGACTAAAATCAAGAGAATACAAAAAAATTACCAAAAATAACAAATTTAAGTTAATGCTTAAATTTGGATACTAGAGACCTAAAAAAGAATTTTTCTAAAAGAAACATTATAAAACAAACAGCAATGAAAATGAAAATTTCTAGACAAAATTATTACTAAACCAAAAGTTTCCTGAAATAGCAAAAACATAAAATTGAAACCCTAAATGATGAAATTCGGGTAAAATAAGACAAGGTCCATAGTTTATTATGGATTTTGATTTCCATCATGTTTCCAATCAGACTACTAAATTCACGCGATTCCAATATCAATACTTTTGATTTTTGCTCTGCATTATTCTCCTTGGCGGGAGAGAATCTGCCCTTGAATTTTAAAAATGAGATAAGCAACTTTGACGTAAAACTTGTACTTCATGTTTGTAATCCAAAGAAACACTTTAAATTTTCCAACCTTTGTCACCATCTACATCCAATCGACTTAAAATAAAATAATTAATGATTATCTTCTTGATGAAGAATGAAAAAGAGAACTCAAATCCCATAAATAGAATTGATCTTCAAAGTGACAATTTGTTTGAACAAATTCAAGTGAATAAATTGGAAGAATATCTTATTTTTCATCCATAGATGGTTCTTCTTCAAATATTGATACTTCTTCTAAAGCTGATGGCTCGTCATCAAAAATTAGTAGTTTATTCCAATCAACAACTAGATCTAGAGGGGTTGTAGATGTGAATAAACAACTACCATCCAACACATCATCATCATCTGAGTAGTTATCAATGAGTGATGGTGAATCCAAATCAACTGAATTGTCTTTTCAAAAATCAATAATATTCTTATTCTCAATTATTTCTTCTTCTTCTTCTTTACTGTCATCATCCATAGGTCGTGAATTTCGAGGTTGTTATTGTACTTGTTCTTGCTGTATAAGAGCAAAAACTTATTGAGTCAAAATTGCAATTTGCTGCTTCATCCTTTCATAGGAGATCTCATTCACAGCACAAACCTTTCTCGGCAACATGTCTGTAAGAACGTAGTCTAGATCTAATACCAACTGATGCAGGAAAGCGTGTAAGAAATGTGATAAACAGGTATGGTTCGTTGATTTGCGCACGAATATCGAACACTAAGCTCTTTTTCAATCTGTTGATTCCGCAAAATACCCAAAAAAAAATATTATCTACTGGTTGATTCACAAAGAATACCTAAAGTCGGAAAATAAGATAACTTGCTCAAATATTATTCATCAAATGTTATCAACTCCCTTGAGACAAAGCCCTGACATCTGAATATATTGAAAAATTACTCCAAATCCTAATTATCTCTAATTAAGACTAAAATTAAGAGAATACAAAAAATTACCAAAAATAGCAAATTCGAGTTAAAGCTCAAAATTGGATACTAGAGACCTACAGAAACATTCTAAAACAAACGGCAATGAAAATGAAAATTTCTAGACAAAGTTATTACTAAAACAAAAGTTTCCTAAAGTAGCAAAAACATAAATTTGAAACCCTAAATGATGAAATTCTAGTAAAATAAGACAGGGTCCATAGTTTACTATGAATTTTGATTTTCTTCACGTTTCCAATCAAACCACCAAATTTCACGCGATTCCGAGATCGATACTTGTGATTTTCTCTCTGCATCATAAAGCCTACTCATCGATGAGCTCCTCTTGTAGGTTGGTGTGGTTTTATGAATGCTTCTAAACACAGTTCACTTGCGTTGATCAATCAAGAGTTTTGCCTACACTCCTTAAGGTTACATGTTGTATCATACACTTTTTGCATTATTTCCCATGCTTCATACCCCCTCCTTTCTTCTTAAGTAAGCTAAATGGCCAGGGATTGTGGAGTAGAAGAAGCATCTAGTCCGCAATGATTTTAGCTTGACCAAGAACTCTTATGTTCTCTAAATAGTAAGCCATTTTAACTTAAATAACTCTTAGCACAATTCATTCCTTTCTATTTTTATGACCAGAAATTGTTTCTTGATTTCCATTTCAAATTATTCTCTAGACTTTTTATCAATATGAGGTGATCATAACACAGTATAGAAGACTCGTGATTCAGGCAAACCAATCTTCTGTGTGTAAGGCAGAAGCCCCTAAAAATGGTTTTCCAACATTGGAATTACACTATGAGACGTGTAGACATTGGAGATGACTAATAATGGGAGACTTTGAGGACCCACTACTAGATCAAGTGCAAAAAAATAGTGATTTGTCTAATAGGGGCAGAACTTTATAGATCCTTTCAGCTTTAGGGTATTTCAGACTGTTAAGCTCCCATCCAAAATTAGCAATTCTATTTTCTATCCATCCTACAATAGATAAGCGTACACACCCACACATGGACGCCCCAAATAGAACTGATATAATAGGGATTGGATAAACAAGGACACGTTGTCAACACAATCACAGCACACACACACACACACACAGAGCTTATGTTGGTCGTGAAATAACCATCATATGTGGATTATTAAGATAAATATATATGTTATCTTCTGTTGTTTATGAATATCAAAGAACCTTAGAGCATAAAGCAGTGGAGAAGGTAATAATATAAAGTGCATAAGTAATTAACATGTTAATGCATCACAAAAGCATTTGCAGATGCCGTTTGCCTGTTTTCTTCAATACAGATGTCTAGTCATCTATAAGCATTTAGTAGGCAAGACATTATTCCAGCCACAAAAGAGCGCTAGTCAAATTCAAATGTTACCATGTGTATAACAAAATGCTCATCCAAACGATCCTGCGGAAGACATCTCTGAAGATAAAGAAAAACAACAGTCAGCTAACCACATGTATATAGACAAAAATAGAAAAATATACTAATCATTACAGCTGAAATCCATTAAATGATAAGTATATGGCAAATAGCATTCAAACAAACAATTTTGGTAAAAATAAAAATAAAATAATGACTAGAGAAACTGTTAAAGCACTCATGCAGCGGAAATAAGTACCATGAAATCTTTGACTTAACTTGATAGTATTAAAAATAAGGATTTATAGAAATATAAAAGGATGAAATTGAAGAAAATACCAGAGACTCCATTCTAATGCATTTCATATCATGAAAATTTTAATAGAATATCTCCTATTACATATGAAAGAGTCTTACATGGTACTCTTCCTCATTCCCGTAGTAAAAATGTCCTATTTTTTCATCTTTCTTAGAAAATCTTATTTAGACAAAATAAAATCTATTGATACAAATTTCTGGGTATTCCAGATAACCAATGGCAAAGAAACAGAGAATTGTCAATAAGTACACAGTACTAGTTAAAACAATCAAAAGTAGACCTTCAAAGGGCAAGTGGTGCAACTTCTTGGATGCATGGAACAAATCAGAGAGAAAGCGGGAGAGTAACCTAGTGCCATGTCAACACCAAAGTTAAAAAGGGCTCACTCAAGAAACCTACCTAAGTAATTATGTGCTTGTTGGTTAATCCAAGACCTGCATTAGGAATGCAATTAAACCGGAACCCACATTTAGCCCAAATCTGCCCAGGGGTAGCTTTTGCCCAAATGCAATTTTCATTTTTTTTTTTCTATTCCACCCTAAACCAATTAATAATATCCCAAATGCCCCTCTCCTCTCTCACCCTCACACCAAGCAATGGCCACCACATCCATCCATGACCAAAACCAGCTTCTTTTTCTTTTTTGTCCTTTAAAAAGGAAAGAATAGAAGCCCTTCATATAAAGCCATACTGTATATATATTGTAGAGCAAGGGAGTTGAACCATAAAGACAAAGGTGTCATTAAGATTACTAATCACTAGGGGACGGTTCTCCTTGTTGGAAATTGCATTTTATGTTTATAATCAATAAGCTAATCCCTAATGTAAGCATACGTAGGGCGCAGGGGCGGTGACTGAGGTTAAGACGCGGCCAGCACATGGGTCAGGAACAGGGCTTATCATGGGGGCAGGGGGTGTCTAACGTGTGGACAGTTGGACTTAAATTTGTTTCAAGTCCAGAATTCAAATCGGGAGAAGATTCCAGATAAGTGGGATCGGTGGCATAATCATGTGACGTCTAGTTGTAGGTGTAATACCCTAGGTATTACTTTGTAATTCATACATGTTACTTTTGCATTTTATGCATTTAAGTAAGCATATTCGATGCTAGACTACTCAGCATTGTCTTAGAGCCCAAATTCCTACTGTAAGAACTGCCTAATACTATGGTGGAAAGTGATTTGGAATGCTGTATACTAGTATCGTTTGAAACCTGATTTAAGCATGAGATTGTAGGGAAGAAGTCATATTTTCACAAACATTATTAGGGCTTATAACCATCGCTTAATGATACTTAAAGGCTTAAACAAGGTGCTTAATCAACGTAGATCAATGCCAATTATATTCCTAAGCCTACATGAAAATTAATCATGGTTAAAGATTAAATAAGATTCATCAAGGTAAGCCCAATTAATTAATGCTAAGCCGGATTAGATATGTAAGTGTGATTAATTAACTTTAAGTATGATTAATTAGACTCATCCACTTAAAAAGTTAGTTGGATGACTCGCCACTAGGGTTGTTGGGAGAGTGCCCCCACATGCTTAGAGGGACAACTCACCCCTTTGCGGGCAAAACATGTGTCTTATTAGCCTTTCACAAGAATTTGAGAAAATATAACCAAAGAGAGGGAGCTCTTAGCTTGTGCTGGAATTTTGTGTTTGGTAAGAGAGAAAGTGACAGAAAACGAAAAAGAAGACTAAGAGAGAAGAAAATTATAAGAGGATTGTAATTAATCTTGATTTGAGGTACGAGATACAATTCTACTCTTGTATAACAATCAAATATGGAGAATTGATGAATCTAGACCTAGACTAATAATATGAGGACGTTATGCATAAATTGAGAATTTGTGGTCTAATTTTTATGGTTGTCTCAAGGAATTTTTTATTTGAATATGTTAGAATTCTTCGAACTTAGTTTATGACCTAAAAAATTGAAATTGAACTAAATGAATTCTGGTCAAGATAAGGCATTCAACCATGTTCTTGTATTTAGCTTATAACCTAAAAGTTGAAATTGAACGTAAAGTTACCTAGAATGGATAGTGGTTAAGATAAGGCATTCAACCATAGCATAGATTCAAGCCCAAATTGACAACCAGTGTGACCTGCTGGATGGTCTGCTCGAACGAGGTGCTCCAGTATCATAGTTATCAGTACCATACCGCACCGGCCGGTACGTACCAGTACACACCGCAACAGTGCTCATACGGTGCAAAAGGTTCAAATACCGTCCCAGTTAACTTATTGCCTTGTACCGGACTGTACTGGCCTTCAATTATTTTTAACAAATAAATAATGTCTTCCACTATGTTCAATGATTTTTTTTCTTGTTCTATTTCTCTTTTTAAGTTTCTTTGGAAAACTTATTTGGTAATGGTTTGTTATATTAAAAAGCTTAGACCTTTGTTGGGTATGTAATAGACAATGAGGATGTGTTTTAAGTCTTTTTAAAGTACTTAAAACTTATAATTTACTGTTTCAAAACCTTTTTGAACTACTTATAACTTGTGTATGTTTTATTAGAATGAGATTTTATTTTATGTCTTTATGACATATGAAAATATATATATTTTACATAAATATATAGTATTTATAGCGGCAAATCCAATACGGTGCGCCGGTACAATTCGATACCGGTACGTACCATTCCAATGACAAAAACTGTACACTGAAAGGTGCGAGATTGACAACTATGTCCAGTATAGTTCACTGGATAGACCACTCGAGTGGGCTACTATTTTTCAGGCTAGATAATATGTGATTACAATGCATGCTCTCTTTGTGCAAGATTACTATAAAGAGCATTCAAAAGCATTTAAAGACTTGAGGTGAATAATATGGTGCTTGGTGTAAACTATAAATTATGTTGTACTCGTCACATTTTGCATGCAACTATCATACATCAATTTAAATGATATTATGCCTGAATTAAAGTCTTCACTTGATACATTTTCATATGCAAAGAACTGAATAGATCCCTCATATGTATAACATGTTTGATGGAAGACTTACCGCTTTCACTGATGAAAGAATATAATCCCTCCCAGGACGACTTAGTACATTGGATGGCACTCTTACTCTATAGAAGTCATCACCTTCCAATAGCTTCTGCAAGATTATTGCATCAACATTGCACATTGTTTTGTTGCTAATTTAAAAAATAAAAATAATAACAGTTCTTAGTAGATAACAAGGGAAGAGAACAGAAGAGAAAATTTTTAGTATCTCTTATTTTCCATGATTTTGCTTCTACTTCAAAGGAGAAAGGAAGAAAAAGGAAGTGGAAAATTTACGAAAAAGTTTTGTCCTGCATTCACCATGAATGGGAAGAATTTTGGGAAGAAAATTACATGGTACAACAAATCAAGAAAAAGTTATAACCACTTAAATAAGATCTAATTATTTTCCTTAACTTTATCCAAACTTCCTTTTCCAACTGAACAAGAAGAACTACCTAATTTACTTTCTCTTGCCTTCTGTTTTTCTCTTCTTTTACTTTTCCTTCTTTTTCTCCCATCAGATATGACATAGCAGAAAAAACAGGGAAAACGTTCACATACGGATGATGAATTACCTTGAACTTTTCCTTGTCTGTTTCAGTAAAAGCCTCCCTTGAAAACCGAAGTTTGGTGAGAGTCTGTTACAACGAAACAATAATGTCAAACTAGCAAAGGAACAAAAGGCAACAATCTAGTATGCATAATAAAGAAATAAATAAAAGGAAAAAAGATAAACCTCCCACAAAAAAAAAAAAAAAAAGAAAACTTTTGAAAAAAATTCAGAACTTTTTTCTAAGGAAATTTATCCTGATGAACCATCTTGTTACCTAGTGAAGAATCATATACTGCATTTCAAGACCAAACATTTACTCGAGCATTCCAAGATGTTGCAGAGCCTTTCGAAACACACTTTAAGAGTATTTTCATTAAAAAAAAGCCAAAAAAAACAAAGATAAAAATTTACAAAAGTCATGATGTGCCCTTCCATTGTCCAAAGACAGTTTCAAAAATAAGAATTCAAGCTCGGGCAAGAGTAATTAGACTAAGGCAACTATTTCACTTTGCTAACGTTTCAAAAAGCAATACAACATCAGAGAAAAGATTCAGAATTCAGATTCCTTTTGCTCTCCTCTGTTTTTCTCACTGTAGTGTAGCACACCCCTCTAAAACCAAAGCAACATAGATATTGAAAAAGATACACATATGTAATAATTCTACTTGAAATTCAACTCCCCCCCCCCCCCCCCCCCCCCCCCTTTTCCATCAGCATTCAGACTGTAGCAAACAAAGCAAAATCAATCCAAAACCTTAAGAAATCTTCTAACACATGAACATTCAAAAAACAAAATCAATCCAAAACCTTAAGAAATCTTCTAACACATGAACCAAAAACAAATCAAACGAAATATAATATATTCACATATTCTCAACAACCAAACAGAATATTACATAGAGAGCAGAAAATCGTAAATTTCCACAACATAATACATTCCAATATTTTCAACTCTTTTGTCCTCTCAGTTTTCTCAGCACGCAAACAGGGAAAGAGCGAGAGAGAAGAAAGGGGGGAGTAGGAGAACCTGTCCGCCATGAGACCAGGTCTTGAGGCGAGCGGTGAAAGTGCCGGCAAGGGAGAAGTCGGAGTCCCCGAAGGCGTGCTCGAGCAGGAACTGAACCTTGGAGTCCGAGTCCGAGTCTGGATCCGAGGACCTCCTCCGGGTCGGGTGGGTGGGCTGCGAAGGAGCACCAGATCGAGTAGAGATCGTGAGGTCGAGGTCAGGAGATCGAGCCCCTTCGAGCCCGAACTCTTCGTCGTCCACCAAGAGCTCGTCTGAATGAAACGCCAACGACAATGAAACCAAGAGAACGAACCACAGTGATATAACTAAGCATAGGTGTCCAGTTTTGGATCTCATCGTCCTTGTGCGACTTTGGTTCGTTGGTCTGAACTGCCTTTGTATACAACTATTTGGATGGTGGTCGGACTGATCGAAGCAGTGCTGGAGAGCTTAGTCAACTATAGAAGATGGACCTGCCATAATAACGACCTAGTGGAAGAGTAGGGAAAGAAAAAGGGAAATAGAGAACTTTCCTTCGAATTTCAATCAATGTTTTCTTTCCACTTTCTTTTTATTTCTTTGAAAACCAAATAGAAAAAAAACACTTTTTTAGCTAATTGTTTACTAAAATAGATTTATTTTATTCAATAAATATTAAATATGAGTTAAAATTTTAATATTTATAAAATAACAACTAAGCACCACTAGCACCGACACTTTTAGCAAAACCGTTAATGCTAATAACGATTTATAGTTTTATTTTTCTCTTAAGTTAATTAATTTTCTTCACTAATGTCGAAAAAAAATTAAAAGCATCAAACCTACTTACGGTTTTATGTTTAAACAAAAAAAGTCAATAGAACTAACATTAATAGTCTAAAATAAAAAACGTTAAAGTCAGTGACGTTTTCAGTTTTGGAAACTAAAAACGTCAGAGGCTATGACATTTTTGTATCATAAATTTTTTTTGGCTATTTAACATTGATCTAGCCTAACTCCTTCATTGGGACTCCGATCGATGCGCCGTCAGCGCCTACAGCTCAAGTTTGCCTAAACGGTATTGTGTGTCGAGTTTAGCATCCAACAGATGCCGTTTGGCCGATTTGGCATCGCCAAACTCTGATTCCAAAATTTTTGAAATCTCTAAATCTCTAGGAGGGAAAAATATACTAACTCCTTCACTAGGACTCCAATTGATGCGCCGTCAATGCTTGCAATTCAAGTTTCCCAAGACAGTGTTGTATGTCGAGTTTCGCATCCAACGGAGGCCGTTTGACCGATTTGGCATTGTTAAACCCCAATTCTAACGTTTTGGAAATTTTCGAGTCTCCGGGAGGGAAAAATACACTAATTCCTTCACCAGGGATTTTTGATCAATGCACCATTAACGCCCACAACTCTAATTTGCCTAAACGGTGCTGTGTGTCAAGTTTTGTGTCCAACAGAGGCCGTTTGGCCGATTTGGCATCATCGAACCCCGATTCTAAAGTTTTTGAAATCTCTGAGTCTCGAAAGGAGAAAATGTACTAACTCCTTCATCGGGCCTCCGATCGACACCCGTTAGTGCCCACAACTCCAGTTTGCCTAGCTGTGTGTCGAGTTTCTCATCCAACGGGAATCGTTTGGCCAATTTGGCATCGCCAAACCCTGATTCCAAAGTTTTCAAAATCTCTGAGTCTCTTGGAAGGGAAACTGCACTAACTCCTTCACCAGGACTCTAATCAATGCGCCGTCAGCACCCCCAGCTCCAGTTTACCTAGATGGTACTATGTGTCGAGTTTTGAGTCCAATGGAGGCTGTTTGGCCGATTTGGCATTTTCAATGATTCGAATGTTTTTGAAATCTCTAAGTCTCTGAGAGGGAAAAATGCACAAACTCCTTCACCAGGACTTTAATCGATGCGCCCTCAGTGCTCACAGCTCCAGTTTGCCTAGACAGTACTATGTGTCGAGTTTCGCATCCAACAGGGGCCATTTGGCCTATTTAGCATCGCTGAACACCAATTCTAATGTTTTTGAAATCTCTAAGTCTTTAGGAGGGAAAATGTACTAACTCCTTCACCGGGACTCCGATCAATGCGTCGCCAGCTCTCACAACTCCAATTTTCCTAAACGGTGCTGTATGTCAAGGTTCACGTCCAACGGAGGTCGTTTGGCCAATTTGGCATTGCCGTACCCCAATTCCAAAATTTTTGAAATCTCTGAGTCTCCGGGAGGGAGAAATGCATTAACTCCTTTACCAGGACTCCGATCGACACGCCGTTAGTGCCCACAACTCCAGTTTGCTTAGATGGTGTTGTGTGTCGAGTTTCACGTCCAATAGAGACCATTTGGCATCGCTGAACTCCGATTTTGAGGTTTTTGAAATCTTTAAGTCTCCGGGAGGAAAAAAGGCACTAACTCATTCACCGAGACTCCGGTAGAGGCACTGTCAGTGCCCGCAGTTCTAGTTTGCCTAACCATGCTGTGTGTCGAGTTTTGCATCCAATGGAGGCCGTTTGGCCGACTTGGCATCGCCGAACCCTGATTTCAATATTTTTGACACAATGTTACAATTTGTTAATGAAGATATATAAAGTTTAATACTTATAAATGTTTCAAAATATGATCATATATTATTGAAAAATAATCACATATGCACACATGTTTTGTACAAAAAAAGATGTAACATAAGTGACCACATCCTGGCCACAAGAAAAAATATAAAATACATCCTATCTACCACATATAGGTGCTCGTCTAAGTCGTTTGCTCCTATAATATACAATGAGGACCCCTGTGGGTGCCTCCGCTTATGGGTCCACATCTCCTACAACCACCTCATCAGCTTGTGTGCTCAGTGTTGGCTACTCTTGGGTGATCATATGATATGCTTTCGTCAAGATCTTGTACTATCGTCCCGCCCCAAAAGCACATCACTTTTACGGTACTTATTCAATCAAACTTACTCTAACTCAACATATGAAAATACAAGTTAGATCAAGTTAAAGTTAAATTTAAGTATTCACTGTCAACAAATTACATGAAGTTAAAAAGTTCAAAGACAAATTTGTTCTGATTGAAAGGGGAAAATAAATATGCTAGCATGAAGCAATAATAATGAACTAATTAACTTAAAGGAGGTAGAAAAATGGTAAACCCAACTTTATATCATTGTATGTCAAGCAATAGGGCATTTTGAAATTATGCAAGGAGACAATACAACAAAAGGAAAGTGGTATGACATCTAACTTACAATAACTATTAATGCATATCCAACTGTCAAACCAAAAGGCATTAGCTATCTAACATGCATTTTTAGCTACTGAGGCAACTAGAAATATATGCTCTAATAAAGTGGAAAAGGCATTTAATTAACTAAGCAGTATGCATAATTTGGGGCTTTACTCCTTACTTGACCCTTGGAAAGAGAAAGAACCACAAGATAAAACCAAAATTTCAATCCCAAATGAACTAGATAAGAATATACTTATATAAGAAGTAATTACCCAACCATCAAATCGTTGGCTTAAAGAAACCCTCAAATTTAGGCATCCCTATATCAGAAAGGATGGTTAATCTAGGGTATATGGCAAGCCAAATACTCTCTCTCTCATCACTACATTTTGAAAAGTTATGCCCGCTTACTATTTAGGTTTAGTGTAAGATCCATTGATGTACCCATATAGATCTCATTGGCTATATACCTTTTGTCATGCAATGCACAACAATTTTTTTAAGGGTTTAGTTGTGACATATTGGTAGAGCATAAATTCTTTTAAGCAATGCGTCTCTTAAAATTTAGACACAAGAAAAAATTAATTTTACACAACCTAATATTAAAATATAAGAGGTATACCATATACATAAGCCTTAACCAAGATGCTTCCAACCACACCAAACCCTTAACCAATATTGCATTTCAAGGATGAAAAAAAGGGGTTACAAATATTTAGGAGTTTAATCAATGGTGGAAACCAACTAGGTTCAAGCATACCATATAAAAAAAATTTGTAACCACTAAAACAACTACAAAAACATCTCAAAAAGTATTAAAGTGGCTCATTACTTGCATTGTCACTTATCAACTAGGTTGCAGCTTATCTGTAACCGAACGCATACTCAAAATAGTAATCTATGCTTTTCCTAAGCAAGCCCAAGTTACTTGGTTATTTGGTGAATTCTCGAAAAATATTAGTTTAAGTGCATAAAATATGTTTTCCCATTGCACTGCTAAGTCAATTGCTTATAACAGAGAGATGAAAATTACATAGGCAATTAAAATGCTTTCAACCACACCAAACCCGTAACCAATATTGCTTCCAAAGTGTGGGGGTGTGGGTGTGTGCGTGGGGTGGGGGGGGGGGGGGCGCAAATAAACCTAAAATCGCCAAATCCCTACATCCCCAAACCTTATTTCTTTTGAGATGAGAGAGAGCAATAGGGCAATAGAGAGTGAGAGACAATGTGTGCAATGGGGGGACAAACTGGAGCTCATCAACCAAAGAGCCTGCAATGGAGGAGACATATGATCAATGGCTCATGAGAATGCAAATGTCATATTTTTCTCCCTTAATGTTTAATCTTTTGTATTCAGTTGGTGCCCAAATATACTCATTATTCTTATATTTTGATTTAGGTTGCTATGGAACGTCAAGGAAGAGAATCCTAGCTTAAAAGGGACGAATTTCGTACTAAATTGGAAGCAGCGTTCAAAGAGCGTTCAAACGGTCCAAAAGAGCGTTCGAACGATTGTATATGCGTTCGAACGGTACATCAAACATATTCATGCCAAATTCAGGTTCAAAGTGCGTTTGAAGAATACATAGAGCAATTTTACCATTTGAAGTGTGTTCAACGCACCGTTCGAACGGTGGTCCGATGCGTTCAAACGGTAGTAAGGGCGTTTGAATGGCTTGACGCAGCTGCAGATTTTCAGAGGCCTATAAAAGCTAGGACTATTTTGTTTTTGGGGTTGGCGTTTTTCATATTATTCTAGCTTATTATTTGAGTTTTTTTCATGGCCTTGCGTGGCTAAATTTTAAATTTTGGTTGAAGGAAACAGAAGCCTCGGAATTAAGAATAAACTGTGAGATCTAATTTATTTTCATTATTCGATTTATGCTTTGAGTATTGGATGTTCTTCTGTGCCTATTTTTATGATTGTCTTATCTAATCACTAGGAGGCCTACTAGTTTATTATTCGTTGCAATCCACTGCTGGATTAAATTTCAAATCCGTAATTATTTGATTACTCTGATTTGCGAAGCAACTAAGATTTAATGATTTACTACGTCAGGAATTATTAGATTTTAGGAAGGACGTTCGACTAAATTAAATGCAACCGCTTATGCTTGTATTATTTAGTTTCATCGATCTCTCTAATTCTTAAGGCTGTTATTAGATTAAACCTTGAGTGCTTATCCTGGGTTATTTAATAGTTAGGGTTAATGAGATCGCTTATTTTCTAATTAACTACGATTAAGGAGAGATAGGAAAGCAATTTCGACGGTGAATATTCAATGTGTGAATTGATATGCTTGCATCGATGATCAGTTATATAATTCCGATGGTGAATATTGACTTAGACCAAGGTTTGTTCTTTTGACTGATTTCAACACTTTAATCTAAGTTATTTCTTAGTTATTATTAAAATAGTTTTTATTATATCTAAAATCCCCCAATCCTTGTTCACATAGCATAAAACTAGGTTAGACACTTTCCATGGGAACAATCCTTACTTACACTACTACATATTTGTTTTGGGGTATAGGTTTTATTTTTGGGTGCCCACGATAGCACACCAAATTTTGGCGCTGTTGCCGAGGAGTGATTGTAGTTAATTTTTGTACTTCTTGTGATCTTTATTTCATTTAAAAAAATTTTTAAAAAATTTATTTTCATTATTCTATATTTTTTTTTCCTGAATTGTTTTTCAGAGTTGGTTAAAGTTTCCTTGAGTGTTTATGATTGTAACTCGATCTTATAATCAAGATGAATTGCAGTGCGATCCAGAAATAGAAAGAACCTTACACAAGTCAAGAAGGGAAGCTTGGAGAAATTCTATAAAGAACGATCCAACTCTTGATTCCCTATTTGCTAGCGATTTCGATTTAGCAGAGGAGGAAGTCATGGCTGAAAATCAAACTTTGAAAGAGTTTATTGCCCCTGAACTAAATCAACAACCCTTATACATAACATTTCCTACTTTAGATGTTACTACTAACTTTGAATTAAAATCTGGACTAATACATCTCTTGCCCACTTTTCATGGTCTTGCAGGTGAAGATCCTCACAAACATCTAAAGAAGTTTCATGTAGTATGCACGAGTATGAAACCCGCAGGGGTGACTACAGAGCAAATTAAATTAAGAACCTTTCCGTTTTCTTTGAAGGATTCGGCTAAGGATTGGCCCTATTATCTACCTTTCGAAAGTATTACCATATGGAGCGAGATAAAAAGATTATTTTTAGAAAAATATTTTCCAGCTTCAAGGGCAGCCAACATTCGAAAAGAAATCTGTGATGTATGACAACACAACGGAGAGTCCCTACACGAATACTGCGAACGTTTCAAGAAATTATGTGCAAGCTGCCTCCATCATCAAATTAGTGAACAACTTCTTATCCAGTATTTCTATGAGGGCCTTTTGCCCGCTGATAGGAGCATGATTGATGCTACTGGTGGAGGAGCTTTGGTGGATAAAACTTCCGATGCCGCAAGAAATCTGATTGCAAATATGGCAGTCAATTCTCAATAATTTGGCACTAGACTTGACCATTCACCTAAGCATATCAATGAGGTAAATATTTCTTCCATTGAACAACAAATTGCAAGTCTAACTTCTCTTGTTCGTCAAATGGCTGTAGGTAATGTGCAAACGGTGAAAGCTTATGGGATTTGTTCAGTAGCAGGGCATCCAACCGATATGTGTCCAACTCTTTAAGAGGAGCCCATTCAGCAACTGAATGCGACAGGTGGTTTTCTTGGACACCCGCAAAGAAAGTATGATCCCTATTCGAGCATGTATAACTCGGGATGGAGGAATCACCCCAATCTTAGCTATGAGAATCCACAAGTGAATCAGCTCGTGACTCAAAACCACCCAAGTTACCAGCAATATAAGCAACCATACCCCCCTAGACAAAAACCAGGCCAAACTTCTAATTCTGGTATATCTTTAGAAGATATTGTTAAGTCTCTTGCCACTAACACTTTGCAATTTCAACAAGAGACGAAATAATTTCAACAAGAGGCGAGGGCCAGTATTCAAAGTCTGGACAATCAGATGAGCCAGATGGAAAAGGCAATTAGTTAGCTAGAAGCCCAAAGTTCGAAAAAATTACCCTCTTAAACAGTAGTAAATCCAAGAGAAAATGCAAGTACAATTGTCTTGAGAAGTGGTAAAGAGTTTGAGATTCCAGTAAAGGCAGCCCCTGCATCGTCGAACCAAGAAAAAGAGAAAAATGTCATAGCAGACGGGAGCGTTCCCAATGACAATGACGTACCTAAGTGTAAGTTTTCGTCTCTTCTGATTATAAACCTATACCTCTTTTTCCTCAGGCTTTAGCAGAATCTAGAAAAGATGAGCAAAATAAAGATTTATATGAGACTTTTCGTAGATGCGAGGTAAATATCCCACTTTTAGATGTTATTAAACAAGTACCTTATTATGTTAAATTCCTTAAAGAATTGTGTACAATTAAAAAGAAAGAGAAACTTAAAGGATGTAAAAAGGTGAGAGTAGGGGAGTGTTGAGTTAATGCCTTGATTTTGATGATAACAAAACATGGTTAAATGATCTAATAATTCTACTTAGTGTGCAGATGAATTATTAATTAGATCTTGACTTGAAGCTTATCATAATAGAGAATTTGTGATGCAAAGATTTGAATAAAGAATGAAAAGCATGATGGGGTGATGTATTCCACAAAGCTGATATTATAAGAAGATAATGGATATCAAGGGAGAAAAATGAAAATGCTAAAAGTCTTGATTGAAAAGATTGAAGACTTTGAGGACTTGAAGATATCTTGCAAGAATGGAAGAAGAAGAGACCAACTCAAAAACATAAAAGCTTTCTTGTTAGATGTGAAGATGTCTTGAAGATATGGAAGAAATCACAAGACTTGGAAAGCTTTCTTGGAAGAGTTATTGAAGTCCATGAAGAAGTTATGTTGATTGAAGAGTTCTAGAAGAAATCTAGAAATGAAGATGTTCAAAGAAGAATAGAAAATCAATTGAAGAAATGAAGATTCTAAGTCATGGAAGCTCTCTTGAAGATCTTGAAGAAGACTTGAATCAATGGATGAAGCTATGATGATGGAAGAGCTCTACAAGTGATTAAAATGAAGATAATTCATCTAGAATGGATTGAAGATGTTCTTGGAGTCATCTAACCTTGAAGAAGCATTTGCAAGCTTTAAAAAGGTCATTTGAATGATCCTTGAAGAGATTGGAAGATTTGGAAAAGAATGAAGAAAAGTTGCAAAAATATGGGTTTTGGTAAAAAGAGTCGACCCCTGAAGCAAAAAGAGTCGACTCATTCGAACAGAGCCTTGGATTTGTGCTGGAGACTCAAAAGAGTCGACTCCTGGCCAAAAAGAGTCGACTCATTGCAACAGAGAACAAAAATTCTGCAGACAGCTCAAAAGAGTCGACTCCTGGGACAAAAGAGTCGACTCATTTGGACAGTGACTTAAAAAATCTGCTGAAATGCAAAAAAAGTCGACTCATTGTGAAAAGAGTCGACCCCTAGACCGTAACGGCTAATTTTCTGACAGATGGTATGGGCAAAAATGCAACCAAATCTTCTCTCATACTTCTCCAACGGCTAGAATCGATCCATACCTATATATATGAGATACATACAGCTTCAAACAACAAGAGAAGAGCAATCATACCATTCATATCAAGTGCTTGAAGCTGAAAATCACCTGTACCTCACTGCCACATATTTTTGCTGAGTGTTTAAAGTTATCCATTGAGTTGGATTCGTTCATATACTCACTAGGAGAGTTACTCTTTGTATAATCTTTATTCATTCTCATTTGGGTGGGTTTGTAACCTTGTAAGTTTGAGTGTTATTGGGAAAAACACTTGTAAGTTTGAGAGAAGCTTGGACAAAATCTCTTGAGTTTTGAAAACTTGGGAAGAAGCTTTTGTAAGAGTGAGCTGGGCACTCGTGGCACAACCAGTAGTTGTGTAAGGAGTATTACATAGTGGAATTCCTTCGAAAGGATCGAAGAAGAGAGGACGTAGGCAAGGTTGGCCGAACCTCTATAAATATGGTGCACTTCTCTTCTGCCTCTGTTTTACTTACTTGCTCACTATACATGCTTGCATAAATACTTGTATTAATGTAAACTTCATTTGCTTGATATATATACTTTGATTATTTGTTATTAAAATACATAAACGATTTTTAGTTGCAATTCTTGATATAAATTCTATAAAACCCAATTCACCCCCCCTCTTGGGTTGCCTACTTGGGCCAACAGGGAGAATGTTTCTACAGTTATTCAAAGTAAACTCCCTGCGAAGTGCAAGGATCCAGGTATGTTTACTATCCCTTGAACGATAAGTAACATTAGATTGGAGAAGGCCATGATAGATTTAGGAGCTTCTATTAATGTCATGCCATATTCTATATATGCTTATTTGAAACTTGGACCTTTGAATAAAACTGGTGTTGTGATTCAATTAGCTGATAGATCTAATGCCTATCTTAAGGGTGTAGTTGAGGATGTTCTTGTACAAATTAATGACTTGGTTTTCCCTGCTGATTTTTATGTGCTTGATATGGAAAATGGTGACCAAAACGCCCCTATTTTGTTAGGAAGACCATTCTTAAAGATATTTAAGACTAAGATGGATGTTCATAGTGGTACACTTACCATGGAATTTGATGGTGAAATTGTTAAGTTTAATATTTATGATGCCATGAAATACCCTTGTGATGATAATCTTGTTTATTCTATTGATGTGATTGATTCTTTAGCACAGAAAGTTTTCGAACTTGATGGAAAAGATGTATTGGAAGTCCCTATTCGTAAACATCTTGAGGAAAAGACTGAAAAGTTAGCCTTAAGTACTGATTTGTAGGAAACTATTGCAACATTAAATGATTTTTCGAAGTTACAGCAGTTAGGTAACATTTCTTATGTTACGTTATTGGTTTCTAATGAGAGGCCTTTACCCTTTGTATTACAGGCCCCTATTCCAGATTTGAAGCCTCTTCCCAATCACCTCAAATACGTATTCCTTAGAGACGGATGAACATTACTAGTGATCATCTCTAATAAACTTTGTGAGTTGCAAGAAGAAAAACTTGTACAGGTCCTAAAAGAACATAAGACGGCTATTGGTTGGACAATTGCGGATATTAAAGGAATTAGCTCGTCTCCATGCATGCATTGTATCTTACTTGAAGAGGGAGCAAATCTTCCCGTCAACTGCAAAGAAGATTGAACCCGCCCATGATTGATGTAGTAAAGAAGGAGATCCTTAAACTTCTTAAAGTTGGAATGATTTATCCTATCTCGGATAGCAAATGGGTAAGCCCGGTTCAAGTAGTCCCTAAAAAGACTGGAATAACTGTTGTGAAAAATCAGAATAATGAGTTAGTCCCTACCCGAGTTCAGAATGGGTGGTGGGTTTGTATAGATTATAGAAAATTAAATGTTGTAACCCGCAAAGGCCACTTCCCTATACCTTTTATTGATAAAGTGCTCGAAAGGTTAACTGGTCATTCTTACTATTGTTTCCTTGATGGCTTTTTCAGTTATTTTCAGATTGCAATTGCGCTGGAGGATTAATAAAAGACAACTTTTACTTGCCCATTTGGGACGTTTGCATATCGCCGCATGCCCTTTGGCCTTTGCAATGCTCCCACCACTTTCTAAAGGTGTATGGTTAGCATATTTTCAGATTATATTGAGCATATCATAGAAGTTTTTATGGATGATTTCACAATTCATGGAGACTCCTTTGATAATTGTTTGCATAACCTTACACTTGTTCTTCAAAGATGCATGGAAACTAACCTCATGTTAAACTCTGAAAATTGTCATTTTGTGGTTGAACAAGGTATAGTTTTAAGTCATGTTGTTTCATCTAGGGGAATTGAGGTAGACAAAGCTAAAGTTGACATTATTCAATCTTTACCTTATCCTACTAATATGCAGGAAGTTCGTTCTTTTCTTGGACATGCAGGTTTTTACCGAAAATTCATCAAGGACTTCTCCAAAATAGCATCACCCCTATGCAAATTGCTACAAAAGGATGTAATTTTTGAGTTCGATGAGGCGTGTAAAAAAGTGTTTGATAAGCTGAAGGAACTGTTAACTTCTACCCCAGTTATCCAGCCCCCTGACTGGAGCGTTCTTTTTAAGATAATGTGTCACGCAAGTGATTATGCAGTAGGCGCTGTCTTGGGTCAAAGAATTAGAAAAGCGTCTCATGCCATTTATTATGCTTCCAGAACTTTGAATGATGCTCAGAGAAATTATACTACTACTGAAAAAGAACTTTTAGCTGTTGTTTTTGCTTTAGAAAAGTTTCGATCTTATTTACTTGGTACTAAAGTCATTGTTTACTCTAATCATGCAGCTCTTCATTATTTGATGACGAAGAAAGAGGCAAAACTAAGATTAATTAGGTGGGTACTTCTCTTGAGTGAATTTGATTTGGAGATCAAAGATAAAAGAAGAACAAAAAATCGTGTCATCGATCATTTGAGTCGTTTAGCTCATGTGGAGGATGAACTTCATTTGCAGGAAACATTCCTGAACGAGCAATTGTTCTCTGCGAGTGTGACATTACCTTGGTATACAAATATTGTAAATTATTTAGTTACTAATATACTACCTCTTGGTTTGTCTAAGGTTCAAAGAGATAAGATCAAAAATGATGCCAAATACTATGTGTGGGATGACCCATACTTATAGAAGCATTGTGCAGATCAAGTGATCAGAAGGTGTGTTCCTGAAAATAAAATCATTTCTATTATAACCTTTTGTCATTCCTATGCTTGTGGAGGTCACTTTGGAGCCAAGAGAACAACGAGAAAAGTACTAGAATGTGGTTTCTATTGGCCATCTCCACTTCGAGATTCATATTCTTTATGTAATCCTTGTCAAAAGACAAGTAATATATCCCAAAGGAATGAGATGCCACAAACTCCTATACTATTTTGTGAAATTTTTTATGTTTGGGGCATTGATTTCATAGGACCGTTCCCTGTATCTTTCGGTTATGTTTATATTTTGCTTGCTGTTGATTATGTCTCAAAATGCACCTTGTTCCTCCATTTCCAACACGCCGGCTCTGGGTCAATCAACACCGGCAGCGGATACATTACTAAATTTTGTTTCACATCCTCCATTGTCTTTCTTCCGAGACTGTTGAGTCTGTCCCCCCCCGGCAAAGTTTTTTTCGATCCGATTGACCGTTTTTGACCCCTAAAGACTCGGTCAACCTTTCCGATACATCCAATCCTCACTTTTCAAGTCAAATACCTCCAGGACACTATTTTAAACTGGTGGAAGCTAAAGCCACCAGGACTGATGATTCTAAAGTTATTGCAGATTTTATCAAATCTAAAATATTCTCCAAGTTTGGAATTCCAAGAGCTCTAATAAGTGGTCGAGGCACTCACTTTTGCAATTGAACTGTGGCGACTTTACTGAGAAAGTACCATGTGATGCACACGGTGTCAACTTCATATCATCCACAAACTAGTGGACAAGCAAAGTGTCAAATCGAGAGATCAAGTCCATTATTGAAAAGACAGTCAATCCAACTAGAAAAGATTGGAATTTGCACTTGGATGATGCTTTGTGGGTGTACAGGACTGCATATAAAACGCCTATTGGTATGTCATCTTATCGATTGGTATTTGGGAAACCGTGCCACCTTCCAATTGAGCTAGAACACAAAGCTTATTGAGCTATCAAGAGTTTCAACATAAAGATGGATGAAAGTGGAGAACATAAAAAATTGCAACTCCAAGAGTTAGAAGAAATTCGCAATGATGCCTATGAGAGTGCAAGGATTTACAAAGAAAAGGCGAAGGCTTTTCATGACAAGATGATCTCTAGGAAGGAGTTTCAAGTTGGGCAAAAAGTCCTTCTATACTAGTCACGGCTTTGTTTGTTTCCGGGTAAGTTGCGTTCTCGTTGGATTGGACCTTTTGTCGTTACTAATGTTTTTCCTCATGGTGCAATTGAATTCAAAGCTTAGCCACTTCCAAAGTGTTCAAGGTGAATGGCCATTGACTTAAGCAATTCTATGAAGGTTTCCAAGTAGAGAATGTGGAGAAACTGGACCTTGAGGATATGATTTATACTAATTGAAGAAGGAAGCATTGGGTCGAGCCCACGACAACAAACAAAGGCGCTGCTTGGGAGGCAAACTAAGGGAAGTTTGTTTTTCTTTTCTTATTTTCGCATTCATATTTTGGTTATTTCTACCATTTCTATACATTTCACTTTACATTAGGGACAATGTAAGTTTTAAGTGTGGGGGAGGGGATTTAAGTTGTGTTTTTGTATTTTAATCTGTTTCGAAATTTTTTGTTTTGTTTTGTTTTTGTTTTTGTGGTTTTCAATGATTTTTGGTTGCTTGTGTCATGAGCAAGATTCAATTAAGCTTGACGAATGTATAACATGATTGAATAAGTAATCTTCCAACTTAGAATTAATTAGTCTAGTTATTTTACTTGAGATTGGAGTGACTAGATTTGGTAGACGAAAGTCAATGAGATTCTGAGCCTTCAGACTGACACATCCATATCAATCACTATTTTCTTTCATGTGAAATATTCTTTCATGGATTTGTTTCTTTAGAACTTCCCTTGATTATCTTTGAGGTCATATTGACACATGCATGTATGACCATAATTAAGGTCATCTTTGTGATAAGCTACATAAGCCAAATAGCCTGCCTTGTAATTAATTTTTTCCTTTGTGAACCCCTTTTGAGCTTTATATGTTGTTTTTTCGTTATTGTGAACCCACATTACAAGCTTTAAATAAAAAAAAAATAATGTCTTTACCTAAGCCGTAGAGCTAGTGGATCATTGTTCATCATTATGATATGTATGGGTGTGCGAGAAATAAGTGTGAGGTTGTCCGAATTTATGGTAGGTTTATAGCTGGTGAAATGGAACACATGTTTTCATTCTCAATTTGTGAGTTCTATTGTTGATGTAATTTTGAAAAAAAAAAAAAGAGAACCAAAAGGAAAAAAAGAAGGGAAGTGGGAGGAAATTACTGTTAGTGTTACAAATTGTCCATGTTCATAATCCCTCCTATAATTCTAAGAAATGGGTCTGTTTATATGGAATATATACAAAGGCAGAAGCTGTTGAATGGAGTGATTAGTTTTACATGTCTTATATATTCAAACTTAAGTTAATTCATTTTTACTCCACTAGTTTCGATGGCTTTTAAGCTACATTTCCAAATATTTCCCACCTTGATCCTAAACCCCGTTATAACCCTTGAAAAGTCTTTATGATTCGTGTTATGTGTGTGATCTTAGTGGTGGAGAATGAGAAGATATGCAAGCCTATGGTAGATCATTTCCATTGGAATGAATTTGAGCAATACACATACCCTTTAAACACATGAGAGTCCAGTGTTTATTTCTGTGAGGGTCTGCATATTCAGTTTACTCCTTCGAGTGGAAATACTTGCTAAGTGATTGTGAGTTGTTTAAGAAAGTTTGTTCTTGATATGCTATGAGTTTTGAAGAGTTTGGTTGTTCTTTGTTGTAACCTAGGTGTTTTTGGAAAAGTGAATTTGAGTTTTGCCCGAGGACAAGCAAAGGTTAAGTATGGGGGAATTTGATGAGAATGTAAATGTCATATTTTTCTCCCTTAATGTTTAATCTTTTGTACTCAGTTGGTGCCAAAATATACTCATTATTCTTATATTTTGATTTAGGTTGCTATGGAACGCCAAGGAAGAGAATCCTAGCTTAGAAGGGACGAATTCGTGCTAAATTGAAAGCAGCGTTCGAAGAGCATTCGAACTGTCCAAAAGGGCATTTGAATAGTTGTATATGCGTTCGAACTGTACGTCAAATAGATTCACGCCAAATTTAGGTTCAAAGTGCGTTTGAAGAATATAGAGAGCAATTTTACCGTTCAAAGTGCGTTCGACGCACCGTTTGAATGGTGGTCTGATGCGTTCGAACGACAGTAAGCGCGTTCGAACGGCTTGACGCAGCTGCAGATTTTCAGAGGCTTATAAAAGCTAGGACTATTTTGTTTTTGAGGTTGACATTTTTCATATTATTCTAGCTTATTATTTGAGTTTTTTTTTGTGGCCCTACGTGGCTAAACTTTGAATCTTGTTTGAAGGAAACAGAAGCCTCAGAATTAAGAATAAACTGTGAGATCTAATTTGTTTTCATTATTCGATTTATGCTTTGAGTATTGGATGTTTTTCTGTGCCTATTTTCATGATTGTCTTGTCTAATCACTAGGAGGCCTACTAGTTTATTATTCATTGCAATCCACTTTTGGATTAGATATCAAATCCGTAATTGTTTGATTACTCTGATTTGTGAAGCAACTAAGATTTAATAATTTACTGCGTCAGGAATTGTTAGATCTTAGAAAGGACGTTCGACTAAATTAAATGCAACCGCTTGTGCTTGTGTTGTTTTGTTTCATCGATCTCTCTAATTCTTAAGGCTGCTACTAGATTAAACATTGAGTGCTTATCCTGGGTTATTTAATAGTTAGGGTTAATGAGATCACTTGTTTTCTAATTAACTACAACTAAGGAGAGATAGGAAAATAATTCTGACAGTGAATATTCAATGTGTGAATTGATATGCTTGCATCGATAATCAGTTATATAATTCCGATGGTGGATATTGACTCAGACCAAGTTTTGTTCTTTTGATTGATTTCAACACTTTAATCTAAGTTATTTCTTAGTTATTATTAAAATAGTTTTTATTATATCCAAAATCCTCCAATTCTTATTCACATAGCATAAAACTAGGCTAGACACTCTCCGTAGGAACGATCTTTACTTGCACTACTATATATTTGTTTTGGGGTATAGGTTTTATTTTTGGGTGCTCGCGACAGCACACCAGTAGCCATTGGAAGAGTTTGTCGAGAGAAAAGAGAGAACAACTAATTAGATCTGAGACGAGGAATATATGGCCGATAAAAGCCTCATCTTCAATGACATTTTCATTTTTAAACTGAAAGCATCAAAGGCAATAACATTTTCTAGTTCAATTTTGAAAACATTAATGCAAAAGACGCTTTGATTTTAATTTTTGAAATTCTATTATCATTTAGAAAAATTAACATAAAATAGCAAAAAATATTTACGAAAAGCGACATTGGCATTAACGCTTTCTTTAAAAACATCAATGCTAATGACGCCTAACTAGGGTTCTATAAATATTGAAAAAATGGCCCTGATTTAATATTTATTGAATAAAATAATCCTATTTTGGTAAACAACCCGTTTTTAAGCCATCTCTCTTTCCCTTTCCTTTCACAAGTTCCAAACAAGTTGAAAAAGACGGTCAAGTGCAAAGTCACCAGACTTAGATGCTTATGCTACGCACGATCACCATTCGATGATCTAAGCTAGAGGTCAGTGATCACATACATCACCCTCTAAAATCCAAGACAACGCCGAGGGTCTATTTGATAGTTTATAGAAGAAAAAGAGAAAGGATGGAAAAACAAAAGGAAAATAATTTTCTTTCTTTTTTTTTATTTACAAATAAAATGAGAGAAAAGTGTAAGGAAATTTTTTTTCCCTTGTTTGTAGTTAAAAAGAAAGAGGAAAAAAATAATAGAATATCTATTAAAAGAGAAAGAGGAAGGAAAATGAAAGGAAAGTAAGAATAAAATAATTTTCTCTTCCCTTCCCTCCTAAATGAGAAATCAAACAAAGGAAAATGAATTTTTCATTTCTTTTCCTTTCCCTTCCAAAGTATCAAATAGACCTTAATGAAAATTGTGCTACGCTGGAGATCACTGAAATCAAAGCAAGTCAAGGATCATGACACTATATACCTAAAAATTACTTGCAGTGCCATGAAGCCCAACCTTGAATTGTTTGGCTTATCAGTGCCACATTCCACAAGCTCTTGACAAGTGGTAAAGATGATGTAAATAAGATGATAAGTCATGCTAGCCTCAGTTTGATACATTCTCTCATAGATGATGTAAATAGGGGTATCCTGGCCTTACACTAGCTGGACCCATGTTCAATTGACAAGTCTGGAATCACCCAGCCTAGTCGGAGTTCTGTCCGTTTATAAGGTCCCTAAGTGCTTCTGCCTAGTCGGGGTGCTGCCCAATTTACACGCCTGATAGTGCTTTCAACTAATCAAAACACTGGCCAACGAAAATGGAAAAATGCTCCCCAATTATGTCAAAACGTTATCAAAATTCTACTAACAAAGAGAGAGTCATTCAAATCGATTGGTCTACGTTGTGACTGAAGCCATTGCAATAATACAATGTCAAACATGGCTTAGTTGTATCTAAGTTGTAGACCAGAGCAAATTTCAAAACTGACCATTCCTTTATCATAATTAGACCCATGTCCATTTCTCGACTCCAGATAAGCCCCCTGTTAACCAGAGATAGCAATCCAAGAGAGGGGGTGATATAAGATTTTAAAACTTTAAAACAATAATCATAGATTAATAATAATTAAACCAATGGAGCAATAACTCAGTGCAATATGAAGATATGCAAACAAGTTATAATGATGATGAAGAAGAAAAACAAAGTAAGGAATAAATTGATGCATAAGATTTTATAGAGGTTCAGTCACAATGCGTGGCCTACGTCCTCTCTTCCTTTATTCTTTCAAAGGTATTCTCCACTATGTAAAGTCCCTTATACAGTTTGATAGTTGCTCAAGTACCTAACTCACTTCTTTACAAGAGTTCTACTCGAGCTCTCAATCTCAAGTGATTTTGTCCAAGATCACTCAATCTTACAAGTGTTTTTCTCAAACTACACTCAAACTTACAAAGTTTACAACCATTAGAGGTAGTTGTGGTAGCATTTAATGTGAAATGGGCCTGTCAGAATATTTAAATTTCTGAGCATTACAGACAAGTGTCAACAACATTTCTTCAAGGTGTCAGCATTACTAAATTTGGGTCAGTATTGTTTTGAAGGTGTCAAGGTAGGAGTCAAGGCAAATGTCAGCACTTCTTTCAAAACTTGCAATTTTGACTTTCAAATGTGTCAACCATATCTTAAGGTGTCAACCATTCTAAGGGCTTATTTACTGCATTGGCACACTGTATTCAATGTGTCAACAAGAACCATTCAAGGTGTCGACAAGAGCTTGAGTATAATTTATGAAGATAGAAACTCTCTAATGTGTCAAACATATTTGAAATGTGTTGATAAGAGCTTATGAATTAAGAAAGTGGACCATATTTGCAAGGTGTCAACAATAATTCTAAACTTATTCTTTTGAGGATCAAGGGTCTTCAGCAAGGTGTGGATCATATTGGAATGTATCGATAATAGCTTCTAGCCATTTTTGAGAATCTTCAAGTAATATGTCGACCATACTGAGATGTGTCAACTAAAGTTTCCAGTACTTCTAAATTGTCTCCAATAGGGATCGTCAAGGTATCGACCATATTTGTAAGGTGCCAACACTTCTGCCTTCAATTGTGCTTGAATTCCTTCGATATGTCAGCACTTATGTTTGTATTTCAGTCATCAAAGATTGATTCCAAGTCAACTTGAAACTCTTCAAATGATCTTTCTTGATTGCTTGAATCTGAGGATGAGTTCTTAAATACTTAAGACCTTCAATCTCTTCGAAATGAAATTTTTTCATTTTTATCATTTGTTAGGATAATCAAACAACATTCAAACCTTTCAATCAATGACTCAATATATATATATATATATATATATTTGCACACTTAATTAAAGTCATTAGATGATAACTACATGGCTTTGTTATTATGAAAATCAATGCAAAGATCAACCTTGAGTCAACAATCTCTACATTTTTTATGATGACAAAACTTTGAAAATATAACATATTAAACTCAAAATAATTAGAGCAAGGATTTAAAAAACAAGAATCTCCTTGTAAGGCTCCCCCTTACTCTAACATCCATTTTTAATCATAAATTGTAAGGCTCCCCCTTATTAACTCAAAATAGGATAATTATTTTCACAGAAAAATTTCAAACTGTTGGCAATCCATCATATCTCAAATAGTTCTCTCCCTTGTTGTCAATCCATCAAAATGATATAACATATGAATGAAAATTTAAAGGCACAAATGCATAAAAGATCAACCATCATATTACCATAATTCATAACATCCAAAATACCAACATCCTTAAAAACCATTCAAAAGCACCTAATTATTCAATAATTCAAAAATAACAACATATGAAATGTAATGAAGGATTATGGGCTTGATTTGGGAGATATGTCAATGGGTGTTTCAACAGTGTTTGAGAATGAGGATTTGAATTTCTCTTAGACCATAGATCCTAGAGAATGGTTTAGAGGGAGGTTTGGAATCAGTAGGAGAGGTTGTAAAATCAACCTCCTCAGGATTGCATATGCTTCTATCTCTTTACCTTTTTCTTGTTTAGATTCTTTACTAGCTTGATCCTTAGTTCCTTTCTCTAACTCTTTTCCTTTCTCTTCATCTGCATCTTTAGCCTCTTCATTTTCCGCAGTTTCCTTCTCAGTCTCTTTTCCTTTAGTTGCTTCTTCTTTATTATATTCATCTCTAGAAGTTTACTTCTTTTCAGAACCAAAAGAGTCTTTATCATCTTCCCAAAACAACTCAGAAGAGCTGCTATCAGAGACAGTCTTTGTAAGGGGTAGATCTTGATTGAAAGACCTATGAATTTCTTCTTTAACCCATTTCTTCATTATTTTCACCTTTTTGCTCAGCCTTATCACATTCTTTTCCACAAGCATCATCCTTGCAATACCATTGTCCAGTTTGGAGTTAAATTTTTCAAGCATGAAGTCTTGATGCTCCTTCATTCCTTTTAGCATGTCAAGCACCAAATTGTTGTATGCACCAATAGGTTCAACAAACAAAGACCTAGATACCTTAGGCTTTGTTCTAAAGGATTCTCCAGCAGTGGGGGTTTCATCCATTTTCTCATCTATTCCTGACTCTTTTCATCAAATTCGTACCTCATATTCTTGATAGCGGCTTCATTGTATTAATCATTTTGAGGATCTACTTGCAAGATTTTCTCTCCTTCTAGATTAACTTTAAAATAGTTGAAAGTCTTAGTCAGAATCATTCCATAAGAGAGACTACTTCTCTTGTGTTTTAAGGCATCAGACAAAGATAATTTATTGGCTTTGAATCTGAGGCGATCATTAGAGATTGGTCTCCTCAAGACCAATGTCAAAGCCTCTAAAGCATAATCATCAAGGGTAACTAACTCATTATTTTCAATGCTCAAAATGTTTTTGCCAACACACTCCCAGTTTTAGTAATTTCAACCCCTTTAAAATAATTACACGGTTTATAAACCTCATCTCTAATAATTAGATTAGCATTGAAATGCCTAAGTAATTCAAGGTTAGTATCTTCCTTGAGCGTTGCCAAACTCATCCATCCAATTATATTGAACTTAGACTCAAAAGGAAAGCCTAATCCACCAAAAAAATTGAAGTTTACCCATGGACCATTAATTATTTTCCTTGAAGACATAGCAATCTCATACTTGATTTTGAGGGATTTCTTCTCGAAATAGACATCATCAGTGAGCAAATCACTTTTTTATTCTTCAACATCATTTTACTTTCCTTTTCTTAGTCGTCTATGAGGATTCACCTTTGTCTTTCCTCTTTCTTCCCTCTTCTAGGGTAGATGATCTAGATTGCATCTTTTTTTATGCGGTGTCCTTCGGTTTTTTACCCTTTCTTACTAATTTAGAAGCCATTAAGGATAGTAATAAAGGATGGGAAGGAAGATTGTGGCTTGTAACGATTAATGTAGAAGATTTGAAATTATAGAATGAGGGAGAAAAGTTTTTCTTGAGTTTAAGAGAGAAACCAAGCAATTGGGTCGACAAACAGTTTTGACTCTATAACCGAATTGTCAACACTATGAAACAATGTTATCTACACTTCGCTTCTAGATAGCAAACTTGATTTTTCAAGTAAAATAGTGTTGACATTTTGAGTGTATGGTCGACATCATTATGCAAAACAAAAAAATTTCTAAGTATTGTCAACACAAGTGAAATTTGGTCAACATTTCTTTGTTAAAAAGCAATTTTTGTAAACTAAGTTTTTGCACATCTTTTGACATAGTGTTGACACTTAGGTTGCTTGTAAGCACCCCATTTTTGCCAGCTCAGTAATTTTCGGTCCAAACTGTTCCTCCAGTAACACGTCGCAACACAATCAAGCCTCGACCAACTTTTCAAATATTTAAATCAAACCTTTAAAGTCAAAATAGTTGCTCCCGAGCCCTAAAGGGCCAAACTAGAGCCAAAATGTTCGTCGGCATTCTAGGCATTTTTTTCAAGACCAAGCGATCTCCTAAAGCAATTGCTAACACCATCGAAGAGACAGAAACACTCACAAACCTTAAACTGTTCACTTTTGGTGCTTGCTAGGCTGTCGATGTAGAATGTCTGTTATGCCCCTTGGCATCAAGCAGCTTCCCTAGATCAGGCAGTCTTCAGAACCAATTGCCAAAACTGTTAGAGTGGCTAAAGCACTCACAAACTATAAAGTCATTGGAGTGGTGAGAAAACACTCATAAACAAGTTGACATGGGCATGCCGTAAACAACCTAGTGTCACAGGACCAAATGCGCCCCTTGGCCATGACACGTTTACTAGGGGATAGAATACCTTTGGAAACCAACTCATCACACCCGTCGGAATGATAGAAACACTTGTAAACCCAAGTTAATACCGGCGCCAGCTAGCCCGACACAGTAAAAATGACCATTTTGCCCGTAGGTAGATCGACACGTCTTTTGAGAAAGTACTAATCCCTCGAGATGGTAAGGCTACCCTCAACTCTATCTCTAGACAGTTTGACATGGTCAAAACACCATTCAAACCAATCCTGGTCTCATTTCGGTGAAAATGATCATTTTACCCTTGGGCACCCGGACATGCTCCCTGGGAAGTACAACTTCCTCGAAGTGCTAAGACCACCCCAAACTAGCTTTAAGTAGTCATGCATGCTCAAGCACCGGAATAATATCCCTTCCGGCCATGTTGCAGCAAGTTCCAATCAAAATGACTATTTACCTATGTCGGCTCGAGCACACTTTCCGGCCACATCAGCTCCAAAAACTAGACTACTATTTATCGGGACACTCCAAAAAAGGTCCCTATCATTCTAGATGAGTCTCTTGACCATAGTTATCAAAATGAAACCAGCCCGACCTAGCTAGTTTAACCGAGAATCGGAGCATGAACTAGTACAATTTAACTAATTTACAAGAAATGCATATGAATCGGGTTGAACTGAAAAAACCAACCATTTTTTTAAAAAACCAGTGAACCAACTGAGCGATTTTTTGAAAAAACTATCGACCAACTTTGAATTTTTAAGTCTCTTTCAAAATTTCATAATTTGTGGCTCCCAAGAGTTGAACTTGAGAAGTAAAAGTAGAATTAAGTAACACTTACCACTGCTCCACTTGATTTCTTGTGTGTTACTTTGCAATATAAATTATATTTAAAGTAAAACATATATTAATAAATAAAATATATTTAATTTATAACACTGGTTGAATCGATAAACCATGAACTACTAGCTTCACCGGTTTAATGTCTAGTTTGATTCTGATAACTATGCTCACAGACTCAAAGTACACTTTAATCAATAAAAGGTTCATAAAGTATGTCACAGACGCTTCATCAAATTTGACTTCTTTTTTTCACTTCTTTAACTAAAACGTAGTTTCAAACGATTAACGAATTACGTAAATTAGAAAATTCTAAGAAGCCTGAGTGGTATGCTTTCCATTCGTACGTTCTGATGGTCAATAACATCGCCTGAAGGCCGTAATTGAACTACTCAAAAGAGGGTACTTTTTTACACTTGTGGAAAAATAAAAGTACACCTCCCATTTCATGTGTTAAATCCCGATTCTCTAATTAAAACACACTATCAAACAACTTGTAAAATTTTTAAATCAAGGAAATTCACTTGAGCTTTTTCATCAGTACAGTTCGATCAAGATAATCGTTTCCCAAAGGCCACGATTGTGTGGTGCAAAAACCAGCCATTTTAGGAAGCTGATGAAGCATCTCATGGACGTTATCGAAAGCTTATCTTTAAGCTCGCTTCCTGAGGCAATATCTCTACATCCAAAAATATTCAAGGCTCCCCGAGAACACTAAGTTCAAGAGAAACTATAAGAGAACATCATGTACGCATCTGATTTTCCCAAATCATTCCCAGATGGTACGAATATTAAGGCAAAGCCTGTATAAAAGTTTCCGATAGTGGAGCATATGCTACACGCGCTCAAATTTTGATTAAATCGAGACAAAAATTGTCTTGTAGCCCAAGATAGGGTAGTACAAGTATGCCATGTGTTATCCTTTGAGTGGGAGAGGCTGCACACATGTATTACATGCACCTAGCCTAATTTTGGCCAAGTGCATGTGTTACGAGTGCCTCCGTCAATATCTTTTGCCTATGAATACCAAGCCACTCTCTGTGTATTTTAGAGAACAGTGAGAAAACTCTACCCAATTCACTCAAAAAAATCCAAAATTCCAAAAAAGCTTCAAGTCTCTTAAAATCCAATAAGAAGTCTAATCTATTTGAAACTCAAGCTCTCAATAATGGTAGATTAAAGAGTTTAAGACCAAAGGTATACCCTATTTAACCTTAAGTATACCCCCACTTTCTCTTCTTCCTTCTAGCTCACTTGAGTTATTGTCTATTTTAACCTCCATCTTCTGCCCCATCTTCTTCCATGCTTGAAACAAGAGTACTCCATGACCATGCCTAGATGAAAGCCTATGAGAACCATGTCGTGCAAGGACCTCTTATGGGCCTAGTTGTAGATGGTATGGCCTTAGAGCACCTTACAATTTGGTTAAGCCTAACCTTATATGTTCATGATCCTTACATTACATTTGTGGTGACATTCATATTGTGCATGTTATGACTTGGTTTTTGTGTTTAAATCCTCTTTTCAAACTACCATTTGTTACTATCTTCAAATGTTTTTCAAAATTCATGTCAAAATATTTTCCAAAATCTCCCTCTATTGCTCTTTAAATTAGGGTTTCTTAAGTTTTAAGCCAACAACCTTTAGGTTTCTATGCCTTAGGATGCCTTCAAAACCACCTAACCACATAGGTTCATCACTTTGCTTTATTCTCTTAATTTTTGCATAAAATGGTTTTCAAAACAATCCTCTCTTGAGCGGTTTTCAAAAGTTTCACTCTCTTAACATTTGCATAAAATTGCTTTCAAAATCACACTCTCTAAAGAAGTTTTCAAAGTTTTGCTCTCTTATATTTATGATTGATACGGTTCCAAGACGACTCTCTCTCTTGAGTGGTTATTACAAATCAACCATAGGAATCACATGCTTACTTAAGTGGTTTTATTGTATAAAAGTGGTTTTTAAAACAACCCTCTCTAAAGGGGTTTTCAAAATCTTAATCTCTTGAGTTTGTGGTTGGAATGGTTCCAAGGCAACCTTCCCTTGAGTGGTTTTCAAAAAACAACCATAAGAACCATGCTCTCATTTGAGTGGGTTTTATAGTGTTCAAGTGAGTGGTTTTCAAAATTTTGCTCTCTTGAATTCTTAATTGGAATGGTCCCAAGGTAACCCTCTCTTGAGTGGTTTCCAAAAATCAATCATATGAATCTTAAATTCACTTAAGTGATTTTATCAAAATGATTTTCAAAATTCACAACTCTCTTGAGTTAGTTTCCCAAAAGGTTTTATATGAAATCATAACTTTCTCACATGAAATGACACTTTTACAAATGTTTCTTTAAGTTTTTCACACAACATCATAAATTTTTTTACATGAAATCACAAGGTTTCACATGAAATCATGGTTTTCTAAAACCCTTTTTTAAGTATTTTGCATCAAAACCTTTAGGTTCAAAACCCTAGTTCAAAATCCCTTTCCAAAACCCTAGGTTCACTTAACCCTAGTTAGTTGACCTTAAGTTCACCTAATCCAAGTTAGTTAACCCTATGACATCCTAACCCTAGTTAATTAACCCTAGGTCATCCTAACCAAGGTTACTTAACCACAAGTCTTTAATTTCAAACACTTTTCAAATCATTCATCAATTCAAAATCATCTTCAAAACTTTTTTTCAAAGCATCTTGCTCTCTTGAGCACTTAATAATCATTCTGATTGTCGCGCCCCGATTTTTGGTCAAGTCCTTTCAAATCGGGAAAAAGCACGAAACTCTGTCATTAGAACTCCTCCTTCTTGAAGGACGAGTGCGACTAGGTTTAAACTTGAAATTGATTTGATGAAGGGTTTTTCTAGAAAAATGGAAGTTGCCACCTAACTAGATTACGATGAGTTAGGTCACCTAAAACTAAGTATAAACCGAATATTAAACCTAGGATTTTGAAAAAGGCTTTAGAAAACTCTTCAATAGAAGGTTTTTAGGAAAATAGGTTGTTTGGAAACCTTTAAAAAGTTTCAAGCATTTTTTGGAAACAACTCCATTTTGGTCATTCGAAAATAGAAATCTATAGTCCGGAGGTTGGTTATGTATAGGGAAGATATCCTAAGATCATCACCCTACCCCGCCCTTTCGGTACCTACATATCTAATCACCCTTTTGTTCACTCACTAGAGTAACTGGTTACCATGATCCACTTAACATCCACTTTAGAATTTTGAACATGGGGTTTAATCATCACTTTTTGGATGAATGATGCATAATGCAATTCTGGAGGAAAAATGTTTGAAAACATGAAAGCTTTGAAGGATTTTGAAACAAGGATCTTAAATTGATAGAGAGTTTTGAAAAAGGACTTGAGTTGAAATAAGAGTTATGACCGCACCATTTTAGGTTGCCTACGTATCTCATTTGGGGAGAATCAGATCATTAGTAGTTCAGGCGAGAGCCTAATGGAAAATAGACGCATTAGGGCTTTTGGAATGTTTTGAAGACACATTGAGGTCTTTGGAGAGATGTGAAGACACTTTGAGATCTTTGAAAAAAAAGAACTTGAGAGTTTTGAAATCGGATGTTGGAGTGTTTTTGGAATAGAACTTGAAGGTTTTAGAAAGTGCACTTGAAATGGGACTTTGAAGTGTTTCAAAATGCTTTTAAATATAACTCAAGAAAGTTTTGAAAGTTTTGAAAACTTAGTTATGGACTTGAGAATTAGATTTGGACTTACAAGAGCTCTAATGAACTTGTCTTGAAATGACTTTTGAGGATAGTTTTCATGTACCTTATGAAAAACATGTTGAATATTTCATCACCTTTGAGAGGTTAGCCGTTGAAGAACTAAACTCCTTTAGGGTAATGAGTTTTAAAGACATGTTTGAAAAAGAGGCTAAAGACTTCCCTTTGATTTTTGAAACTTTAGGGTTATAGAACCTTACTTGAATATCTCACTTACACTTGACTAATCCTAACCATGGAAAGATTAGGGTTGTTTCAAGAATGTGATGTTTGAAAATCATTCTTGAAAAGAGTTTTTGAAAACACGTAGGGCTTTGGAACCCTAATATGGACAACCTAAAAGGTTGTACCTAATATATCACCTTCCCTTGGAATCCCTAACCATAAAAGAGGTAGAGACACCTTAAGGTTGTGGGTTTTTAGAAACATTTTTTAAAATAGTTTTCGAAAAATGTTGAGTGTTTAGCCATCTTAGTTGGGACAAGTTCAAGAGAACTTCTTGGAGACATTTTTGAAGATAGAGTGTAGGGATATTTGAAAAGGTTTTGAAGTTGATTTTTGAAATCTTAAGACAGTGAGATGTTTTGAAAATATGTTATGAAAATGGTTGTTGAGTTGAAAGAATATTTGAAAAGGGGTCTTTGAATTGGAACTTTAAAACTTACTTACCTAGGTTGGGTTGACCTAAGGTTAACTCGGCTTAGGTTAACCTAGGGTTGAGTTGGACTAGAGTTAACTAACTAAGGTTAGGTTAACCTTGGATTTGGATGACCTAGGGTTAACTAACTAAGGTTAGGTTAAGCTAGGGTTTGGTTGTCCTAAGGACAAGTTAACCTAGGGTGGATTGAACTAGGGTTAGGTTAGCTTATGGTTGGAAAGATGTTTTAGAAAGGTGGTTTTATGCATTTTTTAAAAGAGTTTTGGAAAACAAATCATGTTATGCAAAGGATTTTGGTAGACGACCTTTTTGAAGATCATTTCTATGAAAATTGGCTCCAGTCAAGTATATGGTTTATATGGTTGATGTTTGAAAACCATTCCAAAAAAGATTTCTTTAGGGCCATTATAACATTTTATCTTGAAAAGAGTAGGGATTTTGAAAATCACCATAATAATGACAACTTTTGAAAAATCATTTTTAATGCAAAGATGGAGAGAATGAACTTTTGAAAACCATGTTTAAGAAGAAGGTTTTGAAAACTATTTTTAAAAAAGGGAACCATTCTAACAAGTTAGGGTTCCTATGGCCAATGTAAAGGGAGACCACTCAAGAGAGGGTTCCATGGGGCTATTACAACCACTAAACTTGAGAGAATAGAAGCCTTAGAAATCAATGAATTTGAAAACCATTTTCATGTAAGTTGAAATGCAAGGATGCAAAAATGTGAGTTAAGGGTTAGTAGGGAGCTTTTTTAAGGCATGATTACTTAGGGTCTTATCCTAAACTTCAAGGGGCCAACTCTTAGAACCACTTTTAAGAGAACATTTGAATAAGGTGCTTGAAAATGACATAGAAATAGGGATAGTGCAAGTTTTGGAAAACATGGTTGTAAACATGAAAATAAAGCCAAGCACACAAAACATGAACAAGATAATCATATGCAAAGGGGGGTCATGAAACCATACAAGGCTAGAGACTACACCATATAATCAAAGTGCTCCAAGGCCATACCATCTTAAAGTAGGCGCTAGTGAGAGATCCCCCTTCCCTGTGGTTCTCATTAGCTTTCCTCTAGGCATGAGCTAGAAACTCTCTTGTTTCAAGCATGCAAGAATGGGGGGTAGAAGATGGGGATTAAGTAGGCTAAGAGGGAGAAGAGAGGAGTGGGTTATGATAAGAATGTAAAAGGAAATACCACCTTTTGCCTTCAAATACTCTCAAACTTCATTAGATGCTTGGACTTGAGCTTGGATGGACTTGGAAGGGGCTGGAATAAGGTCTTCTATGGCATGGAAAGCCTTGTAGTTGAGGTGTATGGGCTAGAGTGAGGTAAAATACAACCTAAGTGTTTGGAAAGGAGAGATATATGGAGGGTTTCAGATTTCTGAAGCTGTTTGTGCAGAGTTTCGTTACAATTTTCGATTCTCGAATATGCAAAGGGGGAGGCTTGTATTTATAGGCAACTCTGGAGAGATCTGGTGCATGTACTACATGCGCCAGTATTGTTCTATTGGCAAAATGCCATGTGGCAGTCATTGTATTGGCTGAATCTTAAGGGCTAAGTGAAGTTCGATTGATCTGATCAACACATGTAGTATACGCTCTACCGCCGGGAGTGTTCGTTTAAACTTTGCCTTGATAATTGTGCCAACTGGGAAGATTTCGAGGAAATCGGTTGTGTTCACGACATTATTCTAGGATTTCTTGTGAACTTATAAGTTTTTGAAAAGCCTGAACGGTGTTCAGAGGTGTGAGATATCATATCGGAAAGTGTGCATGAAATCGCATTTTTGCAAAGCATCTGTAATATGTTGCGTGAGGGTTCAAAAGTAGCTATTTGTGTGCCGCATGATTGAGACCTTCAAGAAACGATCTCTCCGATCGAACTGTACTGATGGAAAGTACTCCGAAAATACTTTAAAAAATTTCCTAATCTACGCGTTTCTCAAATTGTTTGACGGTGCACTATAATCAGGGAATTGGGAAAAAAGCTAATCTTGGTAGAGCGTCTGTGAGGCGCTCCAGAGGTTACTGAAAGTAGCATTTTTCGAGCCATGCGATGAGGAGCTTCGGGAAGCGATCTCTCCAATCAATCTGTATCGATGGAAAGACCTATGAATGAGCTTTTGAGAATTCTTTGGTTTACGCATTTCTCATGTCGTTTGACGGAGCGTTATAACCAAGAAATTGGGAGAAAAGACAATATTGGCGGAGCGTTTGCAAGACGCTCTAGGAGGCTTTCGTTGAGTTAGAAGTGTTTAGTGTCGTATGATCCACCTTAGGTTAAACAAGGGTGTATGGCAAGACCCGCCGTTCACTATTCTAGGACCGGTACAGTTTCAGGGCGTGTTTGGGTTGGTCAGGGGCAAAATGGTTATTTTGACCAGGCACGATTGAAAAGGCCAGGAACGGGTCGAAGTATTGTGTTAAGCGTGCCGAGTCATTTAGGAATAAGCCTGGAAGAACTTTTCACTGTTTGGTGGGATTTGTATTGTGCTGGGGTATTCAAGGGTAAAATGGTTATTTTGACCAGAGTTAGCTAGAATGAGACCGAAGTTGGATGAGATGGCGTGTTGAGTACGCCTAACGATTTAGGATCACTTTGGAAAGTTGACTTACTGTCTTAAGGGATTTTGAATGTTGTCAAGACGTACCTGGAGGCCCAAGGGACAGGTTTGGTTATTTTTCACCGAGTTAGGCTAGCAGGCGCCGGTGTTGACCTAGGTGTTGGTTCCCCCGACCACTCCGTCTAGGAAAGCTACCTGTGCGGTGTTAGTCCTTGAGACCGCCCGGTCTTAGAGAACTACCTGTAGGGTGGTGTTGGTTTCTACGAATGCCTAGTCTTAAAAAGCTACCTGTAAGGGTAGTGTTGGTTTCTGAGAATGCCTTGTCTCAGAGAGCTACCAAATGACGGACATTTTATATTGGCGGGCTAGCAGGCGCCAAAAGTGAACTGTCTAAAATTTTATAAGGTGTTGGTCTCTAAAATCGCCCGATCTCGAGAAGCTACCTAGATGGCGTTGGTTCTAGAGAACTCCTAGTCTTGAAAAGCTGCTTGAAATGCTTAGGGGCATGATGATCTTTGCGGCTTTAATAGGACCTTGTGGGTTCGAGAAGTGACTAGTTGATTGGATCAGAGTTTGAAGGACCCGTCTTGGGCCTGCATGTATTGTGATATTCGAAAACTAGATCTGGTCAGGTCAGAGATTGTCGAGTGAGCAAAAATGGGGAGTTTACATTAGCAAAACCTTCCTTAAAGCCCCTTCAACTTCTCAAAATGTTTTCAAAATCTCTCTTGAACTTTTCTTCATAAAAATGGCTAGATACTTAACATTTTTCAAAAACTACTTTTCAAAATATTTTTTTTAAGAGCACACAACCCTAAGGATGATCCTAACCCTTCCATGATTAGGGTCTCTAAATGGAAAGTGATATATTAAATAAAACATTCATGGTTCATATTAGGGTTCCATGCCTAAAATATTTTCAAAACCACTTTCAAGAACGACTTTCAAAAATCACATCATTGGAATAGTCTTAGTCGTTTTATGATTATGGCCTCTTAAAAAGAGTGAGATATCAAGTAGGGTATTACAACCCCAAAGTTTTCAAAACACTAAAGGAAGTGTCTAGCCCTCTTCTAAAAAGCATTTTTCAAAAATCAAAACCCTAAGAGAGTTTAGTTTGATCACTAACTAATCTCTTTAAGGTGACGAAACATTCAAATAAGCCTTTCATAAGTCATAGAAAATGATTTTCAAAACTTTTCAAAGACAACATTTAACTTCACAAGCACATTTAAGGATACACCGGTTGTTCAAACTCCAATCCAGTCAATCAATCACTTCCCGAGTCCGCTAGGCCCAATCAAAGCTAAATGACCAAAATGCCTCCATGGCATCCCTTCGTAATCAGGCAACTTTCCGAGACCGAGCGGTCTCGGGGACTAACGCCACACAAATAGCTTTCTGAGACTGGGTTTTCTTTGGGACCATAGGTAGCTTTCCGAGATCGGGTGGTCTCCAGAACCAACACTAGGCAATCTTGAGAACCAACACCACATCAATCACAAGCGGTTCACTTCTAGCGCTTGCTAGCCCGCCAAATGTAGAATTTTTGCTACTGGCACGCTCTTTGAGAAGGTACCTAAGTTCTTAAAGCAATAAGTCCACCCCTTCTAAGATTGTTCCAGACAATCTAACATGCACAGAATGCCATTCAAACCAATTCTGGACCTATTCTGATGGTTCCTAGTCAAACTGACCATTTTACCTATGGGCACCCCGATTGCCCTTGCCAACTACACTGGCTTTAAGTATCAAACAGGCAAACCTCTAAGGAACTCCCATGAGTATCCCTGACCTCCAAATCCCCTTCCAGTCAATTTCAGACCCGTTCTGATGTTTTCTAGTTAAAATGACTATTTTGCTCCTGGTGGGTCTGTCATCCCTTTCAACCACGCTAGCCCTGAGTATCAAATTGGTAATCTCTTGGGACACTTTTAATAGTGTTCCCAATCTTCAAATCCCATTTCTATTAACTCCAAACCTATTTTGGTGTTTCTCGGTTCAAATGATCGTTTTGCCCCTGTTGGACTGGTCATCCTTTTCAACCACGACAGCCTTGGATATCAAACCGGTAATCCCCTGGGACACTTTTAATAGTGTTCCCAACCTTCAAATAACCGTTTTGCCCCTGGTAGGCCGGTCATCCTTTTCAACCATACTGGCTCTAGGTATCAAACTGGTAAACTCCTAGGGAACTTCCACGAGTATCCCCAATCTTCGAGTGCCATTCTGGTTCATTCTGGTGAAACCTAGTCAAAATGATTCTTTTGTCTCTAGCAGGCTGGTCATCTTTTTCAACCATACCAGCTTTGAGTATCAAACCAGCAACTCTCGAGACACTCTTGAGTTCCCTTATCTCTTTTCCAGCTAAGTCCTGCAATTCAACAGCTTTCCAAATCAAACCGAAACCACTTGTAGTGGAGCCTAGCCCAAAAATGGATGGGAGCCACTAGAAGGGGCACCACCTCCTCTAATTTTTTGCCTATAAATACAGTGCACCCCCTAGCATATTCCAGTTCCAGAAAATCACAAAGAAACTTTGTCAAACTCTCTATAGCCCCTAAATTCCCTCAAAATCCTAATCTCTCTAAGGGTTTAAACCTCCCTAGTCCTATATACTCTAACCCTAGCCTCTAAGCTGCATTGAAGATCACTTCCAACCCCTTCAAAGCTCTCGAAGGCCTCTCGAGTCCAATGCAAAGCCTCTATTGAAGCTCCATTGAAGGTTAAAGATAAGGTAGTGTTTCTATTTTACTTTTATGCTCTCCCACTCATTCTCTTCTCCTTCCTAGTCCATTTGGACTATTCTCTCTTTTAATCCCCATCTTCTAACCCACTTCTTGTATGCTTGAAGCAAGAGGACCCTAGGTCCATGCCTAGGGGAAGCTATGGGAAGATTATTATGTCGGGGGTTTTCCTTTAGCCTAACTAATCATGGTATGATCATAAGGTCTCTTGCAATGTGATGAAACCTTCAACTTTGTATGTTCACGACCCCTATACATTATATTTGTCATATTTATGCATTATTCTTATTTTTAAACTCACAACCCTAGGATGATTCTAACCTCCTCATGGTTGGGGTTTCCCTAAGAAAGTGACATATTCAAAGTGACCACCAAGATCCATATTAGGGTTTCAAAATCCTAATTTTGTTCTTCAAAATCACAACCTTAGAGTGATTCTAACCTTCTCCATGTTTTGGATTGCTTTAGGAAAGTAGCATATTCAGAGGCCTCTAAAGGCCACATTAGGGTTTTTAAGCCTTAGAACATCTCTTTCAAAATTTAGATTTAAAACCTCTTTAAATCTCAAGTTCAATGGCTCTTTTTCAAAATTGATCCAAGAGTTGTCTTTTTGACGCCCTAGAAGTTCATGCCCTAGGAAATCCTAGCTTTGTCCCCTAACATTCATCCTTGTATTTTCGCTTTTATTCATTGCATTAAAAAGGTTTTCAAAATTATTATTGCATTATGTTTTCAAAAAGTGCATGACACTTTTGAGTTGTTTTCAAAAAAAGTGTAACATAAAATCATAGGTTTCCAAATTAAAAAGCTTCACATGAAATCATAATATTTTCAAATCAAATCTTCCTCTTTCAAATCAAATCTTTCCTTTTTCAATTCAAATCTTTCATTTTTCAATTCCAAATCAAATCTTCTATAATCAGAAACAAAATCAAATCCTCTATTTTTAGAAATAAAATAAAATCTTTTATTTTTTAAAACAAAATCAAATTTTTTATTTTTGGAAATCCAGTCAAATCCTCTATTTTTGAAAACAAAATTAAACTTTTTTTCTTCAAAACTTTGCTAAAATGAAACTTTCATTTTTCAAAACTTTTCTAAAACGAAACTTTTCTTTTTCAAAACTTTCCTAAAATTCAACTTTCCTTTTTCAACTAAAAAATCATACCTTTTCATATTGTATCAAATTGAATCTTTTCTACATCAAGGCATCCTTCCAAAACCCTAGGTTACTTGCATCCCATGTAGCTTCCAACCCTAGGTTATCTAACCCTAGGTTACCTTAATCCTAGTTTGCCCAATTTTCAAGATTGTAACTCTGGGACCTTTTTTAAAACTCCAATGCTAACCCAAAAATATTTAAAAGGCTCTCTCAAAACTTGTCTCAATCTAAAATGGCTAGACATTTACTATTTTTTAGAAAATTACTTCCAAAAATGATTTCAAAAACTCGCAATCCTAAGGTGATCCTAACCCTTTCATAATTAAGATTTCCTTAGGAAAGTGATATATTAGATGAAACCTGTAAGGCTCACGTTAGGGCTTCAAATCCTTAATATTTTTCAAAACCTCTTTTCAAAAAACTATTTTCAAACATCACATTTTTTAGACAACCCTAGGCCTTTTATGGTTAGGGTTGTCCAAGATCAAGTGAGATATCTAAATGAGGGAAGTTTCTAGCCCATCTTCCTAAAAATGTTTTCCAAAACTCATAGCTTTGAAGGAGTTTAGTTCCCACATAACTAATCTCTCAAAGGCAATAAAACATCAACATGCCTTTCATAAGATACATAAAAGCTATTTTTCAAAAACTTTTTCAAGACAAGTTCACAAGAGCTCTTACAAGTCCAAATCCCATTTTCAAATCGCTAGTTAAATTTTCAAAACTGCTGAAATAACTCTCTTGAGTTATGTTCAAAAACATTTCAAAACACTTCCAATCCCATTTTAAAAGCACTTCCAAAAATCTTCAAATTCTATTTTGAAAATACTCCAACATTCAATTTCAAATCAAAACTCTCTCGAGTTATTTTCAAATTTAAAGTCAAAAACTCTTAAGTTTTTTTTTTTTTAAAACAAGACCCCAATGAGTTTTCAAAACTTTTCAAAGGCCCCAATGTGACTATTTTCAATTAGACTCTTATTCGAACTATGACTAACCTGATTCTCGTCAAGCGAGATACGTAGATAACCTTCATAGGTGCGGTCATAACCCTTTTCAAAATCAAATAACCCCTTTTCAAAATCCAACCTCAGGTTTCTTTCAAACTTTCTTCAAATTGCATTATGCATTCATACATCCAAAAGTGATGGCAAAATCCTTTTTCAAAATCTTTTTAAAGTGGACATAGCTGGATATTTAGGAACTGGAGATTCAAGTAAGTGAATCTAAGGTAAATAGACATGTAGGTATCGTAAAGGCGAGGTAGAGTGATAATCCTCGAATATCTTCCCTACACGTAACCAACCCTGAACCATAGATCTTTGTTTAAAAAACCAAAACCAAATTTATTTTTCAAAAAGGGCTTAAAACATTTTCAAAGGATACCAAACAACCATATATTCTAAAACACCTTATAAGAGGACATTTTCAAACCATTTTCAAAAAACCGAAATTCGATCTTTGGATTGTACTTAGATTTGGGTGACCTAACATACCTTTAACAATGTTAGGTGGTGACTCTAAAACTTTTTTAAAAGCCCTTTAATCAAATTAATTTTCAAGTTCAAACCCATTGCACTTGTCCTTCTAGGAGGGCGAGTTCCAATAACGAGTAACGAGTTTGGCCTGAGTCGAGACCTAGACTCAGGGATGAAAACTGGGGCGCAACAACAAGTACACAAAAGCTTTTACCTTATTCCAATCCAAACTCTATTTTTGAAAATCCCTAATGAAGTTTTTAAAACATTTCAAAACTCTTTCAAGTTAATTTCAAAACTTTTCAAAACTCTCTCGAGTTGATTTCAAAACTTTCCAAAGCTCTCTCGAGTTGATTTTAAAAATATTTCAAACCTTTCTAAAGTTTTATTTCAAAAACATTTCAAAACTGTCAAAGCTCTCTTGAGTTCAAACTTTAAAACCTTCCAACACTCCCTTAAGTCCATGTTTCAATTGTGCTCTTGCACGAACTACGAATGACCTGATTCTCACTAAATGAGATACGTAAGCAACCTAAATAGGTGCTGTTATAACCCTTATTTTAAGTCAAATATACTTTTCAAAGCTTTCCTTCAATCAATATTTCTATCTCAAGTCAAACTTCACAAACTTCTAAGTTCTTTCAAAAGTCTTTCCAAAAGCATGCAACATTCAACCCCAAAGTGATGATTAAACCCCGTTTTCAAAACTTTAACAAGTGGATATAGTGGATATTAAGTAACTAGAAATTAGAGAGTGAATTAAGGGTGAATAGACATGTAGGTACCGAAAGGGCGGGGTAGGGTGATGATCTTAGGATATCTTTCCTACACATAACCAACCCTCGAACCATAGATTTTTATTTTGAAGACCATATCAAAGTCACATTTTCAAAAGGTCTTTAAAATATTTTCAAAAAAATTGCTAAAAATCTCACTTTCCAAAACCTTTTTAAGAAGGCAATTTCAAAATATTTTTGAAAAATCTAAGTTTAGTCTTCAGATTATGCTTAGTTTTAGATGACATAGCACATCTTTAACTATGTTAGGTGGCAACTCCAAATTTTTCAAAAAAACCCTTATTCAAATCAAGTTTTCAAGATTAAAGCCCTATCGCACATGTCCTTCCATGGAAGGGTGAATTCTAGTAGAGAAAGTATCGAGTTTTTCCGATCTAAGATGACTTGGTAAAAAATTGGGGTGCGACATTGCCCAAACATGCAATGTATGCACATGATCAATGTAGATAGGATTTAAACACATATTAAATATTCATGATCATATCAAACAAAAGAATTACACATACCCAATTCTCTTGTAACCATGTAAAACCTTTCTTCATTCAAGGGTTTTATAAAGATATCAGCAAGTGGGTATTCAACACTAACAAATTGAAATTTGATATCACCTCTTTGTGTGTAATCTCTAATAAAGTGATGTCTGATCTCAATGTCTTGGTTTTAGAAGGCTTAATGGGGTTCTTGGTCAAGTTTATAGCACTTGTGTTGTCACATATAATAGTAATGTGCCCACAAATCAGTCCAAAATCTTATAATTGGTGTTTAATCCATAAAACTTGAGCACATCAACTATCAGCAGCAACTTATTCAACCTCTACAATTGAGAGGGCAATAAAATTTTGTTTCTTACAAAACCAAGATACAAGCATGTTTTTAAGAAATTAGCATGATCCATTAGTACTTTTTCTATCTACTTTATTACCAACGTAATCAACATTAGAATAACTAACAAGTCCAAAGATGTACCAATAGAATACCATAAACCAAGATTATGAGATTGTTTAATATTTCTAAATATTCTATCCACAACAATCATATGAGACTCTTTAGATTAGATTGAAATCTAGCACATATATATACACTGAACATTATATTAGGTCTAATAGCAGTTAAGTAAAGAAAAAAACCAATCATTATAAAGTAGTAGTGTCAACAAAGGTATCTTGTTCATCAACATCAATTTTTGTTGATATACTCATGGGAGTACCAATTGGCTTTAGATTATCCATATCAAATCTTTTAAGTAAGTCCTTGATGTACTGGGCTTGATTGATAAAACACATTCTTTTGATTGTTTAATTTAAAGTCCAAAGAAGAAAGTCAATTCTCCAATCATATTCATTTTAAATTCTCCCTACATGCACTCGACAAATTATTTACACATCTTTTCATTAGTAGAGCCAAATATAATATCATCTACATATATTTGAACAATAAGCATATCATGGTCTTTGATTTTAATAAAAAAAAGAGTTGTATCTACCTTTCCTCTTAAAAAACTTTTTTCAATAAAAAAGACTTGCTAAGTCTCTCATACTATGCCCTAGGTGTTTGCTTTAAATCATACAAAGCATTGGTCAATTTGAAAACATAGTCTGGATTTTTTTATTTTTAAAACATGGTGGTTGTTCAATATACACTTTTTCACTGATAAAACCATTTCGAAAAGTACTTATGACATTCATTTGGTAAAGTTTGAAATTTCCAAAACATACAAAAGTAAGTAATAGCTTCTAATCTAGTGACTAGTGCAAAAATTTCATCATAGTATATGCCTTCTTTTTTACTATAACCTTGAGCATCTAATCTGGCTTTATTTCTAGTCACTGTACCTAACTCATCCATCTTGTTTCTAAATACCCACTTTGTTCCAATTATAGGATCAGTATCTTGAAAAGTCTTAGGTTCTATATGAGAAAGGAATGCATAATAAGAACATAAGGTTTTTAGAGAAGACCTTATTCTTACTCCTTGTGCTGGATCACCAAGTATTTGTTCTTGTGGGTGATTATACACAAACTTCCATTCTTTAGATAGTTCTTTATTGACTTCTTTTTGTTTTTGAGAGATTATAAGTGCAAGCTCCTTCTCCATGTGTATAGTATCAGTGGATATTTAGTTGATATTTAGCTTATCATACTTTGTTCAACATCTTCTGCATCATTACCCACATTCTTGCTTAGAAAAGTGTTAGATTCATCAAAAGAAATATGAATAGAGTGTTAGATTCATCAAAAGCAAGATTCTTCAAAACCCACACCCTCATCAAATTGAGCAAAAATTTACCAAGGTGGTCCTTGTTGTTGTTTAAGACAAAACATTTACATCCAATAACATAAAAGTATGAAATATTTGACTTCCTTTCCAAAACTCATAGGGGGTCCTTCTCAAATGCTTTCTTAAAAGAATTTTTTTCAAAACATAGCAAGTTGTATTGACAGCCTTAGCTTAAAAGTATTTTAGCAAACCATTTTCACAAGAGATAGTCCTTGCTATTTCTTCAAAATTCCTCTTTTCCTTCTAAACCACACTATTATGTTGAGGAGTTCTAGGTGAAGAAAAATTATATTCAAAATCATTTTTGTCATAAAATATTTCAAATGGAGAGCAATTAAGTTCTCTCCCATGGTCAATTCTAATGGCAGCAATAACAAATCTTTTTTCATGTTGCACTTTTTTTTGTAAAACTTGGTAAAAGCAAGTATAGTTTTATTTTTGTGAGCAAGAAATAAGTCCATGTAAATCTAGATTAATCATCCACGATCACAATAGCATACTATTTTCCACCCTGTAAGCACCCCATTTTTGCCTACTCGACAATCTTCGGCTCGATCGAGTCCAATTTTCAAACACCACAACACATGCAGGTTCAAGATGAGCCTTTCAATCTCCAATCCAACCAACTGGTCGCTTCACGGGCCCACAAAGACTTGCTGGAGCCATAAGCACCATCATTCTAGGCAGCTTTTCAGACCAGGCGATCCCGGAAACTAACGACATCCAAGTAGCTTCCCGAGATCGGGCGATCTCGGGGACTAACACCTCATCAAGTTCCAGACGGTTCACTTCTGGCACCTGCTAACCCGCCAATGTAGAATGTCCGTCATTTGGTAGCTCTCCGAGACCAACACCGCCCTTACAGGTAGCTTTCTAGGACCAGGCGTTCTTAGGAATCAACACCACCCCTACAGGTAGTTCTCTAAGACCAGGCATTCTTAGGGACCAACACCGCACAGGTAGTTTTCCGAGACCGAGCGGTCTCGGGAACCAACACCTAGGTCGACATCGGCGCCTGCTAGCCCGACTTTGTGAAAAATGACCAAACTTGCCCCTTGGGCCTCCAGGCACGTTTTAGAAAAATCCAAAATCCCTCAAAATGATAAGTCCATCCGTCCAGAGTGTTGTTGAACCATTAGGCATCCCTCACACGCCATTTGGTCCACATCCGGTCCTATTCCGGCCTACTCCAGCCAAAATGACCATTTTACCCCTAAACACCTCAATACTACACAAACCCCGCCGAATGGTAAAAGACTCTCCCAAAATCATCCCCGAATGACCCTACACACTTAACACAACACACCAAACCATTCCTGACCATTTCCAGCCAATCCTGGTCAAAATGACCGTTTTGCCCCCGACAATCCAAACACACCCCGAAACAACACTGGTCCTGGGATTTCGAGCAAAGGGTTTCACCATACACCCTTGTTTAACCCGAGAAGGACCCTACGACACTAAACGCTCACGACTCAATAAAAGTTCCCTGGAGCGTCTCGCAAACGCTCTGCCTAAATTGTCTTTTCTCCCGATTCCCTGGATATAACGCACCGTCAACTGACTTGAGAAATGCGTAAATCAAGGAATTCTCGAAAGCTCGTTCATAGATCTTTCCATTAATACGGCTTGATCGAATAGATTGCTTCCTAAAGCCCTCCATCGTACGGTGCAAAAACTATAACTTTCAACAACCCCTGGAGCGTCTCGCAAACGTTTCACCAAGGTTGACTTTTTTTCCAATTCCCTAATCAAAACACACCATCAAACAACTTGAGAAATGCGTAAATCCGAGAATTCCAAAAAGTATTTTTAGAGTACTTTCCATCGGTACGGTCCGATTGAAATAATCGCTTCCCGAAGGCCTTGATCACACAGCACTAAAATGGCCACTTTTGAACACCCACGGAGCATATCATAGACGCTCCGCAAAGATGTCCTTTTATGCACGCTTCTTGAGATGACATCCCACGGTTCCAAACACAATTCAAACTTTCCAAAAACATGAAAGTTCACAAAAAAAACCCTAGGAGAACATCGTGGGTGCAACCGATTGCCCTGAAACCTTCCCGGTTGGCTCAATTATCGAGGCAAAGTTTAAACGAACCTTCCCGGTGGCGGAGCGTATGCTACATGCGCCCAATTTTTATCAGATCGACCAAATTTGGATCAACAGTCGAGATTGAGTCAGTACAATGGGTGCCACGTGGCGTTTTTCTAGTGGAATAGTACCTGCGCATGTAGCACATGCGCCTATGTAAATTTTACATATGCGCATGTCCTACATGTGCCAGTGTCCGAAAAGTTGTGCCTATAAATAAAGGCCTCCCCTTTGCATATTCCAGGTCCGAAATTGATGCAAAGCCCTGCTGAAATCACTCCAGAACCTCGAACCCTTACCTATATTCCACCCCTCCAACACTTAGGTTAGATTATACCCCTCTCAAGCCCATACACTTCACCTAGAAGGCCCTATAGACCATTACACACTCCATTCCAGCCACTCAAGCCTTCTTGAAGTCATTCAAGCTCCAATCAAGACATCCATTGAAGACTATAAGTGTGTTGAAGGCAAAAGGTGGTATTCCTTTTATATTTGTGTTTTCTCCCACTCTTCTCTTCCCCCTCCTAGCCTACTTAGGCTATTCTCTATTTTAATCCCCATCTTCAACCCCACTTTCTTGCATGCTTGAGCCAAGAGGGCTCTTAGATCATGCCTAGAGGAAAGCAAGTGAGAGCCACCGTGTAAGGGGACCTCTCACTAGCCTACTTTAAGATAGTATGGCCTAGGAACTCCTTGTTTATGTGGTGTAGCCTAAAAACCTTGTATGTAATCTTGACCCCTTGCATATTACTATTTTGATCATATTTTATATGCTTGGCTTCATCCTATGCTTATTGTCATGTTCTACAATGCTTACATTGCTCTTATTTTCATGCCATCTCCAAGCTTTATATTTCTTTCAAAAATTGTTTCAAGAGTTGGCCCCTTGAAGTGCAGGATGGGATTTTAGAAATTATGCCTTAGAAGACCTCCTACTAATCCCCTAACTTTTATTTTGGTATCATGACATTTTAATTTGCATAAGGGTTTCTTTCTAATTCTCTAATTTTCAAGATTTCCATTCTTTTAAATATAGTGGTTGGAATGGCCCCATGGAATCCTCCCTTGAGTGGTCTCCCTTTTGTTTGGCCATATGAACCCTCTCTTGATGGAATGGTTCCCTTAAAAAATGGTTTTCAAAATCCTTCTCAAAAGATGATTTTCAAAAATGCATTCTCTCCATCTTTGCATTAAAAATGGTGCCTTAAAAGGTTGTCATTACCATGTCGATTTTTGGACCCTTTATACTCTTGTCAAAATTATGGCTATAATGGCCATGAGAAAACCTTTCTTGGAATGGTCTCCCAACACCAACCATATAAACCATACTCTTGGCTAGAGTCAAAATGTTCATGGAAATGATCTTCAAAAAGGTTGTCCACCAAAGTCCATTGCATAACATGTTTTATTTTTCAAAACTCTTTCCAAAAGTGCATTAAACCAACTTTCAAAACCATTTTTCAATCCAACCCTAGTTGCCCTACCTTAGTTAGCTAACCCTAGGTCACCTTAACCTTAGGTTAGCCTAACCCAAGTTAGTTAACCATAGGTTGACCTAACCCAAGTTAGTTAACCTTAGGTCACCCCTAACCCTAGGCCAACCCAATCTAGGTTAATATGCTTCAAGGTTCCAACTCATGAACCCTTTTCTAAATGATTACTCAATTTTAAACCATTCTCATTACCCACTTTTTCCAAAACCTTCAATCCTCTTGAGATTTTAAAATCCAACTCCCAGGTGTTTCCAAAAATGTTTTTAAAATGTCACAAACCTAAGATGTCTCTAGCCCTCTTATGGTTAGGGATTCCAAGGATAAGTGATAAATCAAGAACAACCTCTAAGGTTGTCCATTTTAGGATTTCAAACCTTTAGCCATTTCCAAAAATTATTTTAAAAAATTAATTCATCAGAACATTTCTAAAATCATGCTTCCAAGATTTTCAAAACAAGACTTCAAAAACACTTTCAAGTTCTCTTGAGTCATGCCAAAGCATCTTTTCCAAAACTCCCTTAAGTTAATCCAAAAACATTTTCAAAATACTCCACCATCCAATTTCAAGTCAAAACTTCCAAGACCACAAAGAGTCTTTAACTTTCAAGACCACAAACAGCCTTAAACTTCCAAAGACCTCAAAGTGTCTTAAACTTTTTCAAAGATCTCAAAGTGTCTTAAACTTTTTCAAAGACCCCAAAGTGTCTTCAAACCTTCCACAGACCCTAATGCACCTGTTTTCCATCAGGCTTTAGCCTGGACTACGAATGACCTGATTCTCACCAAATGAGATACGTAGGCAACCTAAAAAGGTGCGGTCATAACTTCTATTCCAACTCCAATCCCTTTTTCAAAAATTCTAATCAATTCAAAGTTCTTATTCTAAACTCTTTCAAAACCCTTATTATTTTCAAATTTCTTCTAAAAACTTGCATCATGCATCATCCATCTAAAAAGTGATGACTAAACCCCGTTTTTAAAATTCTAAAGTGGATATTAAGTGGACAATGGTAATCGGTAATTCTAGTGGATGAACAAAGGGTGATTAGACATGTAGGTACCGAAAGGGCGGGGTAGGGTGATGATCTTAGGATATCTTCCCTGCACGTAACCAACCCTCTAACCATAGATTTCTGTTTTCAAATGACCAAAATAGAGTTATTTTCCAAAAGGGCTTAAATCTTTCCAAAGGTTGCCAAACAACCTATTTTCTTAAAACCTCTCTCTTGAGGGAGTTTTCAAAACCTTTTCCAAAAAACCCTAAGTTTAATCTTCGGATTAACACTTAGTTTTAGGTGCCCTAAGTCACCTTAATCAAGTTAGGTGGCGACTTCTATTTTTCTGAAAAGCCCTTAGTCAAACTAATTTTCCAACCTAGTCGCACTTGTCCTTCTAGGAGGATGAGTTTTAGTGACAAAGTTCCATGCTTTAGGGTCTCCGAGCCGAAAGAACCTTGGACACCCAAAAACCGGGGCGCGACATACCCAAGCTAAGTGTTCTAGTTGGCCCAAACAGATTCATATGCAATATTTGTGAGGGTCTAGAAATAGAAATCAGGGTTTTACACTTGAAAGATACCATGGTTTGCTTCCCTTTTTGGGGTGCCTCGCATAACTTATCATTTTTAAACCTGATTTAAGGCAAACCATTCACAAGATCATGTCTAGAAACTTTGGAAATAATACACAAGCTTGTATGTTCTAAGACAAATCATTCAAATCAAACACATATATGTTACCTTGTACATGACCAATTAAGATACTATGACCATCAAGAACATTAAATACCATGCACTTAGATGATTCAAAGGTAACCTTAAAACCATTGTCACACAATTGACTAATGCTCAACAGATTATGCTTAAGACCTTTAACTAAAAGCACATTTTCAATAGAGGTAAAAGAGTCCTTACCTATACTTCCAATGCCAATATTCTTACCTTGGCCATCGTCTCCAAAAGTCATCAAGCCTCCATCTTTGGGTGTTAGGGATGTAAACTAATTTTCATCCCCTGTCATGCGTCTCGAGTAGCCATTATCCAAATTCCAAAAGTCCTTTTTGACTTTAGATTGAATACAAACTTACATTGCAAACAATTCAAGATCTGATTTTTGGTACCCACATCATTTTGAATCATTGGGGGTCAGCACTAACAGTTTCTTTTTTAATCCACTTCTTCTTAACATTCTTGCTAGGAACTTTTTTCAACCAATAATGATTATCATAATGACCAAGCTTTTGGCAATAAAAACATCTAATTTTAAAAACATTTGGAGGTGCAAATAAGTTTTTGTAAGACTTTTTCTTCACAAAAAGATTACAACCAATTCCACCTTTATCAAACGTGCACATCAGATTTCCTAAAAGTATGTCAAGGTTTTCCCTTCCTTTTACAAATCTTTCAAGAGAGTTATTCAAATCCTTGTCTTTTTATTTTTCAACAAATCATTTTTAGAAATCAAAACCTCATTTTTTTTTGTTAAAGATGAAACAATTTTCCTTAAAAGACTAATTTTGATTCTAGATTTTTTAAATTCAGAAAACAAATCATCAAAAGCATTTTGCAATTCTTCAAAAGTAAAATAAGAGGTTGTTACCTCTTTTTTTTCTTTCTGCTCATGAGCCACTAAACACATATTGGCCACTTCTTGAGTTTTAGGTTCCTTATCTGAACTGGAGTCTTCTCTTTCACTCCAAGTTGTAGCTAGAGCTTTTTTTTTCCTTTTTCCCTTGTTTCATTTTTTCTTAAGTTATGGACACTCAAATTTGACGTGTCCAGCCTTTTTGCACTCAAAGCATATAATGGAGGAGTTTGTCTTGCTTTATTCACCTTTGGATTCTTATTTTCATCATTTCTTCCATTTATTCTTCTTGGTCATTTTCTGTGGTTGTGGATTTGAAAGAAATCACCCTCTTTATTTTCTCATATTCTTTTTGAACATTTTGTATTTGAGTCAACTCATATGTCATAAGTGATCCAGGTAAGTCCTCCAAGGGTAAGGTATTTAGATTCTTAGCTTCTTGAATTGCAGTCACCTTAGCCTCCTGAATTGCAATCACTTTCTAGTTGTCCAGGCAAGTTCTTCAATATGTCAATAAGAGCCATTCAAAGTGTCGACAAGAGCTTGAGTATGATCTATGAAGATAGAAACTCTCCAATGTGTCAATTATATTTGAAATGTGTTGACAAGAACTCGGCACATGAATTGAGAAAGTGGACCATATTTGTAAGGTGTCGACAATAGCTGTGAACTTCGTCTTTTGAAGATCGAGGGTTTTCAGTAAGGTGTTGACCTTATTGGAATGTGTCGACTAGAGCTTCTAGCAACTTTTGAGAATCTTCAAGTAATGTGTTGACCATACTGAGATGTGTCGACTAAAGTTTCCAGTGCTTCCATATTGTCTTCAACAGGGATCGTCAAAGTGGACCATATTTGAAAGGTGTCAACACTTCTATCTTCAATTTTGCTTAAATTTCTTTGATATATCAGCACTTTTGTTTGCATTTCAGTATTCAAAGATTGATTCCAAGGCAACTTAAAACTCTTCAAATGATCTTCCTTAAATGCTTGAATCTTAGGATGAGTTCTTGAATCCTTATAAGACCTTCAATTTCTTTGAAATGAAAATTTTCCATTTTTGTCATTTGTTAGGAAAATCAAACATCATCACAACCTTTTAATTAATGACTCAATATATATAATTTGCACACTTAATTAGAGTCATTCGATAATAACTACATGATTTTTTTATCATCAAAATCAACATGAAGATCAACCTTGAGTTAACACCCCAGCCTACATTACTCTGCCCTTTTTTTAGCTTCCGACAAGCCTCTGCCTAACCGCTACTCTGTTTAATTTTTAGCAACAAAACATCATTCGTCCTAAGCCAAAACTCTATCACTTTTAAATGCAAAAAACTTCATTTTTGACCCATCGTAAGATATCATAATGCTCAATTTCAAACTCAAAAAATAGTTCTCTTAAAACAAAAACCCATACATCATCATCAGCCTTCACACATATACTTTACGGTCATCACTGAGTGGATCTTTTGTACTAAAAAAATAAGATTTGCAGAAAAAATTAAAACACCATTTTCATAGAAAAATTCAAATTATGGACCTTCACATGTATACTCTACTACCGCCACAAAGCAAATATCTCATACAAGCAGTATAAGTTTTGTCAAAATGTCAAAAATGCCATTTTCTTGGAAAAATCAGTGTTTTGCAAAAACAAAGTATGGACTATCATCATAGGCCTTAGTACTTATGCTATATGGTTGCAATAAATACTAGACTTCAGTCCATATAGAAAATACTAGGCCTAAAAAAATAATGAAGATTGTCTATTCGTGAAAACATCTAATTTTCTTCAAAACAACCCAGACTTTGGTCTTGAGTCTGTGTGCGTTTGTTTTATGATTATTGCTAGTAAAACCTCCATATCAAAAACACTATATTTCATTATGAACCAAACCAGTTTTTTTCAAGTTATAAAAATTGGCCCCAAAATTGCATAAATTGTAGAAATCAACCTCTTAAAATCCAAACTTCTAGCATAAACGAAAACACTGTTAAAGAACCATTACCTTTAGTGGGAATCTTTCAATGTCACCATTTTCTCAAGTTGTGTGAATTTCCAGTAGTTATTCTCCTGATGAGTGAGAAATTCCCTTTCATTTCAGGTCAAGGCACCTCTTTCACAAACCTCCAATCACCTCTTCCCCAAGTGGGAATTCTTTAGTCAACCTTTTCTAAGTTGGAGTTATGTCCATAGACTCAAGCCTCACAAAATTATTTCATCTTTTCTTAAGAAATGTGAAATTCACTTCGCACTTTTTCCAAGGAGTGGGAAATTATTTCAAGTCTAGTTAAAACTATGTTTTGACCTGATATCTGCAAGGGATACATAGGCAGTCCCATGCATCACCCTCAGGCTCGGTCAAGACATTGCATTCATCAAGAACATAACTGATATGATGGTTGCACTAGTACATACACTACACTTTGTCATGACATGAATAGACAATGCAAAGTCACACTTAACTACACACAATTGATACGTTGCATGCACAAAACAAGTGATGGTGATTTGTTTAAAGGATACTTAGAAAAGAGATAGCAAGAGTGGGGTGTGGTGCCAATTTTTGGGTGGGGATGGGTGTTACAACTTTCCAACGCGTATTACTTCCCAACACATATAAGAATCCTCAAATCTAGATCTGATACCACAAATCAAAATAAAGACAAATCATCAAGAGTCTTTCAAAACTGGCATAAATGCCTTCAAAATAAAAGAAATTTTCTCCTAACAAAACCATGCAAATAGAGATGAAGATCCCTTGTGCGTAGAGGATGGTGAAGTATCTCCATTTGCATGTAAGCTTGATTCTGGGCCCGTCTTTAGAAGGTTCAAAATCGAATTGTGACACCACCTAGATTCATGTTTCCAAACGAATACCATTTCACGTAGCATGTAAGATCCTTCATTTTCACATATATTTTGTCTAGAGATCATTGCCTTAAATCTACCAATATAGGGTTAAATAGTTTCTAAAAAAACACCATTTTATAGACACATCAGTTGATGTGTCCCTTAGATGTCCTATTACACGAAACAATATATCATAATTGCCTTGTCATATATTTGTAGAGAGGACCATGGGACACATGAGACACATGAGACACATCTAAAACGTCCAATATAAACCAAATTTGGATACAACAGTTGATACTTCAAGCCACTTCAAAATATTTTTATAAGTACCAATCATTGTCTTACTAAAGCAAGGTCAAATTTAGTATATTGTTTATGACTTTCAACTACTTCAATATTTTTCTACAAATAGCAGTAAAATGAAACTATTTATTTAAATTAAAAAATTTATCAGTACACAAATTGGATTTATTTTCTAGAAAATAAAAATAATAAACTATCTAGTCATTTTTTTTTCAAATAAATTTCTTTTCTAGAAAATTGTTTTTTAAAATGAGAAACTATTTCACATAAATATTTTTAATCTTTTATTCACACTTAAACCTTTTTTTAAATAACAAACTTTGTTTTATACATATTAATAAAGTTCTTTTTCCTTTTATAAAATATGTCTTTCATGACGACTATATCAACAACAATAAAAATAACTAATTGTAAGCACCTCATATTTGCCTGTTCGGTAATCTTCGGCTCGACCGAACCCCCTTTCAAAACTTCGTAGGTACATTTAAGCACAAATCAACTTTCAGACCCTTATCCAATCAGTCAATTGCTTCTCGAGTTTGCAGGGCCCAACAAAGGCCTAATAATCAAACTTCGCCCTTGGGCACCCAGGCACGTCTTTGAGAAAGTTCAAAATCCTTCAAGATGGTAAATCCACCCTTCCAAAATCTTCTAAGGTAATTAGGCATACTCAATATGCCATCCTGACCAATTTGGGTCATGTTCCGGTCAAAATGACCGTTTTCCCCTAGGCAGCCTCTAAACGATAAATATACTTTCCAGGACCATCTCCAAATAAACAGGCATGTTTACTATGCCATCCCAATCCATTCTGACCTTTTCCAATTAATTTCAGTCAAAATGATCGTTTTACCCCTACTGGCCCAAGTGCGCCTCGAAACCACACTAGCTCTGGATACCAAACTGGCATACCCTATTATATGCCCATATCCAATCTAAGGAGAGTCTCGTGACTCTAAACACTTTCAAGTTAACAAAAGTCCCCTAAAGCGTCTCACAGATGCTCCACTAGGGTTGTCTTTTCTTTTGATTTTCTGATTATAACGCACTGTCAAACGACTTGAGAAATGCAAAAATAAAGGAATTCCTAAGAGCATTTTTCGAGCACTTTCTATTGGTTTGGTCCAATCAAAGAGATCATCCCCTGAAGGCCCTGATCACATGGCCCAAAAATCGTTACTTTTGAACATCCGTGGAGCGTATTACAAATGCTCCGCAAAAGTGCATTTTTATACACGTTTTCCGATGTGATATCTCACTTTTCTGAATACCTTTAAAGATCCCCAAAAGTTCCCAGTTCTTGAGAAATAATAGAAGAATATCGTGAACGTGACCGATTTTCCTAAATCTTTTCTGGATTGCACAATTACCCAAGCAAAGTTAACACAAAAGTTTCCGGCGGTGGAACGTATGCTACATGCGCCCAAAAAATGATCAGATCGGACAAAACTTAACTTCCAGCCCAAGTTGGCATAGTACAACGACTGCCACATGGCATGCATTTAGAAGCTTAGTACAGGAGCACACACAAAGAAAGGTCGAGAACACTATAAAAAGCTTAGCCAAATTTTGCCAACGCTGTATTACATGGCATGCATTTAGAAGCTTAGTACAGGAGCATGTAGCACACACGCTTAGCCAAATTTTGGCCGAGCACATGTACTACATGCTCTAGCCACCTGTAAGTTTGCCTATAAATATAAGCCTCTCCCTCTGCATATTCCAAAATTAAAAATAATAGTGAAGCTTTGCAAAAATAGCCTTAGAACTCCGAAATTCTCCATACACCTCACCCTCTAAGCACCTAAGTTAGATTTAACCTCGCTCTAGCCTATACACTTTATCTACAAAGTTTCCAATGCCATAGAAGAGCCATTTTCAGCCCCTTCAAGCCTCTCTAAGACCATTCAAGCTCAAGACAAATCATCCATGGAGGCTTGAAAGTGATTTAAAGACAATGGTGGTGTTCCCTTTTGATTTATGTCTCTCCTACTTCTCTCTTCTCCCTCCTAGTCCACTTGAACTACTCTTCTCTTTTAACCACCCCTATCTTCTACCCCTCTTTCTTGCATGCTTGGAACAATTGAGCTCCTAAGTCATGCATAGAGGAAAACTTGTGAAAGTCACCATGTAGAGAGATCTCTCACTAGCCTACTTTAAGATGGTATGGCTGTTATGCCCTAATACAGCCTATATTGATTTAGGGTGCATGGCCGGCCAGTAGCTTGACTATCCAAGACCGCATTACATAACCCGGTTGAATACCCATGCATTTATCATTTAAAAGATACATAATTGTGGAATTAAAGGCCACCATAGTTATAACATTATAATATAACAAAACATTAAGGTCCAACCCCTATATCAGTACACAACATAAGGCCCATGAGCCGCAGTCCACATATCCACATAATGGGCCTCCCTCAAGACCTCCAATTTGATCACTTGAAAACATTTTTAGAAAACGTAAGTTAATGCTTAGTGAATAACAATAATGCATGAGCATAACATACCATAGACTACATTTATATTTCATGTACATGACAATAGACGTACATTTATGCATATGTGACATGAACTTAAAAACGTATAAGTATAATCTTAAAGACACATGAAGCATAGGCTTTTGTATTAAAATATTTCATCATTTCTAAAACATAATGTTGAAGAAGAGAGGCAAGCGTGTTGTAGCATGAACTATTAGAGCGTGACATAACTTGTCATGAGCATAACATACCATATCTTGTAAGCGTACATCTTGGCTTGCCGTATAATATAGGACACATCAAATATTACCATTCTTAGTAACTTATAAAGCGTAGCCTTGAAAACATAGGTAGCATAAGTATCATATTGGAATATTATAACATTTCGAACATAGTATCATAGGAGTGAGACATAACTCATAACATGACTTCTTAAGGCATAACATAGCCGTCATAAGCATACCATAGCATGATACTGTAAGGCATATCATAGTGTTTTGAAAGGAAGCGATGCACCGTGACGTTAATACTTGTGGGAACATGTGTGACTTGTTGTGAAGCATTCAAACAAGTCATATTTCTCATTCTTGAGCATAAGTGTGTTATGTCTTTACATTAGGCCAATATATCCCTCACTTCACCCCACTTAAGAGGTTTTCCTGGTATTTAGCATCATAGTTACCACAAAGGTCACACGTAAGGCTCTTTAGGCTAACATAGTAACTATGAAGGTCACGCATAGGCTCTTTAGGCCAATATAGTAACCATGAGAGTTATGTATAGGCTCTTTAAGCCAACATAGTAACTATGAGGGTCATGCATAGGCTCTTTAGGCCAACATAGTAACCATAAAGGTCACACATAAGCTCTTTAGGCCAACATAGTAACCATGAAGGTCACACATAGGCTCTTTAGGGCAATCATGAGAGTTACGCTCAATCATTAGCAACATAGAGTGCTTTAGGCCAATCATAAGAGCTAGGCTCAGTTATAGTAAACGTAAAGGTCACACATAGGCTTTTTAAGTTAATCATAAGAGTTATGCTCAATTGTAGTAATCATAAAGGTCACATCTAGACTTTTAAGCCATGGGACGTCTCCCAATATGACGATAGATTATTTCTTGTCCCGTATCGTAGGACCATCGTTACTAGTTTTGAGTCTTGCCACGAAAAACCTTACATGTTGAATGGTTTATTTCACGCCTCCCATCCTAGGACAATCGGGCTAGATTAAAGTTTTGCCACGAAAAGGTCTTGAGTTAGAGTTGTACGTTAGGAATCTTACATCTACTTTATATGAACGTTTTAGTCTGTAAGTTGTAGTTCATATTATAGGTAAGGTTCGTATACAATTCAAAGCAAGACATTCATACCTGAACGTAATCATTGATGTATTGAAATAAATAAAAAGAAATGCATGAAACATAATTGAACTTGAAAGCATTTGGAGAGTAATAGGTCTTACTCATGGCATATCATTATTTACTTCTATCTAACTGAACGGGTGTTAAGCAAGGTGCTCCTACACATAATTCATATAGAAACATGGAACATCAATACACGATGCTAACGCAAGGAAATAACGAATAAACCGAGATTAAGCACATAACTCCCTCAACCTCGATTCATCAACACCTCACTCTCTCAAGTGAGCTTTGGCTTGCATTTAGAAGTAGATTCTTTTGTAGTAATGCACGGGTCTAACAAGACTTTGCAAATGGTGAAGCCTTCTTCTGCATAGACGGTGATCTTTATGACATGGTATGGAGGTAATGTCTTGTAGATGGATGGTTAGTTCTTCTTGTTCCTTAATGTAGGTTTGGCCTCTTCTAACAACTAGGCTCATCCTTTCATGAGTTTGAATAAAGTGGGGTGCTAGAGGGATTCTATGAATTTGGTTGCGCACTCTGACCTAGAAAAAGAAAAAGAAAAACAGAATGCAATCAGCATGTGGAGTTAGAGGTTCTATACGATGCATGTTCTATGGAGGTTCCTTCTTTGAGGGAATCTAGGCATGATGACAAGTCTATTTGGAGGTGGGGTTTTACTCCTATCACACAATACAATACCTCTTCGGCATGGGCCGGTTGATGCTTCCCTATTTGGGCAATCCTGCCTCTGTAGACATATAGAGATTTCGGCCCCTCTTGAGACATGGTTCTATGTATGCCATGAATCCTTAGGGTTGAGGAACCCTTAGGAGTTTTCATAAGTTTAATTAACATGAGATTGGATTGTTCCTTTCTCTCTACGGTTGATTAAATACATAAGAACGCCATGACTTGAGTTTCTTGGAACTCTTGTCCTAGAATAGAAATGTATGCATGAGCATAATAGAAGTGAACATGTGAGCGATATGATAATAATAAATGCATGGTTTAGAAAACTCCTTTCTTGTCTTGTTTCTACCTTTGATTTTCTTGGTACTCGGAGATTGGGGGGGGGGGGGGGGAGGGGGGGGATAGAAGACAATAAACAAAGATAAGTTAGTGTCTTAATTTGGAAATTTTTATGCAATGTATATCCTATGGGTGCCCCCCTATTTGAGAAAGAGACTAAGCATGATGTATTTGGCTCACTTTTTTTTGAAGATAGGGGGTTTGCCCCTGTATGCAGATACCTTACCATCGAGTGAGAATATTTGTTCACTTATACATTCAATTGCGAAAAGTAAAAGAATATATGGAACTTTGAATTTACAATACAAGAGGAAACAGAGTACACTTTAATAGGGGGAAAGGGAAATATTTTTCTTTGGATTTTCACCTATCTAATTTTACATATGAAATCCTAAGCTACTCTTGAGTCTTCGGATTCACCTTCTTTGGATTTGATGTCGAGGAGGTCGTTGAGAGACTTTGTTGATAGATTGCCCCTTGTCTTCTTGGCAACCCTATCTCCGAGACCATAGAGGGATTGGGGCCCCTCTTTATGGAATGAATATGCATACTATGAATTCTTAGGGTTACATGGGAACCCTTAGGGTTTGGTTAGGTTTGATGCAAGGGAGAGTAAGCTTGGTGTCACTCTCGATGGGTTGATCATATGCATGAGAATACAGTAACTTGAGTTACTTTAGAACTCTTATCTTAGGATGAAATATTGTATGCATGAATATGGATGCAAAGGGTATAAGGAGAGAGAATGCAATTGAAGTAAATATGCATACATGAATAGTTAGACAAGCATCATAATAGTAAGAGTACAGTAATTATAGCAACAGGAATAAACAAATATAGAGGGAAGTAAAAGCAATCACCCTTTCCTCCATGGTTTTGAAATCAGTGCGCGCATCTTAAATCCAATAGAAGTTCTGTTATGCATAGTGTCTATATGAGCATGAGGTTGAGGGTTTACTAATGCTTCCTAAAAAGGCTCAGTTCCCAGATCTTCAAACCTAGGCCCACTCCCTAAGGTGGTGCCATTATCGGTTGGTGATCCGAGCGGGGGAACCATCAAGAGGCCGTAGGCGAAGAAACTAGTATAGCATCTTGCCCACAACAAATATACCGTTCCCCCTTCTAACTAGGAGGGACATATCAGGGTAGAGAATGCAAATATGCAGAATGCAAGTGCATGTGCAGTGCGTGTGTAATTTTTTAAAATTAGAGGAAAGAGCCCAACAACTCCCATCCATCCTGTCCATTCCATACATTCATTCATACAAAGCAATTAATATAACATGAAACAAATTATGAACAAAGGTCCACCTGCAAAAAATAAAGATGCAAAAATCAGTACATGAATGACAAACTTAATGCAAAATAGAATGAATATGAGTAAAGTGCAAACAATGAGATGTTTTTTGAAAACAACTTGGAAAAGCTTGATTTTGAAAGTTTGAAATGGATAGAAGTATACAAATTAATCAGAGACTCCAAATGGGTGAGGGTGAACAGGCATAACAATGGTCTAACCCTCTAACTGTCCCTAGCGAAGTCACCAGCTGTTGTGCCCCGATTTTTTGCACCCGAAAAAGACAAGTGAGAAAAACATAGTGCTCTCTCGTTAGAACTCATCCTCTTAAAAGGACGAGTGCGACTAGATTTGAATTAAAAATTGATTTTGATTAAGGGCTTTTGGAAAACAATTTGGAGTCGCTACCCAACTTGATTAAGGTGATTTAGGTCACCAAAAACTAAGCCCAATTTGAATATTACACTTAGGGTTTTTGAAATGAGATTTTGAAAACTTCCTTAAGAGATAATTTTTTGAAAAATAGGTTGTTTGGCAACCTTTGAAAAAATGTAAGCCCTTTTTTTAAAATAACTCCATTTGGCCTTTGAAAATAGTGATTCTAGGTTCGAAGGTTGGTTACGTATTGGGAAGACGCACTAAGCCATCACCCTATCCCGCTCTTACGGTACCTACATGTCTATTCACCCTAAGTTCACTCATTTAAAATATTTGCTTAACATATGTCCAAAACTATCCACTTTAGAAAAGAACCTCTAGAAAGAAAAAAAAAGTTGACATGATGCATGATATACAAGTGTAAGAAAAGACTTTGATTTTGAAAATAGATTTGACCAGAAGATTTGACTTTTGAAAGTGGATTTGAAAAGAATATTCAATTGTGAAAATAGATTTGAAAGAAAGACTTGATTTGAGATTGGAAAGAAAGTTTTGAAAAATGAAACTAAAGATTTAAAAATAGATTTTGAAATTAAAAACATGAAATAGATCATCGAATTAGAAATTTGAAAATAGGTATGGAATTGGAGACTTAAGAAAAGTTATGACCGCACCCATGAAGGTTGCCCACGTATCCCTTTTTGAGAATCAGGTCAGTCGTAGTTCGAACAAGAGTCCAATTGAAAAATAGAAGATTTTGATTGGAAATAAAGTTTGATTTAGATTTGAAAAGTTTGATTTTAGAAAGTTGGATTTAGGAAAGGTTCGAATTGGGAAAGATTCGAATTAAGAAAGTTGAATTTTAAGAAAGATTTTGAAAAGAAGTTTGCTTTGATTTGAAAAACTCGACTTAGAATAGATTTAGAAAAGTTAGGGTTTAGGAAAGATTGAACTTAGGAAAATTCTATTTTAGTAAAGTGCCAAATTAGGAAAGTTTCAGATTTAGAAAATTTCAACTTGAGAAAGCTTTGAATTTAGAAAACTTTAAAATTTAGGAAAGTTTTGGTTTTGAAAAGATTTCAATCTAAGAAAGAATTAGAATTTGGAAAGTTTGATTTAAGAAAGATTTAGAAAGTTTAGAAATTAGGAAAAGTTCAAATTTAGAAAGATTGGAAAATTTGAAATTTGGAAAGGTTTGACATTTGGAAAGTTTAGAATCAGGAAAGGATTGAATTAATAAATATTTAATTTCTATTTCCAAAAAAAGATGATTTTATTTTATTTCTAAAAACGGAAGATTGGATTTAGTTTCCTAAGTTGGAAGACTAGATTTGACATGGAATTGGAAATGATGAGATTTGAAAAACTTGGATTTAGAAAATATGATTTGACATGAAAAAAAAAGGTTTAGGAAACCTAAGAGTTTGATGTAGAAAATAAAATTTTGAAAAGCTATGATTGAATATGAAGAAGAAAGTAGAAACTAGGATTTCCTAATCATTGGCTCTAGGGCTTGGCTTGGACTTCAAGAAAAGAGATTTTGAAATGTAAATCTTTTGAAGGGAGTTTCTAGAAGGGAAACTTCAAGAGTGTTTTTAGAAAATAAAACTTTTGAAGCGAGTTTTTGGAAAGGAGTTTGAAAAGAAGTTTTAGAAAGGGGAACTTTTGAAAAAAAAAATTTAGAAAGGAGATTTTTAAAAAGAGTTTTTAGAAAGCAAGTTGAAAAAGAAGTTTGGAAAGAAATTTGAAAAAGCGATTTCGAAAGAGAATGGAATATGGACTCTTACAAGCCTCTAAAAATATCTCACTTTCCCAAAACGACTCTAACCATAAGAAGATTAGAACCATTCTAAGATTATGGTTTTGAAAATAACAAAGTTTTGAAAATATGGACTACATTGGTCACATTAAATATAACACTTTCCTAAAGCGACCATAACCATAGAATGACTAGAATCACCTTAAGATTGTGGTTTTAACAAAAACAATTTAGGGTTTACACCCAAAAACTTATGTAACACTTTTCTAAAATAACCCTAACCATGAAGTGATTAGAATCATCTTAAGATTGTAGTTTTGAAAACAAGCTTGGTAAAAGGAAATTTAATGCAAGTTTTGAAAAAGATTTTTGATGCAAGTTTTTGAAAACAAGTTTAGAAAGTGATTTTGAAGAGATGTATGAGTATGAAATACACAACGTAAGTAGGGTCGTGAACATACAAGATTTAGGCTTCACCACATAATCAAGAGGGCCGAATCTACATGATCTAAGGTCAAATTAGAGGAAAGCCCCCGACACAGTGACTTTCAACCATTCTTCCTACACATGAACTGGGGATTCCCTTGTTTCAAGCATGCAAGAAATGAGGCAAGTAGATAAGGGATTAAAATAGAAGAAAACCCAAGTGCGTTAGGAGAGAGAAGAGGGAAAATCACATAAACGTAAATAGAAAACCAACCTTGTGTCTTCTTTGATTTGTTTGCTTTATTTGCTTTACTTTACCTTGATCTTCGAGAGCTTTGAGATTGCAGCACCTTGACTCTTCAATGGTCGGCTTGGAGGCTCGTACAGGCACGTATGGAGTGTATATACGTTAGGGTTAAAATGTATGGTGGCTAGGGTTTGGAGAAGCCTAAGAGAGCTAGGGTTGGCAGAGAGTTCGAGGGCTGTATATCGAGAGAGAGAGTTTCTGGAGTTAGATTTCCGACTCCCTTCACGTAGGGGAGAGGCTCTGTATTTATAGACGAAAGATTGACCTAACGCCTGTTGCAGTGGCGGCAGGCTTAAAATCTTAATAGCGCCACTACTAGTGGCACTAGGCCATTTTTTGGCATGGCACCACAACTAGTGGTGCCAACCACTTAGGAAATATATTAGGGCGGCAAGAAATGTATCTTTAACCCTTGATACGCAAGGCAGAAGATTTGGGCGTCTGTCTCAGTAACTACCATATATTTTTTAGCCTAGCTCTATTAAGAATGACTCTCGAAGGTCTAGGAATGTTCCAGAGGGCCAGGTATGGTCCAGAAGACCAAAAATGAGTAAAAACCCTTGAAATAGTGTCCCAAGGGTAATAGACTTGAAAAACAAGGTCGAAATTGGCGACCAGACTATTAGGGGCAAAACGAACAACTAAACCGGAAAACCACCGAAATGGACTCAGAATAATCTATGAGCGGACTTAAAGGTTGGAAACACTATCTAGAGTCTTCCAAGGGAGTGTTGATTTGATACCCAAAACTGGCGTGGTTGGAAAAGGCGACCAGCCTACTAGGGGCAAAACAGTCATTTTTGCACCGGGTTTGCTGAAATTGACTCGGAATGATCCAAAAAGATAATAGAAGGTCGGGAATAGTATAAGAAGCATTCTCGTAAGGTTTCCAGTTTGATACCCAGAGCCGATGTGGTTCCCAGAGGCACTCGGATGCCGAAGGGCAAAATGGTCATTTTGACCGAATGGTCCTGGAATTGGTTTGAAACTGACTGGAAGGCACTTAAACATATTGGATTGTCTTTGGGATGATCATGGAAAGGTGGACTTACCGTTCTGAGGACTTAAGGTACTTTTTCGATAAGCGTGCCGAAAATGGCTTAAGGGGCTATTTGGTCATTTTTCACTGGAGTGGGCTAGCAGGCACTGGTGTTGACCCGGGTTTTGATTGTTTTCATCACTCTAACAGTCTGTGCCGAGTTGGTTTCCAAAGCTATCTCGTCATTTGGCAAACGTTTCACGGCCAAAAGACGAGTTCGGTCCCATGACATAGGGAGTTTGTTAGCAATTCCCAACGTCAACCTGTTTACGAGTGTTTCTGCCACTCCGACGGTTGCGATATTTGTGAGTGTTTTCGCCACTCTGACAGTTTGCATTCATTTCAGAGACTGCCTAATCTCGAGAAGCTGCTAGCTGAACATATCTTCTGAAAAATCAACTTTCTCGAAAGATGTGCCGAGACCATTCTACCATCTTGGGGACATGGGGTCTTGTTCTGGTCGATAGGTTTGAAGGGATTTACCGTTCCGAAGTGTTTTCTTAGAAAACATGCTAGATTGGATGGTCTTATCGCCTGAAGGATTAACTTTCTCAAAAGGCGTGCCGGATTGAGTTTGATTGACTTGGACTAGAATTGGGACTAGAATTGAAGTTGAATTTGAGATTAAAATGGGAACATACCGTCTCTAGGAAAACGTGCCAACAGGAATTGGACCGAGCAATGCCACAAGGGCATTTTGGTTATTTTGCCTCTATTGGGCTTAATGGGCTTACAAAGCGATTGATTGATTGGATTGAGTTTGAAAAGTTGATTTGAATTCGAATATGTCTATGTCAATTTGAATATGAGTCCGGTCGGACCGAAGATTGCGGAGCGAGCAAAAATGTGCTATTTACAAACGCCAAGCAAAAAAGGAAAAACACCCTCTCGGGTCGTTCGAACGCCCTGAAAGGCCGTTCGAATGCCAGATGTCGCACCCAGATTTTTTGCACTAGAGGAATCCACACACAAGCGGAAAAAATACTGTACTCTCTCATTAGAACTCATCCTCCTAGAAGAATGAGTGCAACTAGGTTTGAATTGAAAATTGGTTTTGAACAAAGGCTTTTGGAAAACAATTTGGAGTCGCCACCTAACTTGATTAAGGTGAGTTAGGTCACCTAAAAACTAAGCATAATTCAAAGACTACACTTAGGATTTTTGAAAATACCTCCTTAAGAGAGGGTCTTTTAAGAAAACAGGTTGTTTGGTAATCTTTGAAAAAATTTACGCCATCTTTTGAAAATAACTCCATTTGGTCTCTCAAAAACAGTGATCCTAAGTTCAAAGGTTGGTTACATGTAGGGAAGATGCACTAAGCCATCACCCTACCCTGCCCTTACAGTATCTACATGTCTATTCACTCTAGATTCACCCATTAAAGTCTTCAATTAATATGTGTCCAAAATATCCACTTTAGAAAAGAATTTTTAAAAGAATGATGCATGATATGTAAGTGCAACAAAAGATTTTAACTTTAAAAATAGACTTGGAAAAGAAATTTATGATTTGAAATTGGATTTCAAAAGACGACTTGAGTTTCAAAAGAAGAGTTTTAGAAATTGAATATACGGATTTGAAAATAGATTCTTAGGATTAGAAATTTGAAATAGACTATGGAATTGGAAACTTGAAGAAGATTGTGGAATTGGAGACTTGAAAAAAGTTATGGAATAGGAGATTTGAAAAAAGTGATGACCGCACCCATAAGGGTTGCCTATATATCCCTTTGGTGGAATCAGGTTAGTCGTAGTTCGAACAAGAGTCCGATAGAAAATAAAAGGTTTTGATTGGAGAAAAAAATTGAGTACGAATTTGAATTAGAAGATTAGAAAATCAAGATTGAACTTAGACCTAGAATTGAACTTGAAAGAGGATTTGACCCTTAGAAGAGAACTCGGACTAGATTTGAAAAAATAGAGTTTTAGAAAATTAAGACTTAAGAAAGATAGGATTTAGAAAAGACTTGAGATTTAAGAAAGATTTGATTCAAATGTACAACTTAGAAGATTAGGGAAAGATTGGATTTAGGAAATGTTCAAATTAGGAAAGTTTAAAAATAGGAAAATTCCGTTTTAAGAAAATTTCATTTTATGAAAGATTTCGAATTAGGAATGTTTTGATTTAGGAAAGTTTAGCATTAGGAAAGAATTAAAACTGGAAAGTTTTGAAATTGGAATGTTTGAAATAGGAAAGTTTCCATTTTAAGAAAGAGTTGATTTTTGGAAAGAGTTTGAATTAGGAAAGTTTAGTTTAAGAAAGATTTGAAGTCTGGAAAATTTTGAATTTAGAAAGCTTTGACTTAAGAAAGTTTTGAATTTGAAAAGATTGGAAATTTAGAAAGCTTGGGATTTCGGAAAGATTTGAGATTTAGAAATACTTGAGATTACGAAAGGTTTGAATTTAAGAAAGATTTGAAAACTTAGATTTGGATACTTGAAATTTGGAAAGGTGTGGAATTAAGAAAGGTTGGAACTAGGGGAAGATTTAGATTATGAAAGATTTGAAAGTTTAAGTTTTGGAAACTTAAGTTTTAGGAAGGTATAAGATTAGGAAGGATTCGAATTAGGAAATATTTGGATTTCATTTCTAAGAAAGAGACGATTTGATTTTGTTTCCAAAAACGGAAGATTGGATCTAGTTTCCTAAATGCGAGATTGGATTTAATTTCCTAAAGGGAAGATTGGATTAGACATGAAATTGGAAAGACGAAGTTTTGGAAATTCTATATTTTGGGGAAGAAAATAGGTTTTGGAAATATGTGATCTTGATATAACAAGGAGATTTTGGAAACCTAAGTTTTAAGGCAAGATTGAAAATCATGTTTTAGAAAAGAAAAATTAGGGTTTTCTAATTGTTGGCTCTAGGGTTTGACTTGGACTCCAAAGAAAGATATTTTGAGAAGTGAATTTTGTGGAAAAGAAGATTTTTTGGGAGGAGATCTTAGAAAGGAGTTTTTAGAAAATGATTTTGAAAAGAGAGTTTTTAGGAAAGAGATTTTTAAAAAGAAGTTTTTAGGAAAGAGATTTTTTGAAGAGAATTTTTAGAAAGCAATTTTGGAAAAGAGATTGGAGAGAGATTTTAGAAAGTAGATGTAAAAAGAGATTTTGGAGAGGATTTAAAAAGAGGTTTTGAAAAGTAAGTTTGAAAAGCAATTTGGAAAGGTATTTGAATATGAAATTTTACAAGTCTCTAAAAATATCTCACTTTCCTAAAACGACTCTAACCATAAGAAGGTTATAACCATTCAACGATTGTGGTTTTGAAAACAATAAGGATTTGAAAATATGGACCATATTGGTCACTTTAAATGTAACACTTTCCTAAACTAACCCTAACCATGGAAAGGCTAGAATCACCTTAAGATTGTGATTTTGAAAATAAGTTTTGAAAAAGAAAATTTTCATGCAAGTTTTGAGAACGGTTTTGATGCAAGTTTTGAAAACAAGTTTAAAAAACGAATTTTGGAGAGATACAAGATCATGATATGTACAATGCAAATTGGGGTTGTGAACATACAAGGTTAAAGGCTTCACCACATAATCAAGGGGGCCGAACCCACGTTGTCTCCGGTTATACTAAGAGAAAGCCCCCGACACGGTGACTTTCAATAGCCTAATCCTACACACGGACCGAGAAGTCCCTTGTTTCAAGCATACAAGAAAGGGGGGGAAGAAGATGAGGGATTAAAATAGAAGAAAACTCAAGTGGGTTAGGAGAGAGAAGAGAGGGGGGAAGTTGCGTAAACGTAAATAGAGAGCCTACCTTATATCTTCTTTATTCGCTTTGTTTTGCGCTCCTTGCTTTTCTTGTTTTGCTTTGGTCTTCACCTTGATCTTCGAGAGCTTATTCTAATCTCCCAGAGCTTCGAAGTTACAGCGCTTCGAGTCTTCAATGGAGGCTTTGGAGGCTAGTGTAGGAGTGTATAGGGGGTCTATGTATATTAAGGTTTAGTGTATGGGGGCTAGGGTTTGGAAAACCTAAAGAAAACTAAGGTTTGGGGAGGCTACAAGCTTTGTGTATCAAAGAAAGGAGTTTTTAGACTGAGTTTGCGGACCTCTTTTATGCTGGAAGAGGCTCTGTATTTATAGACAGAGGAATGACCTGGCACCTGTTACAATAGTGCCAAACAAAAAAACCTCCTAGTGGCACCAGGCCAAAATTTGGCTTGGCGCCACTTAGGAAAGTTTTAAGATGTGATAGAAGGGTTGACCGGGCCATTACGGGCAAAATGGTTAACCAGGCAGGAAAACTATCGGGATGGACTCGGAATATCCCAGAAGAAGACTCAAGACTTGGAAACGTTAAGTAGAATGTTCCAGGAGGTTAACGGTTTGATACCCAGAGCTGGTGTGGTCGAAAAAAGTGACCGGCCTACTAGGGGCAAAACGGTCATTTTGCACCAGATTTGTCAGAACTAACTTGGAATGATCCAAAAAGATAATGGAAGGTCGAGAAGACTATAAGAAGCATTCTCGGGAGACTACTGATTTGATACCCAAAGCCGGTGTGATTCTTGAGGCACTCGAATACCTAGGGGCAAAATGGTCATCTTGACCGGAATGTCTCGGAATTGGCCCGAGATTGACTGGAAGGCACCTAATCATGTTGGATTGTCTTTAAGATAATCTTGGAATGGTGGACTTACCATTCTAAGGACTTAGGTACTTTCTTTAGAAACATGCTGGAAATGGCCCTATGGACAGTTTGGTCATTTTTCACCGGAGTGGGCTAGCAGGCACTAATGTTGACCTGAGTTTTGAGTGTTTCCATCACTCTGACAGTGGTCTCGTGATATAAGGGTTTGTCGACAATTCTCTATATCGACCTGTTTGCGAGTGTCTTTGCCACTTTGATGATTACGATGTTTACAAGTATTTCCGTTACTATAACGAGCTGTGATCATTCCAGAGACTGCCTAATCTCGGGAAGTTGCTAGGTGGACTTAGCACCTGAGGAATCAACTTTCTCAAAAAGCGTGCCGAAACGGACATTTCTTCATTGCGGGCTAGCAGGCGCCAAAGGTGGACCGTTCTACCATCTCGGAGACTTGAGATCTCGTCCCGATCGACGGGTTTGAAGGGACTTATTGTTCCGAAGAGTTCACTCGAAAACGTGCCGAACATGATGGACTTACCACCTCAACGAATTAACTTTCTTGAAAGGTGTGCCGGAGTGGATTTGGAATTGAAATTGAAATTGGACTGGAATTGGATTGGAAAAGGGGACTTACAGTCTTCGAGAAGACGTGCCTACTGGAATTGGACCGAACAATGCCTCCAAGGGCATTTTGGTCATTTTGCCTCTATTGGGCCCGCAAAACAATTGATTGACGAGATTAGACTTGAAAAATTGATTTAGATTGGAATATGTCCATATTAACTTGAATATAAGTATGGACGGACTGGAGACTACCGAGTGGACAAAAATAGGGTGCTTATACTAGGCAAAGTGAAAATCTCTGTTCTCGGGGCTGTTCGAATGACCATGTCGGGCGTTCGAAAGCCCCCACCTGCGCAGCAACAATTCTCGATCTATAACTCTCCCAAAACCCCTCCAAATACAACCAAACCTTCCCTAGGTTTACCATTCTCAAATCTTCCAATGGGGCTTACCATTCTCTAGGTTTAGACAATTTGGGACTCAAAGAAGTCCCCCACAACAACCCAACAACACAACCCAACACGATAGATACATATACATACATAATTTGTAGGGAGAGAAATGAAACCTTACCTTTCTTCAAGCTTGTTCAAGTTTTCTAATGGCTTTAATCTCTTCCTTCACCTCTCCTTCAAGCTCTTCTTCAATCTCCCCTTCCCTGTTTCTCTTTTCTCTTCTCCCTCTCTCAACCGGTTAGGTGTGTGTATATATTTTGTGTATATATAAGAGTATATAAGATGATAAATATGGAAATAATCCCATGTGTCTCACCCTATAGGCTTAAGCTACAACATAAGCTCCCATTGATCACTCTTGACCCAAATGATGTAATAACTAACATTAAATAATACAAACACTAGAAATTCACACTAATTTAAATAAATAGAGGTTTGAGATATTACATTATTCCCTCCTTAAATAAGTTTGGTCCCCAAACTTGATACAAGCTATCATTCAAATAAAAAGGGATACACTTCTCGAATTTCAATCTTCCGAGCCATTAAAGGTCTAGACAATTCATCAAGTAGGACATCGAAAATTCTCGGACAACATGGATGTCTTTCAAGGGTGGTGGGGAAACGTGTGTGTCAGCATTGTTACACAAGGAGATACGATTCACATTTAGTCTAAACAACGTGTTTGTATGCACGGAAAGGGGATATGGGAAGAGGCATAAGCCCACTCCTTCGATAACAAGTCTCACATGGGCGAGATAATAACTCGCTTAAGTTCACAATCAACAATGGCATGACGAGAGAATACCCGATCCATTTCTAAGGTGATATCAAAGTAGCGTATTCCAAAGGGTATAAGATTACTAGGATAAACATATTATTGACGAGATTCCCTCAAAGGTTGTAAATTCTATCACATACCATAAAATCTTCGGGTGGCAAAAGGTGAATAACATATAATTTAATGGTTCTGAAGAAATACCAAATTATTTATTAACAAATACGAGACAAATAAGTACGTGATGCCAAAAATGATAAGATCATTCTAGCATGACATAGCCCTTGATGCTTCTTCTGACAAGTAGGATATGTCGGTATTTTATTAACCGTACAATTCCCTCGGTCCCTGGTGTTCCCCAGTGAGTGAGACGAGTTCCCACTTGAGGATCCTGAATTATATCGCTTTGAGCTTTGTCCCCTACATTGGTCACCTCGGTCCTCTTCTTGTGCTCCTCTCAGTATTGCATCGACCCATTAATTGCTCCTTCAAAAGTCCCCAAAAATATTGAGGGCCTCAGCTACTGGATTTGTTCGATAGGGATTCGAGCCACCTCTTCCACTCTTGGCACTTGTGCTACTGACGGCTCAAGCGTGTTGTTTGTGTTGCTAAGGGTAACTTGGACCACTTAAACAAGTCTGTCCAAGATCCTCTCAATACAATCCATTCGGTCCTTGAGCCCTTTGACTCCTCTACGACCCCTTCCTTTTGGCAACATACTATTCATACAAATGCATTAACGGTTAAGCATGAAACATAGTATCACTACACAAAATACACCTTGACATGTCATTATACACATAGATTACATATATGTGCACATAGCACATAATCAAGTCAAACCTAGAATTCTATCTAGACACGACTCAATCTTACGGTGTCAACCTATAGCTCTAATACCACGCTGTCACACCTCGAATCCAGCCTATATGGATTTAGGGTGCATGACCGGCCAATAGCTTGGGTACTCAAGACCACATTACATAACCCGGTTGAACACCCGTGCATTTATCATTTAAAAGATACATAATTGCAAAATTAAAACTTTATAAACATAAAGTAAAACGTGTGTCATACATAGCAGAGCAGTGCCTAATCTCCAAAATATAAACATTCCATAAGATGGGCTTATCAAAGGCCACCACAGTTATAACATTATAATATGACAAAACATTAAGGTCCAACCCCTATATTAGTACATAACATAAGGTTCGTGAGCCGCAGTCCAAATATCCACATAATGGGCCTCCCTCAAGGCCTCCCATTTGGTCACCTGAAAATATTTTTATAAAACGTAAGCTAATGCTTAGTAAATAACAATAATGCATGAGCATAAAATACCATAAACTACATTTATATTTAATGTAAATGACAATAGAGGTACATTTATGCATATGTGGCATGGACTAAGAAACGTATAAGTATAATCTTAAAAACACATGAAGCATAGGCTTTTGTATTAAAACATTTCATCATTTCTAAAACATAGTGTTGAAGAAGAGAGGCAGGCGTGTTGTAGTATGAACTATTAGAGCGTGACATAATTTGTCATAAACATAACATACCATATCTTGTAAGTGTACATATTGGCTCGCCGTTGTAAGCACCACATTTTTGCTCGCTCGGCAGACTCCATTCCGTCTAGACTTATGTTCAAGTCAATATGGACATATTCTGAGTCAACTCAATTTTTCAATCCTAATCTAGTCAATCCATCGCTTCGTAGGCCCGCCTGGCCCAAATAGAGGCAAAATGACCGAAATACCCTTGGGGGCATTATTCGGTCCAATTCCAATAGGCACGTCTTTTCGAAGACGGTAAGTCCCCTTTCCAATTCCAATTCCAATTGGCACGCCTTTCGAGAAAGTTAATTCCTCTAGGTGGTAAGACCATCCAATCCGGCACGTTTCCAAGTGAACTCTTTAGAACGGTAAGTCCCTTCAAACCCGTCGACTGAGACGAGACCCCAAGTCCCTAAGATGGTAGAACGGTCTACCTTTGGTGCCTGCTAGCCCGCCAATGTAGAAATGTCCATTTCGACACGCCTTCCAAGAAAGTTCATTTATCAAAACTCCTGTGTCATAGGACCTCCGTCAGAGTGGCAGAAACACTCAAAACCCAAGTCAAGAATGGTGCCTGCTAGCCCACTCTGGCGAAAAATGACCAAACTGTCCCTACGGCCATTTTCGGCACGTTTCTCTAGAAAGTACCTAAGTCCTCAAAAAGGTAAGTCCACCTTTTCAAGATTTTCTTAAAGGCAATCCGGCATGATAAGATGCCTCCTAGTCAGTTTCGGGCCAATTCCGAGACTTTCCGGTCAAGATAACCATTTTACCCCTAGGTATCCGAACGCCCTAGGAATCACACCGGTTTTGGGTATCAAACTGATAACCTCCTGAGAATGTTTTTTATAGTATTCCCAACCTTTCATTATCTTTCCGAATCATTCCGAGTCAATTTCGGTAAACCCGGTATAAAATGACTGTTTTGCCCTTGGTGGGTTGGTCGCCCTTTTCCGACCACACCGACTCTGGGTACAAACCAGTAACCTTCTGAGAACATTCCAAATAATGTTTTCAAACCTCGAGTCTTCTTCCGAGACATTCTAAATTCGTCTCGACTGCTTTTCGGCTCGGTTGACTATTTTGCCCCTAATGGCCTGGTCAACCCTTCCAACACATCTTGACATCATTCTTCAAGTTAGTTACCCCTGGGACCCTATTCTAAGGGTTCTTGTCCCTTTCCGGCCCCTTCAAATCATTCCTGGACCTTCTAGAGCCACTCCTAGTGAAGCCAAGCTAAAAATTACGTGGTAGCCACTAGTATAGGCGCCTAAATCTTCTAAAGATACGTTGCTTGCCGACTTAAAAGCTTTCCCAAGTGGCGCCAATGTATTCTTTGGCCTGGCACCACTGCAACAGGCACCAGGTTCATCTTCTCTCTATAAATACAGAGTCTCTTCCAGCGTGAAAGAGGTCCGCAAACTTAGTCTAAAAATCCTCCTCTTCAATATACAGAGTTCGTAGCCATCCTAAACCCTAGTCTTCTTTAGGTTTTTCAAACCCTGGCCTCCATACACAAACCTTAGGCTCCATACACTCATACACTAGACTCCAAAGCCTCCATTGAAGACTTAAAGTACTGCAACTCGAAGCTCTCGAAGATCAAAACAAGTTCCGAAGATCAAGACGAAAACTAAAGCGAAGACCAAAGCAAAGCAAGAAAAACAAAGGACGCAAAGCAAAGCAAAATAAAGAAGATACAAGGTAGGCTCTCTATTTAAGTTTATGCATCTTCCCCTCTCTCTTCTTTCTCCAAACCCACTTGGGTTTTCTTCTATTTTAATACTCCATCTTCTTTCCCCGCTTTCTTGCATGCTTGAAATAAGGGACTTTCCGATCTATGTGCAGGATTAGGCTGTTGGAGGTCATCGTGTTGGGGGTTTCTTTTAGTCTAACCGGAGACCACGTGGGTTCGGCCCCCTTGATTATGTGGTGAAACCTTTAACCTTGTATGTTTACAACTCCAACTTGCATTGTGCATATCATGATCTTGCATCTCTCCAAAATTCGTTTTCCAACTTGTTTTCAAAAGCATGCATCAAAATTATTTCTCAAAACTTGTTTTCAAAATCACAATCCTAAGGTGATTCTAGCCTTTCCATGGCTAGGGTTGCTTTAAGAAAGTGCTACATTTAAAGTGACCGTTATAGTCCATATTTTCAAATCCTTGTTGTTTTCAAAACCGCTATCTTAAAGTGGTTCTAACCTTCTTATGGTTAGAATCGCTTTAGGAAAGTAAGATGTTTTTATGGACTTTCTAAAGAACTCCCTTTTCAAATCTCTCTCTCTAAAAAATCTCTTTTCCAACACACTTTCTAAGAACCCTCTCCAATCTCCTTTTCAAAATCTCCTTTCTAAAATTGTTTTCAAACATTTCTCTTCAAAAATCTATTTTTCAAAACTCTTTTTAAATTGTTTTTCAAAAAGCTCTTTTCAAATATTCACTTTCTAGAAACATTCCCTAAATCTCTTTCCTAAAAACTCTTTCCATACATCTCTTTTCTAAAAGCTCTTTCCAAAAATCCTTTTCCAAACATTCTAAAAGTTCACTTCCCAAAAACTCTTTTTTTTAGGGATCTCCCTCCAAAAATCTCCCTTTCTAAAAATTCTACTTTCCAAAATCTCTTACCTTAGAGTCCAAGTCAAATCCTAGAGCTAACGATTAGGAAACCCTAATTTTCCTTCTCAAAAACATGATTTCTAATTTCCTAATCTTGCCTTAAAGCCTAGGTTTCTAAAACCTCCTCTTTTACATCAAAATCATAAGTTTCCAAAACCTATTTTCTACATCAAAACTATAGTTTTTAAAATCTAGGGTTTCTAAAACTTCCCCTTCCAATTTCATGTCAAATCCAATCTTCCCTTCAGGAAATCAAAATCCAATCTCCCATTTAGGAAACTCAATACAATCCTCCGTTTTTAGAAACAAAATCGAACCTTCTCTTTTTAGAAATAAAATCCAATCCTTTGTTTTAGGAAATAGGAATCTCAATCCTTCCTAGTCTAAACCTTTCTTAATTCACTACTTCCTAATCTCATACCTTCCTAAACCATAAGTTTCATAAATTTAAACTTTTAAATCTTTCCTTAAACTTTAAGCTTCCAAATCTTTCCTAATTCCATACCTTTCCAAATTCAAATCTTCAAATCTTTCTTAAACTCAAACCTTTCCTAATTTCAAGAATTTCTAGAACACAAACTTCAATCTTTCTAAAAATTCTAAACTTTCTAACTTCCAAATTTTTTCAAATTCAAAACTTTCTTAAGTTAAAACTTTCCAAAAACGAAACTTTCCCTAAGTTAAAACTTTCTAAATTCGAAACTTTCTTCAATTCTAAACTTTCCGACTTTCAAAATCTTTCCAACTTTCAAAAACTTTCCTATTTCAAAACTTTCTCAAATCGAAACTTTCCTAAACCAAAACTTTCTTAAAATGAAATTTTCCTAAAATAAAACTTTCCTAAAATGGAACTTTTCTAAAACGAAACTTTCCTAAAATGACACTTACCTACTTTGAAACTTCCCTAATTCGAATCTTTCCTAAATCCAATCTTTTCCTAATCTTTCAAGTCCAACATTTGAGTCAAATCTTTTCTAAATTCCTTCCAAGTCAAATCAAATCTTTCTTAAATCTCAAGTCTTTCCTAAGTTCCATCTTTTCTAAGTCTAGGCTTCCTAAATCTTAATCTTTCCAAATCAAAGTCCAATCTTGTCAATTCCAAATTCCAGTTTTCAATATTCTATTCTAAGTTCAAATCAAATCCTTTTTCAAATCAACATCTCTTTTTCAAATCAAACATTCTATTTTTTATCGGACTCTTGTCCGAACTACGACTGACCTGATTCCTTAAAAAGAATACGTAGGCAACCCTCATGAGAGCGGTCACAACCTTTTTGAAGTTTCTCATTCCACAACCCTTTTCTAATTTTTAATTTCGTGACTCTTTTTAAATCTCTTTTCTCAAATCCATTCTAAAAAATAAAATCAAATCTATCTTTTCAAATCTCTTTTTAATTTCAATTTCAAATCTATCTTTTCAAGTCTCATTTCTAAAGTCAAATCAAGTTCTTTTCCAATCTATTTCCAAATCAAATATTTCTATTGCATTTACATATCATGTATTATGTCTTTTCAAAAATTATTTTCTAAAGTGGATAGTTTTGGACATTTATTAGTTGAAGACTTTAATAGGTGAATCTAGGGTGAATAGACATGTAGGTACCGCAAGGGCGGGGTAGGGTGATGGCTTAGTGCGTCTTCCCTACACGTAACTAACCTCCAAACCTCGATCACTGTTTTCGAAAGACCAAAACGGAGTTATTTTCAAAAAAGGGCTTAAATATTTTTCAAAGGTTGCCAAACAACCTGTTTTCCTAAAAACCCTCTCTTGAGGAAGTATTTTCAAAATCGTTTTCAAAAACCCTAAGTGTAGTCTTCAAATTGTGCTTAGTTTTAGGTGACCTAACTCACTTTAATCAAGTTAGCTGGCGACTGCAAATGTTTTCCAAAAGCCCTTTATTCAAAATAATTTTTAATTAAAACCTAGTTGTACTTATTCTTCTAGGAGGATGAGTTCTAACGAGAGAGTACAGTATTTTTCTCACTTGTGTGTATATTCCTCGAGTGCGAAAAATCTGAGCGCGACAGCCGTATAATATAGGACACATCAAATATTACCATTCTAAGTAACTTACAAAGCGTAGCCTTGGAAGCGTAGGTAGCATAAGTATCATATTGGAATACTATAATATTTCGAACATAGTATCATAAGAGTGAGACATAACACATAATATGACTTCGTAAGGCATAACATAGCCATCATAAGCATACCATGGCAAGATACTGTAAGGCATATCATAGTGTCTTGAAACAAAGTGATACACCGTGACGTTAATACTTGTGGGAACATACGTGACTTATTGTGAAGCATTCAAACAAGTCATATTTCTCATTCTACAGCATAAGTGTGTCATGTCTTTACATTAGGCCAATATATCCCTCACTTCACCCCACATAAGAGGTCTTTCTGGTATCGGGCATCATAGTAACCACAAGGGTCACGTGTAAGGCTCTTTAGGCTAACATAGTAACCATGAAGGTCACGTATAGGCTCTTTAGGCCAACATAGTAACCATGAGGGTCACGCATAGGCTCTTTAGGTCAACATAGTAATCATGAAGGTCACGTATAAGCTCTTTAGGCCAACATAGTAACTGTGAAGGTCACGCATAGGATTTTTAGGCCAATATAATAACCATGAAGGTCACGCATAGGCTCTTTAGGCCAATCATGAGAGCTAGGCTTAGTCAGTAAAAGCAACACTCAGTCATTAGTAACATAGAGTGTTTTAGGCCAATTATAAGAGCTAGACTCAGTTATAGTTACCGTAAAAGTCACACATAGGCTTTTTAAGTCAATCATAAGAGTTATGTTCAGTTATAGTAACCATAAAGGTCACATCTAGACTTTTAAGCCAAGGGACATCTCCCAACATGGCGATAGATTATTTTGTGTCCCCTACCGTAGGATCATTGTTACTAGTTTAAGGTCTTGCCACGAAAGACCTTACATATCGAATGGTTTATTTCACGTCCCCCATTCTAAGACTATCAAGCTAGATTAAAGTCTTGCCACAAAAAGACCTTGAGTTAGAGTTGTACATTAGGAATCTTACATCTACTTTATGTGAACGTTCTAGTCCGTAGGTTGTAGTTCATATCATAGGTAAGATTCGCATATAATTCAAAGCATGATATTCATACCTGAACATAATCATTGTTGCATTGAAATAAATGGAAAGAAATGCATGTAACGTAATTGAACTTGAAAGCATTTAGAGAGTAATAAGTCTTACTCATGGCATATCATTACTCACCTCTATCCAACTGAACAAGTGTTAAGCAAGGTGCTCCTACACATAATTCACATAGAAACATGGAACATCAATACACGATGCTAACGTAAGGTAATAACACATAAACCGAGACCAAGCACATAACTCCCTTAATCCCGATTCATTAACACCTCACTTTCTTAATTGGAGAACGAGGTTGAACTTTAGGACAAAGCCCCAACATAAAACGAGAACATAAAGTTAAGATTTGAACATGAAAGTTGGGACATTGACTCCTTCATCGCGTCCCAACCACCTCTCAAAGATGAGTTCACACTCAAGGCTAATTCCATTTGAAAATAGGTTTAAAGGCCTTTAATTTGATAGGTCATGGGTCAAAAACACATTTCGGGTGAAGAAGTTAGGTCTCACGAAGAAACGGGGTAACACTTTGAAAAAATAAGGTTTTTGGCATAGTTTTGGGTCAACTTTAAACTTCCATATCTCTCAATCTATAAGCAATTAGAGTACAAATTTTATATGGGTACAAAGGTCTATGAGTCTACTTTCTAATGATTTAAACGATGCATCAAACTGAGTTTTCTAGAGAAAGTTATGCCCATTTTACTAAATAGTGTTGGAGCTAGTAGGCCGTTCGAATGCTTAACCAGGTCGTTCGAACGCCAGGCCAAAATGACCAAGTCGTTCGAACGCCCAAATTGGTCGTTCGAACACCAAGCAAAATTTGAAAAACGCCTTCTTAGGCTGTTCGAATGCCAAGCAAAGTGAAAATTTCTACTCTCGGGCCGTTTGAACGGCCATGTCGAGCGTTCGAACGCCCCCACCTGCGCAGCAGCAATTTTAGACCCAAAACTCTCCCAAAACCCCACCAAACATAACCAAACCTTCCCAATACTCTTAGAGCTCAAAGATTAGCCCACCAGGATGACAATAACTCAAAATGGGAGAGAAAGAACAATTAAAACAAAAGAATCTAGTGTTTTAGAAATCCAAGCCCTAACTTACATAAATTGAAAATTCTAATCCCAAACTCTCAAATCTTTCAATAGAGCTTATCATTCTCTAGGTTTAGATAATTTAGAACTCAAAAAAGTCCCCCATAACAACCCAAAAAGATAGATACATATACATACATAATTTGTAAAGAGAGAAATGAAATCTTACCTTTATTCAAGCTTGTTCAAGTCTTTTAATAGCTTCAATCTTTTCCTTCACCTCTCCTTCAAGCCCTTCTTCCTTCAATCTCCCCTTCCCTCTTTCTCTTCTCTCTTCTTCCTCTCTCAACCGATCGGGTGTGCATGTGTATATTTTATGTGTATATAAGAGTATATAAGATGATACACATGGGAATAATCCCATATGTCTCACCCTATAGGCTTAAGCTACAACATAAGCTCCCATTGGTCACTCTTGACCCAAATGATGTAATAACTAACATTAAATAATACAAACACTAGAAATTCACATTAATTTAAATAAATAAAGGTTTGGGATATTACAATGGCCTTGGAGCACCTTGCAATTTGGTATGACCTCTAGCCTTGGATGATTCTATGACCCTTCTTTTGCATATGATTACTATGTTTATGTTTTGCATGCTTGGCTCCATTTTCATGTTCATCATCATTTTTCAAAAATCTTCACTACCTCTATTTTTATGTCATTCTAAAATTTCATATTCAAGTATTTTCCTAAAAATGGTTTTAAGAGTTGGTTCCTTGAAGCCTAGGTTAAACTCTCAATTTACGCATCTTAGAGAACCCTCCTTAAGTCCCTTGGCCTCATTTTGTGTCATTGCATTTTACTACCTTCAAGTTATATTAAAATGGTTTTCAAACCTTGTATTTCATTTTGATTTTTAAAGTTTTGCTCTTTTGAGTTTTGTAGTTGAAATGGTCCTCATGGAACCCTCTCTTGAGTGGTTTCCTCATTTATTGACCATAGGAACCTAGCTCATTAGAATGATTTTTTATACTCCAAAATTGGTTTTCGAAACAACCCCCTTCAAGGAGGGTTCTCAAAAGTTTAATCTCTTTAGTTTGCATAAAAAAGATTTTCCAAAACTACCATTTTCATCTTGATTTTTAGAAGTTTTTCTCTCTGTAATATTGTGGTTAGAATGGTCCCATAGAGTTCTCTTTGGAGTGATTTCCCTCAAATCAACTATATAAACCCTTATTCTTTAAAGTGATTTTCGACGTCTTAAAAGTAGTTTTGCAAAATCACTTTTCCAAAGGTTTATTCTCTTTAGTTTCAATCAAAGAAGTTTTCAAAATTACCTTATATATATATTTATTTTCAAAAGTTTCACTCTTTTGAGTTAGTGCTTATAATGGTCCCAAGGCAACTATCTCTTGAGTAGTTTCTAAATACCAACCATATGAACCCAATACTCACTTGAGTGGTTTTCATAAAAATGGTTTTCAAAATACCCTTTCAAGTTTCATGCATAAAATCACTTTTTAAAACCACTAGGTCCAAATCTTAGATCAAAATCACCTTTCTAAAACCACTAGATCTAAACCCTAATTCAAAATCACATTTTCAAAACTACTAGTTCCAAACCTTAGTTTAAAACCACCTTCAAAACGCTAGGCTAACTTGACCCTAGTTATCCAAACCCTAGGTTAGCTTTACCCTAATTATCCAACCTTAAGTCAACCTAACCCAAGTTAATTAACCCTAGGTCGACCAAACTTATGTTAACCTAACATTAGTTAGTTAACCCCATGTCAACCAAACCTTATGTTAACCTAACCTTAATTAGTTAACCTTAGGTCACCTTAACCCTAGATTAACCAAACCCAAATTAGTTAATCTTAGGTCATCCCAACCAAGGTTAGTAAGCTTCAAGGTTCCAATTCAAAGACCCCTTTTCAAATAATCTTTTAATTCAAAAACTATTTTCATAGTATGTTTTCAAAAAACATCTTACTCTCTTTAGTTTTCAAAAATCAATTCCAAAATTTTTTCAAATGTTTACATGCTCTATCCTAAAATGTTTACAAGAGCTCTCTTAAACTTGTCTTGACTAAAATGGCTAGACACTTAATATTTTTCAAAAACTATTTTCAAAAGTGATTTCACAACTCACAACTCTAAGGTGATCTTAACCCTCTCATGGTTAAAGTTTTCTTACAAGAAGTGACACATCAAGTGTGACCTCCTAAGGTCCATATGGGGTGCCAGACCCTAAATGCTTTTCAAAAACCTTTTTCAAAGGTCATTTTCAAACATTACACTTTTGAAGCAATCCTAATCATTTCTTGGTTAGGATTGTTAAAGTATAAGTGAGATATTCAAGAAGAGCTCTATGACCTAAAAGTTTTAAAAAAACTAATAGAAAATCTCTAGCCCCTTTTTCAAACACGTTTTCAAAGCTCATAGCCCTAAAGGGTTTAGTTCTTCAATGACTAATATCTTAAAAGTGATGAAATATTAAATATATCTTTCATAAGATATCTAAAATTACTTTTAAAAGCTTTTCGAAGACAAGTTCACAAGAGCATTTTCAATCCAAACTCTCTCTCCAAAGTTTTCAAAACAAGACTTCAAAACATTTTTTTCAAACTCCCTTGAGTTACTTCAAAATATTTTCAAAACTCCCTTGAGCTAGTTTAAAACCTTTTCAAAACTCTCTTAAGTTGTTTCAAAGCACTTCCAAAACTCCTTTGAGTTGTTTCAAAAATATTTCAAAACTCCCTTGAGTTAATTTAAAAAAACGTTTAAAATCACCTTCAAACATGATTTCAAAAATACTTCAAACATCTCAAGTCCTATTTTAAAAGCATTTTCCTAAATTCTCAAGTTTTCCTTTTCCAAAGACCTTAATGTGTCTTCAAACCATTCCAAATGCCCTAATATGCCTCTTTTCTATTGGGCCCTTGTCCGAACTACGAATGACCTGAATCTTGTCAAATGAGATACGTAAGCAACCTTCAAATTTGTGCGGTCATAACTCTATTTTTAGTCAAATCCCCTTTTCAGAAAATGTTTTCAAGTCTAAATTATTTTCAAAACCTTTTCAAATTCGATCTTTTCAAGTCTTTCAAAATATGCATTATTACATCATCTCATCCCAAAAGTGATGACCAAACCATTTTTCAAAATTTTAAAGTAGATACCAAGTGGATATTTGTAACCGGTTATTCAAGTGAGTGAATCAAGGGTGATTGGATATGTAGGTACCGAAAGGGCGGGATAGGGTGATGATCTTAGGATATCTTCTTTACACGAAACCAACTCCCGAACCTTAAATTTCTAGTTTCAAAGACTAATCTAGAATCATGTTTTCAAAAGGGCTTTCAAACATTTTAAAAGATTGCTAAAAACCTCTTTTTCAAAAAAAACTTTCTTAAGAAGGACACTTCCAAAATGAGTTCGAAAAACCTAAGTTTAGTCTTCGGATTCTATTTAATTTTAAGTGACCTAAGACATTGTTAACTATGTTAGGTGGCGACTCAAAACTTTTTTTAAAAATCCTTATTTAAGTCAATTTTAAGATCAAACTTAGTCACACTCATCCTTCTAGGAGGATGAGTTCTAACGTGAGAGTATAGTGCTTTTTCCCGAGCTAATAGGGCTTGGTTAAAAATTGGGCCGCGACACTAATAATCAATTTGTTATTGCATACTTTATCAAAGAACAAAGCAGATACAAATCAAAATGACAAATTGTTAAAATAACATAATAATTTTGAGCAATTTCTCTATAAGACAAAACACATTCCTACATTAACATATTAAATTATTCATAGAACCTAATAATGCTTAAAACATTCTGATACACGTGGGCTTATGCACACATAGCTACAACACTAAAGAATATAGAACATGTCATGGTGATTCACTTTTTGTATTAAGTTGCAACAAAATTTATTTTAAAGATCAACAAGTTTAGATGGTTAGAAAATTTATATAAAATATAACATGTAATTTTAAACTAAACAAATAAAATAAAATTTAGAAATAAAGCAAATTAAAACGAAATAATAAAAATTTGATGAATTATAAAATACAATTAAAAATAAAAACAAAAAAATTGACCTATGAGATTGTAAGGTGTGTAATCGTTGTTTTAAAATCATTTGTGCTGCCTACGTGAAATTTCTAACAGACAACAAGGGCTCTAAGACTCAATCCAATTACTGACAACCACTCTTCTTATTAGTCACATTTGTCAAGACAGAAATGAACCGTCCTAGTTGTTGTTTCCTAAAAAATAGAATAAGAAGTAAGTTAAATAGTTGTGAAATATATAGAGAGAGTATATAAATTTGAGTATGTGTTTAAGTATATATGAATTCATCTCAACCTAAAACAAGGTCATATAAAGGCCTTTCTATAGCCTTTAGGAAATAGCACCACAACATTTAGAAATGGCCCTACATAAAGTGGCAAATAAATAATATGTAATATCTACATAATTGAAGAAAATCCCTTAAAAATGAATTTAGAATTATAAAGAAAATTAAAGCAAAGTGATAAATATTTTTTGAACTTTTTATAATATGATTTCTAACAAGATACACCGGGAATGATTAGGTTTGCCTTAGCTAACATAAGAGAAATGCTCCTATCAAGAAGTTTTTCCATTTGGTTTCAAGATTTTTTTTTTCCTTTTTCGGTAAGCACATGGTTTCTAGTTGCAAAGCGCATGTTTCGTATGGTTTTAAGTATCCTTTGATTCGATCTTCTTACAAAGCTCGATTCATGAGCCTCAATATGCTTGTTCTTATACCAAATTTTTGTATTTCAAATCTCCACTTAAATGGAAGAATATTATAGAAATGCTTGATTGTGAGCCTCTAAAGTTTGACCTTAAAAAATGGCAAGTAATTCTTCATTAGTTCTTGATCCATCAATAAAAATAGATGAACATAATTGAATTTCTTTTTATTATGGAAGACACGATAATTTATTGTGCTTATTGTTCTTCCTCAAGAGGAATAAGGGGTTTTAGATATGTATAAATGTAAAAAATGTAAGTAAAAGTTGCTTTATGGCAGATATAGTCCTCTTACTTAGAAGCAAAGGTCAGGAACTTTAATACTTTAATACTTTAGTCTTATTTAGTTGGACATATCGTAATTTTATTAGACGATTTGAAACATCTTGCGTTATAAGGACATATATTAAATACTACTAACATTGATATGTGTTTTTATATTTATTGGTTCTCTTTAATTTGATAAAACCTAACTTTAATTAACTTTGACTTGTTAAATAATTTTATTTGTTGACAATGGACTGATTCGATAGTGATTTAGTTTTTACCAAAATTTAGTTTTTACACCAATACTACATATTTCTAAAGTTACAAATAATTTTTTTTCCAATTGTGTCCTATATTTATAAAGTCGATGTATAATTGTCTTTGTGAGCAAGATGATTAAGTTTTTCATTCCAAGTATTTGTGTAAGAGTTGTATTCCTCTTTCATATAGTAATTTTTTACACTTTTATATTAAAAATAAAAAATTGTGAGTTTTCTAATTTATCTTCAATTTAAGAATTACTTGAAATCATTTTATTATTTTGAACTTCTTCTTACTTTTTATTTTTACTATGTGGTTAATGTTATTGTGTCATATATAAATGTTCACAAGTGCGACCCAACATGACATATACCATCTGCGTGGGCTGAGGGAGGCTTTACACCATCCAATTCAATGTGACAATTTTTTATGCATCAACACATATATATTGAAGATAATTATGCTCTTATTGGTGTGTTTAGAAAAAATTTGGATTGTACATATTTACATATACGTAAAATTTTGATTCCAAACAAAGCAAAAGTAAGCATTTTGAGGTGTAGAGTCCATATTTAGCCTTGGTTTGTAACACCCACAAATTATACTAATTTTTAAGTATGATTAAATAATGAAAGAGCTGCTAAAACTTTCAAGTAATGAATGATCTAGCGTAATACGATATTTAGAGGTAAAGGAGGGCTAGAGAAAATTATTGTGTACTTTAAGTTAAATTTTGTTTGATGAAATTCCCATAGATGGGGGATTAATTCGGCTAAATCCAAATGAAGGAAATAATTTATATGGAGTGATAGGACCGAAAGGTTGGTAACACACTCTAAGGCTCAAAAAATAGATCAGGGGCAGCAATGCTTAGGTTTCTTTTGAGGGTCAAAACCTACTTTGATAAAGGAACTAAAATCTCTAGAGTCTAAGGCTCGAAAAATAGAACATTTTAAGCACAAATTTTGCCTTATTTGGTAGAGTACTAGTTAAGAAAATAGAGTTTAAGGTCAAGGTAAAATCTGGTGCAATTTTACCAAAAAATATAACTTTCAGAGCTCTCTTAACGGCCAAAAAATCCACAAAAATTGGTTCTAAGCACATGGTTAGATCGGGTTCAGAATGAACTTCACTTTAGGCATAAATTTTGTGTCATTTGGTTGTAAAATGAAGGAGATATGTTTGTTTAAAGTCTACTATGAAAATTTAACATAGAGAAATCTACAAGGCTATGGTTTTGTTGATAATTGGTCTATCTAAAAATATTATTTCCATATGAATCTTTGAACATTTGAAATTAGAGTTATAAAAGTGATTTAGGCTTTGGTCTCACTAAAAAATATTGAATTTTTGAATTTAGGTAAATTTTTTAAGTTGAACTTTCATTGCTGAATCCTAATGCCTTGTACTATGACCCCCATGTTGAAAGTCAATTTGATCAAGTTAAAACACTCAAAGCCTTATGAAAATTTTGATGTAATTATTAGAGATATGGATGAGATTGTATACCAAATTTCAGGTCAATTAGATATGATTTGCCTATATTAAGAACCTCTCAAATTTGAACCCACTACTGCTGAATTCTTATCTCAGCAACATTGCCCTGTATTGTAAAATACAAAATAAATAGTTAAACATGCTAAATAAAAATGAACTTTGGTATGGACACTCTATAAATTGTCTAGTTTCATATCCCATAGGTTTTTGGATTTATTAATGGAAGCTTATAAAGTTATGTCTAATTTATTAGACTTTGGTCAAAATTTGAAGTTTTAAAGAATTAGAGGATGTTATTGCTAAAACTCTATAAACTATTAGAATTTGAAGAACATGTTGTAAGCCTACATTCTTAACACAAAAAATATTGATTCTAGAGCACTTCATAAGTTTTAGACATAGTTAAGAATAATGAATTTATTTTAAAGTCTGAATTCGAGCCACACTAAGAAGTCTTTTCGAGAATGGTTCAATTTTATTAACTCTTAAATTGTAGAATTAGTAGAGTAAATCTGGATTCTGTGAAAATATTTGTGAGAAAAGTGGAACACATTTGAGGTAACCAGTTGTATCCAGTATGCTCCTCCCTAAATCTCTTTGCAAAGAGTAGATTCTTATTATTCTTGAATTGTATTCCTCTTACATATTTATGGTTGTCAAATTCCATCGTTATATGTTTTTTGGCTCTATTAAGTTTCTTCTGGTATATTCTTGACAATCATGTTTGTTGTTGAACTCCATGATAATGCTACTTTTAGAATTGTTAAATTTTTATTATGGTTGATGTGTCATGGAACTAATTAGTACATGTTTAAACGCACCCATTGGCCTATTATTGAAAATGGTTATGGAATTGTGATCTTACTGGGTATTGATTATGGAATGTTGACCCTACGGAGTAGTAGTTATGAAATTTTGATATTGTTTCGTGGCACAAGTGACATTTGGCATGGTACTAAAAAGAGCTAGGTATTGGACTGTGATAAAACCTTTGATTAGTGACTGGAATATTGGAATGATTGATATCCAAATTATATCATGATTTATTAACATCTTGTTAATCTCATCATTTGATCTTTTAAATTGATGTGACTGATTATCAAACTCCATTTTACTATCTTAAGCTAAGCACTTGTACTCCTATCGTATAATTAATTTTATTTTTCAGGTTGAAACGTAATGAGTGTAAAGCAGGATTTAGAGTATATCTTCCTGACGATAACAGATTGACTGGATTATCTATCTCATTGTAGTAAGATCTTTGGAGACATATTGTAATCAATTATTTTTCATTCGAGAACGTAATTTGGAGTTATTAAAGTTGTGTGACTTTGAAGAGGTCTTTTGGGAGATATAATTTAAGTTGAGTTATTGGAAACATGATTCTTTGAGTTTATTTTAGTCATTTATTTAATTTAACGATCCAGAAAACTCGGGTCGTTACATGATTTTGCCCAAATCACATTACAATATGATTTTTTTAGGAGAGAAAAAGCTACAAAGTACAATTTTTTACAAATTTAAGCTCAATTTCGTCATACTAAATAAATGCAAAATAATGCAATATCAATGTCAAACTATAGACTTTGGAACAATATCTCATAACTAGTTTATAGTTTAAATAAATCCACAATTGAATGAAATTCAACTTGAAATTTGGTACCTGTAGGAACATTTTTGTATGCACATATTGGTGCATACAACTTTGAGCCTATATGCTCTTGTTGATGCGTATAAAGGGGTGAACTTTGTCACTAATGGGTTGTTACCTCACATTAGTGGTAATTTCTCACATCTTCCAACTTTTTTCTTTTTTTTTTTCCCTATATCACCCCAATCCTTTAGTGTCTCTTTAATTTATTTTCAAATAATCTTTGTTCATGTGTATTGTGAAAACATTTAAAAGACATGACAATTGTATGAAGCATAAATTAATTTCAAATTGAAGGTTACATCTAACTTAATAAATAAAGTCTATTAGTAGTTGTACTATAAATTGACATTGAATATCATATCACCATAATTTGAGTCTGTTGTGTTGGGACATTTCGTAAGGGCTAGGGTCTTTAGGGCATTTATTGCTGTTGGTACTAGAAAGTGAGATGATCTGCATATAGATTGTATAACTTTTCTTTTTTTTATTTTTGCTTTGGAGGGATCTCATATATTTCTCAGTTGTTCACCAAAAAAATATTGAATCCCTTATTCATTTGAATTTAAGGAGACCTTGCCCTAACTCGAAGAAAGGATTCTCCCATCCTTGAACTTGTTGAGGACTGCAGAATTTCCCATGACCTAGCTAGAGTGCATACCCTTACTATAAAAAATTATGATCTAATTAGTATAACCTAATCTACGTTATTAGAATCATACTTTTGAGATCTCTCTAATTTGATCTCGAATAACCAGTAACAGTAATAAACACAAATCAACTGTTCAAACTCAACCTTCAGACTTCTACTGTATCCCTCGTATACGTTTTACTCTAGAAAGAGTGGACTCGCAACTAGGGCTTCTCTTCCTCACAAAAACGTGTATCTTTCACTTATGAGCAAGCGTAATCCTAACTGCTCTTAGAGTACGTATATATAGAGGCTACAATAAATATCATAGGATTAGTATAACTAGGATTTCCTACGTAAATAAGGATTCCTAATCTAATTAGAATTAATCTTTATTTACGTAAATTATAATTTATACCACTAATAAATTATAATTGCACTCCCTGTCACACTAAAAATTATATTGCGAGCTCCATATTATTAAATACTTATTTATCTCCCGACATTAAGATTACAAATACCCGTCTATTAAATTAAATTACTGACAATTAAATTTAATAGACTTATTTAATTCATTGAGACATTCCACTTAACTTATTTGATATGTCGAATTCATAATCCACCTGCAGGGTTTAACATAATCAAAACTTATAAGCTTCATTAAGGGGGTATCATCAATCATTATACTGGGATGTAGACTCCATTAATAATAAATATTCACCATATACGTGATGTTATTGTCCAACTTACTGAGTTTATTGACTCATAAAAAACCTCACTCTTCTGTTAATCAAAACAATAAACACTACATGCATGTGTCTATTTATTATATTAGGATTGAGAACATAAACACTCATAATAATTATGAAGTATTAATTATTTTATATAGTTAGTATAAAACAATTACCTCAATACGGTCATGTTCAATACACACAAAGTGTACTGGTGCAAGGAGTTAAACTATGTCGTCCCCCATAGTCAAGATAGACCTATTAAAACCTTATACTACAGTCCTACTGATGGTATGCCCATTTCTATCTAAGACTGTGAACGATAATCTTATATTCCATAAAAATCGATGATCTGATCTTCCGTGTGTAAGCCATACTCTACACACCAAATCATCTACTATATAGAATAAGAGACACACATGCATAATCATTAAATAAATAACACAATGCAAACATTGCTCACACAGATTCTCATTAAAATGGAATAACAAATTTATTAATAAATACTAAAGCCATTACACAAAGTATGTCTTTTAGTATAAATCCCCAACAATCTCACACTTAGACTCAAAGTCATGTTGTAATGCATCTAAGTCTCATCCCTTCTAAATGACTCTCAAAAGTCTTGCCTGGTAAGCTCTTTGTAAAAGGGTTTGCCAGATTGTCTATTGATGCAATCTTGGTAACCATCACATTACCTCTATGCACTATATCTCGTATCAGGTGATACTTATGCTCTATATATTTTGCCCTCTTGTAGATCTTAGGTTCTTTTGAGTTAGCAACTATCCCGCTATTATCACAATAAGTGTAATAGGCAATTGTACTGAAGGTACCTCTCCTAGATCTAACAAAAAAGTTTCTGAGCCAAACGACCTCATTGGCTGCCTCAGAAGTTGCCACATATTTAACCTCCAGGGTGGAATCAATAACATATGATTGTTTGATACTCCTCCAACTAATGGCTCCACCTCCTAGGGTAAACACATTTCCCAATGTCGATTTTCTAGAATCCTTATCTGACTGAAAATCTGAGTCCGTATACCCAATGGGTACTAGACTATCTGTCTGGTAAACCAACATATAATCCCTAGTTCTTTTCAGGTACTTGATTATATGCTTTACTGTAGTGTAATGTTCTCTCCCTGGATTCGACTGATATCTGCTGACTATGCCTACGACAAAACAGATAGCAGGTCTAGTACAAAGCATAGCATACATGAGGCTTCCCATTACTGATGCATAGGGAACTGTCTTCATGTTCTCTACCTCAATTGATCTCTTAGGACACTGATCCTTGGCTAGAGCGATTCCATTTCTAAAGGGAGGAACCCTTTCTTAGAATCCTACATGCTAAATTGGATAAAAATCTTATCGATATAAATAGCTTGTAATAAGCCTAGCATCTTACGCTTACGATCTCGCAAAAGCTTGATCCCAAGGATGTGACCGGCTTCTCCCAAGTCCTTCATATAGAATTTTCTGGATAACCATACCTTAACTAAAGATAATACCCCCACATCGTTTCCGATGAGCAAGATATCATCCACTTACAGTACTAAGAACACCACCACGCTTCCACTTGGCGTACAACCCTCCCACTACGATGAGGCACGACCTATGAGTGAATTGATCTACTGATTTTGATCCTTGTGCACCATTATTATGCCCTGGTTATAGAACCAATGCGTTGATGGTATCTACACACTGCATTTCAGTATCAGCCTGAGTCACAACATTTCTTCCACTACGACGAGGCAATGGAATGTCAATGACTCGGTCTTATAGTGCTTCTTCTTGTATTGAAGGTAATGAAGAAGTATGTGTTGGTCTATCTCCTCTCAGCTCTTCTAGAACAATCTTACTTCTGGGTTTGTGGTTCATTACATAGTTCTCTTCCAAGAATCGGGCATTGGTGCTAACAATGACCTTCTGATCCTTGGGACAATAAAATAAATCACCTTTTGTTCCTCTAGGGTACCCAACAAAGAAACAGACATCTGTTCTTGATTCTAACTTATCTGCTTTCCCTTTCAGCACGTGTGTTGGACTACCCTATATCTGAACATGCCGTAGACTAGGCTTGTGCCCATTCCACAGTTCTGTGGGAGTAACAAGTACTGACTTAGATGGTACCAAGTTTAGAATGTATGTTGTTGTTTCAAGTGTATGGCCTCAAGACGAATTAGGTAAGTCTAAATAACTCATCATGGATATGACCATATCCATAAGAGTTTTGTTCATTCTTTTTACTATACCAGTCTGTTGTGGTAAACCTGGTGTAGACAATTGGGACTCAATTCCCTCATCTGATAAGTAATCCAAAAATTCTCCCAAGAGGTACTAGCCACCATGATTAGATCGTAGTATTTTGATACATTTACCATGACATTTTTTCGTTTCTACCTTAAACACTCTGAATTTCTCAAAACATTCAGACTTACAGCGTATCAAATAAATATGCCATTACCTTGAGTAATCATTAATAAAAGTGATGAAATACTCAAAATCACCTCTATCATGGATATTCATGGGGCCATACAAATCAAAGTGAACCATTCTAATACCTCATTTGACCTATAACTGTTAGCCCCAAAGGGCTGTTTGGTCTTTTTACCTTTCAAGTAGGATTCACAAACTGGCAGTGTCTCTACTTCTAATGAACCTAATGACCCATCTTTAACCAGTCTGAAAATTCGTCTCAAATTAATATGACCTAGGCGTAGGTGCCAAAGATAGGTTTGGTTAATTTTAGAAGGTTGCTTTCTCTTACATGGTAGTGTATTAGTGTTATTCAGTTCATTTAGTTACAATGTTAGAGAGATATGATTAACAATATAAAGACCATCCACCAATGTACTAGAATAGATACAACGTTTATTAACTTAATAACAACAAAGTTACTAAAATAAACGGAATATCCATTATCAACAAATCTAGAAACTGAAATCAAATTCTTTCTAGTGGAAGATACATAGAGAGAGTCTTCTAATACTAAAATCCTATCTCTACCAAAAGAATACTAATATCTCCTACTGCAACTGCTGACACTGTCGTGCTGTCTTCAAAAAAGATGTAAATCTCTCCATCACTAAGCTGGCTGGTTTGGTGGAACCCTTGCAAATAATTATATATATGATTAGTGGCTCCCGTATCTACACACCATGTACCAGTAGATAACACCACTAAACATGTTTCAATTATTAGTGGACGAGATTTACCTTTGTTGTTTTGTTTGGCTAGATAAACTGGACATTACAACTTCTAGTGCCCCGACTGCTTGTAGACAAAACACTTGCCCTTGGGTTTTTTCACTCCTCCTTGAGACTCATATGGTGCTTGAGGAGCTACTTTCTATTTCTAACCCTTTTTTTTTGCTTCTTTTTGCCTTGTGGTTTAGAAGTAGAACCTTTCTCAGTAACAAAAGCAACAATTGGCTTCTTGATGTGACTCTCAGCTACTTGAAGCTCTTTAAGAAACTTTGCCATTGAATAAGGGAACTTATTCATGTTGTAGTTCAGGTAAAACTGCTTAAAGGAATCAAGCAACGACTGGAGAATGATATCAACTTGGGTTTCCCCATCGATTTCAGCTCCAAGGATCTCTAATTTATTCAAAAGACTCATTATCTTCAGAACATGACCCCTTATAGGGGTCCCCTCAACTATAGTCGTGTTCATTAGGTCTCTCATGACAACTAGCCTCGCAGTACGATTCTGATCCCCAAACATGTCTTTGAGGCTTTTTATCATGTCATAGGTAGTGGGTATAGCCTGATGTTGATGTTGCAGAACATTCGATATAGATGCCAGAATGTAACACCGCGACATCTCATCAGTCTTTATCTATTTCTAGTAAGCCCCGGTTTCCTCATTGGTTGCCCCCTCACTAGGTCCCGGTGGACAGACCAGTGAGCACAAACTTGTATTCTTCAGCAGTCAATATAATTTGGTCCAATCAGTTTGTTTTCTTTGAGAATAACAGCAAGTGGATTGAAAGTCATTTTAATTCTGAGAATCACATATTATAACAAAATATGATAAGTAATAATAAACTTAAAATTCAATCATTAATATATGGTTCCCTCTACCAATATTTTAAAAGAATCCGCCAGTAGCCTAGTATATCGTAAATAACATGCTTCGATGGGAGGTCGTCCACCATTCAACATTTATCAAGACAAGTCAATACCTATTAACTTTACTATATAGGCAAGTGACTATGCCAAGTAAAATTAAATAGCTGACTTAGCTTCGGTCCTATAAATAATAGCAGTAACTTAGATGGTAAGGATACTATTATTTATAGCTAAGTACATACCATTACTAAATTCTAGACCTATTGTTTAGTAATAAATTACTCAGATGGAGAGTTAATCCAACACTAACAACTACTAGTGTTTATACTCAGTGAGTCCGTAACTTATTCCACCGATGGGGAGGTTGGTACTAAAACTAACATATAAAATAAATTACTTCACTTATAAACTAGTGATGGAGACCATATGATTTATACGTAATAAATTTCCTCGCCCACTTATATATTTAATACATGAGGGATGCCATGTGTTTAATTATCCAATACATATAATATTTCAATATTGGTAACTTATATATGTGCAACAAATAAAATTTTAAATTCCCTTAATTTATAAAAAAATATTTAAATTAAAATATGAGAATTAATTTTACTCTCTAGTTGAACATATACAAACCCAAATTGAAAATTTAAATTTATATAATTAAAACACAACTTAAAGGTCATTTATCTATTATCCATGTTCTCCCATACTAATAACATGACAATAAGGACATAAAAGATAATAATCATAGACAAACAAGATAAACAAGATATAATCACGATCTTGGTTATTATGGTCAATAAATCACTCCAAAGTGATGAGGAGTTCAACTGCACCATGATATCACCAAGAATCTTTGTTTGCCACTTCGCTGACCTACAGGGGTTCAGGGCCAACATAACAACAAGAACATCACGTTTTTAGAACTATTCATCACGTCTTTAGGGTTTTTCCAATTATTTGCTTTAGTCTTGGCGCCGCTACTGTTCATCCATCTTCTTTGATTACAATAGATTGTATTCTCCATAGCAATTGAGTAACATAATACAAGGAATCAAAATATCCAAAAATAGTGGAGTTCCAGAATACAAGAAATTAAAATCTCCAAAATAATGGAGTTTCCATGCTTCAAAAAATAATTATTATATATGATTTCATGCCTCCTTAAATTGGAGTTCATAATCTAAGAATCATATAAAAACCATAATCACACAACATACATTCATGTGATCATAATAACCAGGCAGAACGTTGCAAAACAGAGGTTAGCACAAATCTACGTTCTTCCCTAAGCATGAATGGAACTAATTCTCAGATAACATGGCAGGTATTATACGTATACAGTATCAACCAAGGCTCTGATACTAATTGCTGGGGACTGCGAAATTTCCCACGACCTGGCTATAATGCATATACATACTATCAAAAATTCTAATTTGATTAGTATAGCCTAATATACGTGATTAGAATCATACTTTTGATATCTTTTTAGTTTGATCTCAAATAACAAGTAACAGCAACAAGTACTAATCAACTGCTCGAACTCAACCTTTGAATTTCTGCTGTATCCCTCGTATACGTCTTACTTTAGAGAGAGTGGGCTCGCAGCTGTTAGGGTTTTTTTTCCTTATAAAAACGTGTATCTCTCACTTATAAGCAAATGTAACTCTAGCTACTCTTAGAGTACGTATATATAGATGCTACAATAGGGACCATAGGATTAGTATAACTAGGACTTTCTACGTAAATAAGGATTCCTAATCTAACCAGGATTAATCCCTATTTACGTCAATTATAATTTATACCGTTAATGAATTATAATTGCACTCCTTGTCATACTATAAATTATATTTCGAATTCCATATTATTATATACTTATTTATCTCTCCACGTTAAGATTACAGATACCCATCTATTAAATTAAATTACTGATAATTAAATTTAATAGACTTATTTAATTTCTCGAGACCTTCAACTTAACTTATTTGATATGTCGGATTCATAATCCACTTGCAGGGTTTAACATAATCAAAACTTATAAGCTTCCTTAAGAGGGTATCATCAATCTCTATACCGAGACGTGAATTTCATCAATAATTAATATTCACAGTACACGTAATGTTATTGTCCAACTAACTGAGTTTATTGACTCACAAAGAACCTCACTCTTCTGTGAATCAAAATAATAAATACTACATGTGCGTGTCTATTTATTATATTAGGATTAAAAGTATAAACACTCATAATAATCATGAAGTATTAATTATTTTATATTGTCAGTATAAAACAATTATCTTAACACGGTCCTTTTCAATACACACAAAGTGTATTAGTATAAGAAGTTGGAACTATACCGTCTCCCATAGTCAAGACAGACCTATTAACACTTTGCATTACAATTCTACTGATGATGTGTCCATTTCCATCTAAGATTGTGAATGATAAGCTTATATTCCATAAGAACCGATGATCTGATCTTCCATGTGTAAGCGGTACTTTACACATCAAATTATCTACTATACAAAATAAAAGACACACATGCATAATTATTAAATAAATAACGAAATACAAACATTGCTCAAACAAATTTTCATTAAAATAAAATAACTAATTTATTAATAAATACTAAACCTATTATACAAAATATATCTTTCAGTATAAATCTTTAACAACTAATCCAACCTAATTTGACTACACACTTATTCTATACTCCTACCCCAAACTTATATTATAGGACAAACAGCTATCCAACTATTATTGAGCAAAACAACCAAACAAATAAAGAACCAAAACTCAAATCTAAAAGAATAAAAGAAAAGTTCAATAAAATATACAAACAATTATAAATAAATAAAGGGGGTTATTATTGCAAACTTGAGAAAGACCGTACCAAACTGAAGGCTGTTATAAAAGTAAGAAAGGTAAACACCAGGCTGAAAATACATCAGACCGCAGGGGCATAAAAGGAAATTTATGTACCTTCTAGTCTATTAAGATCTCTTCTCCGCCCGGCTTTCGAAGTCTTTTCCCCAATTTTCCCAATCCTTCCCAAAACCTAGACTTCACCATCCACAGAAAAGCCCTAGAGAGAGCAAGTTGAGGGAGAGCAGAGTTGTAGAGAGAGTGAAAGAGATGGATGCCATAAGGAAGCAGCTGGACGTGCTGATGGGGGCGAACCGGAACGGAGACGTGACGGAAGTTAATCGCAAGTACTTCGATCGCGACGTCTGTCGTCTCTTCTTGGTTGGCCTCTGCCCGCACGAACTCTTCCAATTAACTGTACGTACCAGGATTTAACACACTCTCTCTCTCTCTATATATATAGATATGTATGCAGATATTAATATATTCGAAAGCCTAATCGATAATTCTCCGAGTCTGTCAGTTTGTTTCGGTACCCCCGCTTCTGAAAATTGTTGTAGACAAATTTGTTTTGAAATGGTTTAGTCGGGCTAAGGTTTCAGCAGGGGCTAAGTGGTTGGTTGTGCTGTTAAAGTTCGGGTGGTTGCGTGAAACTGAGGACAAAAGAAGGAAATTGGGGGAGTACTTGAGCAGGTTTTAAAAAAAAAGATAGAGAAGATGATAATAACGGAGAATAAATTTATTTCTGTACGTTTTTAGAAGTGTTATTTCAATTTGCTATGAATAAGTGATTTTCAATATCCATGATCAGATATTAGCTGAAAAATTGCATCTTCTGAACATTCCCCATGGGTGGCCAGCCCATTGGGTTTATTCCCGAATGGTGTGGTGGGGCCACGTCTTAGGGAATTAGTCTCACTGAAGCTGGGCTTACCCGGTCATAAGAAAAAATAGTAGCGAACAAACCTAAATGAGCCTTGTGGATTTGAACACAAACGGACAAAAAAAAAAAAAAAAAAAAAGAAGGGAAAATGAAAAAACCTTGGTGTTGTTTAGTATAGAATAATGGCAACGGGAGTTACTAGGCTCAGCTGTTGTTCTTAATTTTTCCACGCTTTTCCCAGCTGGAAGACAATAGATAAACTGAATTTTTCTTTTCACCTCCTTAGAATTTTATTTCGAAAGAGAGTAACCTTCATAAAAGAAAAGGGAAGGAAATTTCAAACTGTTAACATTTTTTTGATTTGGTTTTGAGAATCTGGAAACATGTTAATTGAATTTAAGTATGGTATGACTAGTTGTTAAGTTGAGCTTTTTCATTGTCTTCATAGCTGAATTATGTGAAATTAGACTTCAACTTTCTTTTTCAATCCATATCCAGGGCTTTATTTATTTTTTTTGATACAAGGTAATTGGGGGAAGGGGAAGAGGAAGGGGAAGGAATGGGCTAGTGGGATTTGAACCATAGACAAATGAGTGTGTCCTAAGCACCTTAACCACTGGGGTAGACCCTTTGTTCCTTATGCAGGGCTTTATTGGCACCCACATTGGATCTAGCTGTGTTGACTGTTCAAAAGTTAAATTTTGGGCAAAGATCAAAATTTTGTTTCGGTTTGACTCAGAAACTGAAACGTTTTGAAAATGCTTCAGAAACATATTGGAAATGGAGAAAAATTGATAAAGAAAGGAAACATTTAGAAAAATGAATTTAAAGTCTATCCATTTGTATTTCTAATGCTAATAAATTAATAATTGAACATCTTTAAGGGCTATATAGTTATTTACATTAGAGAAAACTATGATATCTTTGAATAGTAAATGGTAAGATATTAAGTAATTGAGTTTGAGAGTTAAGTTTTGTTTTATAAAACAATAGTAATTTTAATGTTGATATTACATAATTCTTATTAGATAATTTCAGAGTTTACGAGTTTCTTTAATACATTTGTTTTTAAATAAGCATCTAAAATTTATGCTAAACTAATTATAGTGACAATAAATAAAATCTCCCATCAAGTGATAAAAATACCATTAATTATGATAATTGTAATAGTAATCATAAAAAAGGTGTCACATGTGAGAATCAAAATTGTCTAATACATGCTGAGGCAATTCATGGGGTTTTGAGGCATATGCGTGTGTTTAGATAGTTTCCGGTGAAAACATTGGAATTTCGGTATTCAACTAATGTTTTATGTCGGTTCCTTAGGAAAAGGAAACGTTTCGGTCTTTCGATGAAAACAAAAGAAAATTTTGTTCCTTTTTGGGTGAAAAAATTATTGGCAAGTGCTTCTTAAGTTGAAATAATGATTGGGCTTATTGTAGTGAAAACTTGAGGAATTATAACTAGCTTTGTGTAAAAATTGATAGGACTTGTTCATAATGTTGGATAAGTCTTCTTCAAAAGCAGTCTTGATGAGGCATTGGAGAAGTAATAAAAATACGCCGTTTACTGGAACTTTAGTATTGAGGACAATACTCATCACATTTATTAATACATGCTGTCCTAATTCTTGAGTTCAAAATTTAAACATCTGGGGTTCTCACACATGTTAACCTACTCACTGATTGTATTTTCACATCTTGGTTTTAGTGATATTTAAGTTATCTGTTATGTATGCACTGTATCACTATCTTAATCTTTCTATTTTCTGTCTATTTTTTTCTTCTAGAAAATGGATATGGGACCATGCCCGAAGGTGCACTCATTGCAGCTGAGGAAAGAGTATCCTTCTTTCTCATGATGAACAAGTATATTCTTAACTGAAAGTATGGCCCTTTATATAGCGGAATGGTGAAACAAGATCCATGTAGCTAACCCCAAATAGTTGGGAAAAATGCTTAGTTGAGTTGAGGTTCAGTTTCTATATTCATTGTTATTATTGTGTAAGGTTTTTCTTAATGCCTTTCCAAAGGAAGGTATGTGGAGAAGTAATACAGCCATTGAGTTTTATTTGTTTTGTTTTTAAATTCAAAGCTATGGAAAGGGTGGACCCAACGAGGCAATTAGGTGTTAAAATTAGTCTTCATCATAGATCGTATTTGTCAATAAACCCCTCTAAAATCCTATTTTGTAATTATGCTTTGGTTTATTGTAGGGGTGGCCATTGGGCCGATGTTTCGCCTAGCCCGATTAGGATTGGGCTTGTCTGAGCTTAAGCTTAAAGACTCAACTGTTTTTGGGCTGGGCTTCGTATTAGTGTTTAAAGCGTGGCCCGTGATACGTAAATATTTGATATATAACTAATTTTGTTTGTAATATTAAAAATGGTTAACCTCTTGAACATATTGAGGTCATTGCAATTTGCAAGATTTAAACTCTTGACCTCTCGTTTTGAATAAAGACTTGAGCCACTATGCTACTATGGCAGTTTTATTTTCTTTTTATTTTTTTATTTTTTAAAATTATTTATTTGAATTTTAATACAGGCTGGCAAGACTGGGTTTGGGTCCGACAATAAATCTTAGGATCGGGCTTGGGAATGAAGAACTTTGGCCTAACATCAGGCCCGGCTGGGCCAGGTCTGGCTCAGGCCAGCATACAATCCTTTATTATACAATGCATTCATGGCCCAGACCTTGTCCACCCTAGTTTACTGTGCTTTGAATTCTTTTATTTCTTTGCCAACTTTGCTAGTTCTATGCATTTTGCTGGTCATGTCCCTCATATTTTGAGAGCTAGAGATGCTTTTTCAAATTGTGACGTGGAAAAGGAATTTAAACCCATTTGAGTGAAGGTCTCTTGAGGATTGATGAATGGATGACATTTTGTTGAGTTGGTTTCAGTAGCCTATGTATCCCTTATTGTTTTAAATTTACTTCATAACAATTTTTTGCATTTGCCTCTTGGTAGGCATGGAGAATAACCAGTTATGTTTCTCTGCGTTTAGAAAGAATGTAGGCATAAAAACCAGAAATGATAATTAGGTCAGGAGAATCTGCTTAGAGCTTACCATGCTTCAGTTGATAAGAAGAGTGTTGATGGTAAATATGTTGTAGATTTCATCACCCAGGGATTGATGATGGTTAAAATGGCCACCTTCGCAATCTTTGAACAAATTCCTGTTTATAGGCTCCTCCTTTTTGGATATAGCAGTGCAATCTCCAGTGTGTATGTCTCTTTTTCCTTTGGTTTTTTTTTTTTTTTTTTGGATAAGTAAAAGGATATCTATAAATAAGCTAAAAGGGCGCTGCTCATATACAAAAGCTATACAAAAACCAATCATAAAAGCTCAACACGAAAGCTGATCTCATCTATGAACTCTTTGAGGGATAGGGAAGAATCACAAAAGTTTCCTTTACACCAAAAATGAAAACTATGCAAAAGACAAGACTTTAAGTTCTGTACTGAAATATAAGCCTCTTCAAAAGTTTGGCGATTTCTTTCCCTTCATGTGCTCCACAGTAAGCATAAAGGCACTAACTTCCAAGTTCCAAGCTTTCTTCCTTCTCTTTGATCTACACCTCGATTCCCAACATTCAAATAGCTTCGTGATTGGACGTGGCATTATCCAATACACACCAAACACTGACAAAAGAATGGCCCATAACTCCTTAGCAACCTCATAATGAAGCATCAAATGGTCCACCATCTCCTCAGCTTTTTTACACATACAACACCAATTAGGGAATCTGAAACCCCTTTAACCAAGTTGTCAATAGTAAGGATAGAATCAAGAGCTGCTGTCCATACAAAAAATGCTACCTTCGATGGAGCACCTAAACCCAATACACTTTTTGATGGAAATAAATTTCTTGCCCTTGCAGACATCAACGAGGAGAGTGATCTAACTGAAAACCTCCCCTGATTGTGCTTCCACTTCATAATGTCCACTGAACCCCCTTGCACCTCCAGTCCATACAGAGTAGCAAGCTACTCTGCAATGCTCTCCATTTCCCAGTCCTGAAAAGGTCTGAAGAAAATAGGCTCCTATACAACACCTGCACTAGTAAAACTCAAATAATCTACAACCAAGGGATCCCTGTTGGTTGCAATGCTGAACAAGTCCGGAAAGGCTACTGACAAAGGAACATCTCTGCACCAAATATCATGCCAAAACTGAATTTGGCTTCCATCTCCAACCACAAACACCATCTATTTGAAAAAATCAGCCCATCACCTTCTTATACCTTTCCACAATTTTCAATCCCACCCCATAAGGATCCGTGACTTCTTTGGAGACCTATCCTCTCAGATCAACGCCAAACTTACTACCATTCTCCTTTCTCCATAGATGAGTTTTTTTGTGGTATTTTTTCTTGAACTATGTGCAATGCGAGCCACTTGCAACCCTGTCTATCTTACATCCTGAATTTTTGTGGGATACCTTTGCAAAAGCTATAAATGGTGAGCATCTGTCACATTAGATTACATGTCTGCGTAACCCTGTTTGTTCTATGCTCTTCTCATTTTGAGTCACTGATCCTTCCTTTGGGTGAATATGTGACCCTCAATTTGCATTTGGCAAGTAGTATTACTATTTGATTGTCAGAGCAGATAGTTGTTTGACTATAAAGTTAAAGGTAATTTTTAACGTACAAAACCTCTGCCCCTTCCCCCCCAAAAAAAGAAGCTTATTGCAATCAAATTTTAGTTGTTGCAGTAATTGGCAGCTTCCACACTGGGTAAGGACATGGGTCATGAAACATGAATTAGGTTGTTACTAACTAATTAGAGTGACTTATTTCAAAGGCCAACTTTGTTATGGAAAACTCAAATCTCTTCATAATAATGCTGACTGAACTACTATTTGATTGCCGCATCAGAAGTTACATTGTTATTGTTTTGAAGAAAGGTCATGTGTGAGTCATTTCACCTTTTCTGCTGCTGTGTCTGATCAGTTTTTGTTACTCCGGGTTAAGGTATGGAACTACAATGCTGTTCTGTAACAACAAATTCCAAATGTCTGTTTAAGCTATAGGAAAATTTTCATTAATTCATTAAAGTTCCTCCTTATCTGAGACAGTCTCCTTGTTAGAGGTGGAACCAGGATTTTGCTTTTGGGGGTGCCAAAACTTGAAATGCAAAATTTTCACCTATTGATGTAATTAATTATATCTTAAGTTTTGTTCGACATATTTCTAAATTCAAGCAAGAGAAGTATATTAGAATGCAAGACTAGGATGAAAAATAAAACCAGCTTCTATTCAACATCAGCAAAAATGGGTAAGACCCATAGTCTACTACAAATTTTTTTGATATTTTATTCTGTTAGAACCTTAAGGGGAGTTTTAAATTGTGGGGGTTGCCGATACAATAGATCTTTGTTGGATGATATACATACTATATATATATACAAGAGGATAACACAAAAGCTCAGGGCAACCCTCACCAATAAGGTAGTTCTGCCCCTGCCCCTTCTTGTGATTCTTGTCAAAATAGCAAAAGATTTATTGATGTGCATAGGTGAATTTTTCTATTTTGGAAGCTTGAGATATTGTTGTAGTTGAAATTAATGTGGTTTATTTACTTTGTATCTAGTTGGTGTAGACTAATGAATTCTCTAACAAATAGTTTTCCTATTATAATACTATTGTCTTCAGATTTTATGGTCACTATTTCTTTATTTCATCAGAGTTGGTTATGAAAACAATAAGATTTTGAAATCCTCTAGTTTTTAATCTTGTCTTTCTTTTTCTTGATGAGGATATCTGATGTCCTACATTGGCATGTAAAATTTAGAAGCTTGGAATATGTTACTTTTAACTGTTTCTAGATATGAAGAAGCCAGAGCAAAGGGTCTCGATAACTATGATAGGGAGTTGGAGGATGTTATAGATAGGCTTATTGTTGAATGCGATAGGAAAATTACTAGAGCTCTTAAACGTCTCGAGGATGAGGATGCTAAAGCTGCTATTGCAATTTCTGTGTCCGAGGTTACACAGGTGATAGTCATGTGTCTAAGGACGCATTCTTTTAGCTGTCATTTATTGCAATTGCATCTCTCTCTCTCTCTCTCTCTCTCATCATGATGGTTTATTGATTCTTTTGAGTTGCAGACACCAGAGATTCTTGAGTTATCGAAACAGATCAAGGAGAAGTTGAAGGAAGTCGATCAATATGGTAAGGTCCTTGTAGATTACTGTACCTTGCTGCTGTCCTTGTTCTTCAAGGGTTTTTGCTATCAAGAGATAGGATAATTGCTTTAATGCTAGTTTTCTATGATTTTGTTGTTTGTTGCAACTTGCTTCCAATTAAGTGACGGGTTGTCCTTTTAATCTCAAGATGTTTTTAGGGTGTTAATTAATTTGTTTGGTCATATTGCATGTTTTCCATGGTGGGCAAGCCTTTATCTGTAGTTGGAACTGTTGAAAATGGTTTATATTCATGTATGGAAATATGGGTAGGAGAGCATTTTTTTGCATGGGGATTATTGCTTGGTCTTTTTGGCACTGTAAAAATGACTTCCCTGTTGCCCATAGGTTCTCTTTGAGTTTTGTTTTGTTTATCTTGTTAGTTTCTTTATCTGCTTAGACTTTAACACAAAATTATGGCCTGCCCAGTAGTTCTTTATATGCCGGAATCCTATAAAAATTACTTTTTCAATAAGATTGGTAAAATGAATAACGTGGGCTTTGTAGGTTGCTCTAATCCATGCCTGGCATTGGTACTATTTAAATTTCCTTTTTTATTAGTGATTCAGATTAGGCTATAACTGAATTTTGCTTTATTCAATAATGGGATTTTGGCTGTTACTAGTGTGATTGCCATGGTGGCAAAAACTTTTACTGACTTCCTGTAGGGTGGCTACAAATTGGTTGAGTGGCAATCCCTTTTCAAAGGGAAAATAATTCCCACTTTATTCTTTTTTCTTGAACAAGTATTACAGATTTTGCTAAGGACTTGCGAATGTGAGATTATCAAGGAGATACAACTAAAGGAAGCTGCAGAAAGGAGTGGGCCCATATTAATCTGATACCTGACAAAAGATGATAAATGTTTTCATTGATGAAACATATTGTCTGTGTATATATGTAAAAAGATGCATGAAACACTGGCTTACCAAAATTGCTGGAATGGTATTTGGAAAAGGGGGGGGTCTATCTTTCCATAGAAAGATATTTGGAAAGGTAAGGCCCCTCCAAAGGTGGCTTTTCTTTGCTTGGACAGCAACTCGTGAGGTTATTCTTACCGCTGACAATCTCACAAAGAGGAGAAAGGTTATATTGGTTTGGTGCTTCATGTGCAAATCTTGTGGAGAGTCGGTGAACCACTTTCTCCTCCATTGCTTTGTGGCTAGAGATGTGTGGGGTTTAGTGTTCTCACTGTATGGAGTGGACTGGGTTATGCCTACCTTTATATCTCAATTGCCCAAGATTGCTGCGCGGTGGGGTTAAAGAGAGCCTGGACGATCACGCTGTTTTGTGTCTTTAGTTGCGAGCCCAATTCATTGTCTAAAGGGAATTATTTCGTTTCCCTTTATTTTTGTTTTATATATAGGCTACAAGGATATATGGAGCTTTTGTATAGGGTTTGCCCATTTTTGAAGGCAATTTTTCAGTATATGATAATTACTTCATTTATTAAAAGTATTAGATATGTTTATTCTACACTAAATTGTACTGAACTGCTTTCATGACCGCATGAGATTCTTTTTCTTCTTGGTCTGACATATGTTTTCAGTATTATGTTTACTTTATTTAGTGACTAATAATGGGGAGGCAGCGGGGGTTTTGAAATCCTTCATTATAAGTGGCAAAGATAGCTGATACAGACTTGTAGAGGCTTATAAGCAGTTTGAATTTTGCAGATCTTGAAGGGAAGACAGATATGAAAATTCGAGCTTTGGAAACAGTGGACGAACTCAGAATAAAAAGAGCTGACAAACAGGTTCAAGAGCTTCTCGGCATATATAATGTGTCACTATTCGATAATCCTTTAAATGCTATCTAGACATATGGTCACTATTGGATTATTATATGTGATTTTTTTCCCTCTAGAAACTTGTGTAAACGGTTATATTTTTCTTTTGGCAGTCAATTCTTCTTCTGGATGCCTTCAACAAAGATCGAGCTTCCTTACCTCAGCCCCTTCCAAACCCTCCACCATTGGCACCCTTGCCTGTTGTTACTCCTGATGCTCGTACACAAGAAATGATAAATGAGAAGCTGAAGAAAGCAGAAGACCTTGGTATGTGAATCAATAAGGTTATGTTATCTGATATTAAAAGAAAAAAATGTTCTGGTTCCATATGGAAATTCAATAGAATCTCTTTATGTGCTACGTGTTTTCTGGTGTTAAGTTTGTTGCATTATTTGGTTACTTTTGAAAGTAACACATGAATCCTTGCCTTCGCTCTCCTCTATTCTCCCACATTCTGTTGTCTCTCTTTCTCTCTCTCTCCCCAACTTGATCTTCTTACAATTGGAGTTTCATGTCCTTTATCTGCCAGATCCTAATAAATATCTCTTCCATTTGTTGTTCTTACAATTAGAGTTAATGTCCGTTGGTCTGACAGATCCTAATTTATTCGTTAAGTTGTGATAGTGCCTTGCTACGAATATGCACTTATTCTTCTGTTCCTCTTTTTCTTGTTCATTTGTAGATATCTTTTCATTACGGCTATTGTACACTAATCCGGAAATGGATATTTATTTAATGATTTTGCACTTTTCCATTAGTGATCTTACAATTTCACATATTAGCTTTGGTACTAAAGATTTTTGTTGAGGTGTTCAAAGGCAGCCATTATTGCTCTTGCTTGGACAACTTAGTTTTGGAGAGATGCAGTCTTCAAGAATTAACTAAAAACATTTTTAAGTGGAAAGTACTCAGAAGATAGAGCACACTCATATAGTTGAAATTGGGATGCAATATGTGACTTATAGAATAATCTGTTACCAAAGTTGTGTGTGTCATTGTGTTTGCTTTAATTGATGACTGATACAGCCTTGTAGTATGCCTGCAGGTATTGAAAAATAATGGGAAAGATCCATGCAACGAGTTTTGGCTATATTAATATATTAACTATAGTTTTAAATTTTTTAGAATAATAGGAAAGATCAATGCAAATGAGTTTTGGTTTGGCTATAATATTAACCACTTATTTAAATTTATGTACGAATTATTTTAGTTAAAATGTTATTAAGGGTGCAAAACCCTGAATAGGCCTTGCTAGGTTGCTTGTAATCCAATGTAAGTTGGATGTGAAAGGAAGGGTTGGAAGAGTTAGGAGGGTATCGCTTCAATCAATGAGGGGGTAGGGAAGGTCTCCGTTGGTGATTATGGGAATGGAAGCTGTTTGCTCTCAGCCTCTAAGTAGGAATCACTTGTAAGCCAGGAATTTAGTTCAGAGCGGGCAAACTATGTCACATATGCCAAGCAAGTTCAATGAAAAGAAATTACTCACATACCATCCTTAAAGAATAAATGTTGATTTTCTTGATGATCTGCTTAAAGTTTTGTTAGAACTTTCTTCTTCTCCTTCCTCTTCTTCTTCTTCTCCTTCTCCTTTTTCTTCTTAACTGTGACAGGTTTTCAATCTCTTTTAATCTTAGATATAAAAAAGTAAGAGATATTATTGGTTTTAACTTGTCTTATACCTAGTAAAACACCAACACTAAGATGTTTTGCCGTCCTAGACTCCTAATCAAACAAGTATTCCATATGAGATGTATTGCCTTTTTACACCCAACAAGCCAGAGTTTTGCAGATTTTTAGGGGGTGGGGGGCGCAGTTGCTTTCCTTCGAGAATGAGGACTTTTTAGATGGATGAACAAAGGAAGGGACCAATGATCAGTTAGTTCTAAAATTCTTCCACCATATTTTGGGGGAGGCAATGTAAACTTCGTGTGTAATTTCCAGTGGGGGCATGTACCCGCACTTGCCCCCAACTGGCTCCGTCTTTGCGTATGGTCCATGATTTCAGCCTTTCATATCAACAAAGAACAAAGCCAGGATTTGCCTTTGAGGGGGCCCAGACAGAGTCCATAAAAAAAAAAAACAACTAATAATATAAGCTATTTTTAGTATACCAAAATAAAAAATAACATCCATTCAATTTTAATTAAGATATGACAGGAAAATACCACCAAAAAGTTATTTTTTTATTACATATCATGTGATCTACCAATCAAAGTGGCACTAGATGACACTTCATGTCACATAATCCATCTATGATTGAATTTACACAACTTCTCAATGACTTCTTTTCAAATGTATGCAATCAAAGCATTTATGAGAAAATCACTTTGCATCTTGTTTTGTAGTTATCTAACAACATTCATAACCAAAAATGCACATTTTGTAATCGTAGTACACACCGAAAGTGTAGGAAGCACGGACACTCCGTTTAGGATGCCGTATCGGACACGTGTATTCCTCGGACACGTCAGGACACGTGTCAGACACTCCAATTGGCGTGTCCAATATTTTTATCAATGGACACGTTTCGGACACGTCGGGGACACTCGTGTCCGTTACTTAGACACGTTTTGGAACATGGCGAGATTGAAATGTTATTATTAGAAATATTAGATGGAGTTGTATTTTTAAATTTCAAAACTTTAAAACACCCAAACATAAAACACCCACATCCAATTCTTCAAATTCTAAATTTTTTAGTAGTTTTATTATAATTGTGAGCTAATTTAGTTGTTTTCATCTTATTTTTGATAATTTATGGACGTTACATTCCTATACATAGTAAATAAAATATATTTTTTTTGCCTTATCCCGCTGTCTCTATGTTGTCATATTTTTTGAAAATGCCGTGTCTCGTGTCCGTATTCGTGCTTCTTAGTTTGGAAGTCTAATCAATCTAGAAGTGAGTAGTTCTCCAATTTTACTCTACAAGAACTAGTCATAGTAGTAATTGAACTTTAGTTTTAACAACATTCGTAGCGAAAGATGCACACGAGAGGATCCTTCCCTCTCCCTCCCTCCCCTTAAAACAAAATTTTTTTTGGCCTAGACCTCAATGAATTGGGCACTGCCAAGTATAGGCCCTGGGCCATATGCAAAACCAATCACAAACAAATAAGAAATAAGGCCACATAGCAAGCGAAAGTGGGCTAAAATATGGATTGCACAAGAATGCTATCATTTTATTATATAGAACTTTTTGGGCCTTGATCTATATTGCATGTAATGGGTTTTTTGAACATTGGGGTGGGGGGCATTTTAGTATGTAGAAGCTTAGGGCTTTACTTATACTAAATATAATGGGGTTTTTTGAATTTTTTTTTTTTGGTTTTGTGGTGGGTTTTTTTTTTTTTTTGGGGGAAGGGGGGGGGGGGGGGGGGGGGGGGGGGGGGGGGGTTGGGGGGGGGGGGGTGAAGCCCGCCTGGCCTGCCTTGGCCCTATACTAGCTTTGTCCTTGCATATCAATTGGACCAACCAAATAGCATGCATTTTTTCACAACAAATATTGTCCTTAGGGTTGTTTAAAAATCCAAACAATTTGAATTTCTTCAATTTAGATTTTAATCATGTGATCATTTCCTAATGTCTACATGGTGATGGTGTGAGGGCAGTGGGCATCTACATTTTCAGTGTGATAAAAGGCATTGTACTAAGGCTGATGAGAAATATTCATATCAAAACAAAAGTTTTCTAACTCTTATAGGTTTTCAAATAGGGTATGCAAATTTCTTGTATTATTATTGATTGACATTTCAGAAGAAGATCAGTGATGAATTAATATTTCTATACAACACGAAAGCAAATTCAATATTGTTACTAGTGGTCAATGGGGGCATTATCAATAAGGAACTGCAATCTGAGTGTTTTATCCTTGAAGTTAGTCATGGTCTGCTGTGAATTCATATTGTTAGGCATTCAGAGAGATTGTTATTCTTTTTCAAAAAGAGGATTTGAAGAAAAAAGGTCATCATAATAAGTAGTGGGCAGAACAAGTTGAATGCTTAGTCCAAATATGGATAGACAAGTATAGCTAGTAAGAGTGTTATGATATCCAAATTTATTTTGCCTTCAAAAGCAGAATTATTTGAAAGGACACAGTAAATTCGAGGAGTGACTCCCCATCACTTGTGATTCTAGCATTGGACATTGGCCCCGCTTTCACCTCCTATCTCATTCCCTTCTAAAAGGATGGTTTGATGTGGGATATACTTTTCTAAGTCCTTTAGGCTGAAGCTAGGATACTAAGTTCGCCTGTATAGATGGTGACTTGAAGTCAAATGCACTGAACTGTCAAGCCCCATGTGTAATTCACTAGAATTCGTAATTTAACGTTTGGGTGTGTCAATTTGACCGGCTGCATAATGTTTTGGGCACCTTATGTCAAAAAAGCAAGTTTTTGATGCTCCCGAGTCAAACTCTAGTTTTGGTTGCTCAAATTGTGGCTGCGGACCGCGATGCGGAGGTGGTCGCAGTGTTACGGATGCGCACAGTTGCTATGTTCAAGAATTTTTTTTGGATAGCAATTTTCAGTAAAAATAATTGTTATGCACCTGTGAAATTATATTTTTAGTAAATATATTAAAAAAACTGAAAAAACATTTTTAATTAATGTATGTGAAAGTGGCAAAAAGGTAGAGATGGTAAATATTGAATTGGCTAAGGAACCTTTTGCTTCTTTCCATTTGCATCGAGTCATTACTTCGATACCTAAATCATTTGAAAGGGCTCTAGAAGAAGAGGTAACTATGTAGATTTGAGGATGACCATTTCATAACTTGAATCTGGTCAGACTTTGTGATGTATGAAATTGTCATGAATGTAATAGATACAAACTTTGGAAGTTAGTTTTTGTGCTGCAGTTTGTGCTAAAAACCTCATACCACATCGAACTAGTTTGGGGTTGGACTATAACAAATACTAGATATAGTTCACAAGCTTGAGGTGGGGGAGTTCTCATATACCTGTTTCTACTGTTATTAGAGGTGGCCACTTATCATCTTTCCTAACTATTACAATGAGTTTACCAAATGCTTCCTTTAGATGCAGAACAAATAGTGGAAAGATGACCTTGTTTAGCACTTTAGCTCTTGTAGAGCTTTTAAAGTGAAAATTGCACTGCCAAATTCGTTGTCTTTATCGAGTCCAACTTGAACTCAGGTACACGTATCAGGTGCAGGTATGTGTCTAAGTGTTTGATTTATCTAATTCTCACGCCTAAAGACACTAGGACAGGGTTACGTTTATATTTCTTGAATACTTCATTTAGTTGGCAAAATGATGTTTACAAATTAACATGGAGCTTTTTATGCATAGAATGAGAGTTTTGTGCATAATTTCATAGCAAACTCCTCTACTTAACATACTTGTTGGGTTCATGTCCAACTACAATTGCCAGACACATCGCATACCCCAACCCCTATGTCAGGTGTAGTATTTAAGAAATTTAGAAGAGTTCATGTAACATAGGAGTCCATGACCTATAGACCTCATTCAATAATAGGAAATGTCGTGATCACAAGCCTTCTCCATGTTCATTCCATTGGGATGTTGCTTCTAGTCTTGTTTTTTTTGTTGATAGAGTAGCTTGCATTGAGTGTATACTTGAAGCCTGGCTTTCTATATGACTAGACATGATGTGCATTTTATCTTTAGCTTGTATAGTTAGGATGGAATCCTGTGGAAGCTATTTAGTTGGCTTTACATTTGCCTCGTGCGAGGATGGTGGGTTAAGTCTGTTTGGTAAATATAGACATGCCTACTAGGGTTCCTTGTTCATGTTTGTCACTGATACTCCTACACATGGCGACCTAACATGTTGGACATGCATCTGATGCATCCTATTAAGGAAGGAGCTTTGATCGAGGATAGATGGGAATGAAATGCTGCTTTCAAGCTCAACTCCAATGCCCTCCATCTATCAAAAGTATCTTAGTAATATGATTTTTAGTTTTTTAAGCTAGGGCATTTTTTGGAGACGTGTGTATTGCCCGTACATGATTGAGATACATTTAAGGTCTTGGCAGAAGTTTGAAGAAAATAAAATGGATGCCAAAGAATAAAAAAAAATATAGATTTATACATTGTTGGAGTGCTTGATATACACTGCTGGGACCCTTACTTAACAACTTAAACTCTTAGGTCAAGTGGTGATTTAACGTGGTATCAGAGCTCTAGTTGGTGCTCTCCATATGTGTTTGTTCTCCGATTGCATTATTTTTCTCTTTATCTTTTTATGTTGCATCTCTACGTACAAGGCGGGGTTGCACGTGTGGGAGGGTGTTGGAGAGCTTGATATGCATTGTTGGGGTTCGCTCTTAATAACTTAAGCACTTAGGTCAAGTAGTGACTTAACATACATATTTATGGTTCCTTTAGTTTTTTTTAATATTTAAAGCCTTAAGTAGGCTCACAACATACAGATACCCCGGTGGTACATAGTGATCTTTCTTTCTCTTGGTCCCAATTTAATACTAAACGAGTCCCAACTAATTGAATACTTGTGTCAGAAATTTGTTGAATTGGTTTGCCGTTTCCATAAAGGATAAAATTTCTTATGGGTGGGCGTCTCCCACAACGCAAGCAGCATTATTCGCCGCCACCCAAGAAGCAAAAGATTTGAGAGTTCAGGTTGAAAATACATGCATGGCTAGTGGTTAGTTGTAGATTGACATAGTTAACCTTCAATATACTTAATAATATAAGGTCAGAGTTGAAGCTGAGCATTCACAACTTAGAATTGATTTTTGAATACTTGAAACTTCTAAAAGTAAGATTGTAAAAGTGTTGTATTCCAATTCTTTTCTAACATATAAATGGGGAAGGTGGATTATACTTGTTATTTTCATAAATGTGAAAAATTTATTTGCAATGTAGAAAGTTAATAACTTCTTGTATTCTCATGTGTTTGTGTGTATATGTTTATTGCTATGTCCCCATAGTATCCTAAGTTCTTTGAAATTGACATCCCAATATGTGTGTGGTGTCATGTCCGTGCCCCTTGTTTGGATCTTTGTTCCTACTAGACCGCATTTGAACAACCTATTAGTGATGTTAATCCTAATTTTTTTTTTTTTTGATAAGAAATCCTAACGTATCTAGTGTCTATGATTGTATATCCCCTGGCGTGTGGTCAGAGACCATATAGGTTTCATTGTCATGCCTCATGGAGCAAGTCTTGATGGTAATTACTGTATGTATATACACATGCACAAGTATTCACACACACACACAGAAAGCACCCGTAAGTTTCAGGTAAACTAACCGATGAAAAAAGCTTCTTATAACTTACTGGAAAAAGTTCATACGTAGCTTTGTTTACTAGTATGAATTAAGAGTTGACGTAAATAAAATGCCTTTCAGAGTTGAGGGTTAAATTTATGTCCACAATTTACTTAGCAAAGTGGTAATATTTTCATTGTTATACCTTGTTTTACTTGCGTTAGTGGCTTGGCATGGGCTAATTATATATTTCTTAATGTTTGTAACATTTTTAGGTGAGCAAGGAATGGTTGATGAAGCGCAGAAAGCGTTGGAAGAGGCTGAAGCACTTAAGAAGGTTTTCAATTTTTTCTTAATAATATACTTTAATAATTCAAACATCTTACATTCATGTTTTTATTGACATTTGCCTCTCCATGGACTATAAAATTGCAAGTTATTGCAATACGTCGATCTATATATTGTATATTAAGAAAGTGGAAAAACTAATCTAAAATATATTCTCCAGTGGGTTCACTTAGAAGCAGAAGGTTTAGCATGATGGGTACTAGTGATGTGGGACAAAAGGGTGATGGAGATGTAGAATAATGAAGTTGGATTGTTTTTAGTATCTTGTTTGTCTAAGTGTTCAAGTTTGTTAGTGACCTTGAGTTGGTGGATTTACCATCATTGGTGCAATTATCAACAAGTGCCACTCATGTCCATATTGAACTTTTTTCGTTGGCGATAGATTGGGAGGAGCACTTTTCAGAGGTGGCACAACATTCCCTTATGAGACCAGTGTTAGATGATTAACTGATTTGCTGGATTGTTGGGGTAGCAGGCGGGGGAGGAGTCTGTTTCTGTTTGAGAACATGTTGCAAGTTGATGGGTTTAGAGAAAAGGTTAGGAATTGTTAGAATTGTTATCAAGTGGATGGTAGGCCAAGCTTTATTTTGGCAAAAAATTTGAAGTTAGGTTGTGAAAGAAGATACGAGGAAGTGGAACAAAAAGGAGTTTGGAAGGTTGGAGGTCCAAAAGCTGGAGTTTTGGAAGAGATTGAAAAAGCGAAACCACATTGGAGTTGTGATTTAGCTCAAATCATAGGGAGGTAAAGTGTAATTACCCCTTCAATTTTTTAGCCTACACAGAACTAGCAGTCCCAGTTGTCTGGTACCCCTCCAACCTTCCTCCTTATCGTGGAAACCCTCAACTTGTAGCTACACGTTCTCAAAACAAAACTGGGTCTTCCCTCTTTTGACACCTCCACTGTCCATCATAACAGGGGCATCACTACAAAGTTCGGAAAACTTTTAATCATTGGTTGAGATTTTAAGAATCTTGTATATAGGTAAGAGTGTTATCACTGTCTGAACAAATTACTAATGGGATTCTAATTCATCCAAGTGGTCCAATGGGAAAAACTAATGATATTTTAATTTTGAAGTGATCGGACACTTGATCATTGCTACTCACTATGATTTTGGTTGTACTACATGGCAATGTAGTTGTGCACTTCATATTCATTCGAGCTTTATTTGGTATTTATATTCATATTTGGTCCTTATTTGATAGTCGTATGGTTCGATCTTATAACATTACAGTGTTTGGTTTTATTTTAATCCTTGGCCACATTCTGTTTTAGTATCCTACACACGCTTATCAGAAATCAAAAACATATTTTATTTGTAATATTTTGATGAAATCAAAGTATCTATTAACTCCTCCAAAACTTTGATTCAATAATACCTTTGTTTGTTAATAACTATATTTTTTGAAAAATTGTGGATATCGTATGTATTTGTAGTATCTTCATATATGCTTGGGATTACCTTTTCTTTATGGATATTTTGTTCTTTGTGTCCAGACTCCAGAACAATTTAATATATATTTTATTTCTTTCGCTGTCTTTTTTTTTTTTTTTGGGGGTTAAGAAAAAGAAAGATTTGAAGAAATTCTCTATGCTTGATGTGCTGCTCACATAAATGTCATTTTTCCAGCTGGCTCCCAGACAGGAACCTGTTTTGGATTCCTCCAAGTACACTGCTGCTGATGTTCGTATTGTGAGTCCTTTTCTTCTTGTGCTTCTTCTAATCTTTCTGCCATTGTTGGAGGACAGAGAAAGTCATTTTGTTTAAACAATTTTTACCATGAGCTTTGTTATTCATTTTCTTTTGGCCATTATCCCAGCTTTGGTTGACAATGTTTAGTGTTGACATGTAAATCCATTTTACAAATGTAGAGAACTGGTCACAGTAAAGCTTAATCTTTAGAACAATGTGTTTTCCAAAGTTGAAAAACCTGTCTCTTAGAAACCTGGAGTTTCTTTTTCATTCTATAAAACATGTTAAGTTAGCTTTTAGATTATGTTGCTACTGGGGATAAAAGTATTTTGAACTTGATAAATGACACTCTTGACAATGCATGATATATACATCAACTAATTGCTACTGGGGATAAAAGTAGTTTGAACTTGATTAGTTACACTCTTGACAATACATGATATATACATCAACTCTCATCTTGCAATCCTGATGTTCGCACAGACTGATCAGAAGCTACGTGTCTGTGACATTTGTGGAGCATTTTTGAGTGTATATGACAGGTAAATTCTCTTCCTTGTCCACCAGAATCGCAAATATGATTCATAGCTTTTGAGGATAACAAAGAACTAGTTTTTGGGGTTTTAAGTACTTCAGCTTTTGACCTGGCGATTATACCTCCTTGTCACCAGCAGGCTTTTGGGCCCAGTTTTTCGAGGATAAACTTTTGCTGCTAAAGAATGTGCGTCTTTTTCTGTTTTATGCTTGTAGATCATGCTATTGTTAGCTAGAAACTTACAGCCTTACAGGGCAACTGTATTACATTTCTGTTATCCTTTGAAGGATCTGAATATTTGCAGTGCTATTCTGATGTTTTATATGGTTTTCAGTGACCGCCGATTAGCAGATCATTTTGGAGGAAAGCTTCACTTGGGCTATATGCAAATCCGTGAGAAGTTAGCTGAGCTGCAGGTAAGATGATCCATTGCCATAATTTTTTAGCCGATTTCTTGGGTTATTGGCTTTTTGATTCTATTAGAAAAGGGATGTCAAGCTGGAATTGCAAACAAGTTGTTTGGAACCTTAATTTTACTTTTTCTTTGGCATCCTCCTGTCCCTCTTTTAAAATCAATTTCCTTGATTGTAGAATTCATGTTTCTTGCACAATGGGCATCAAAAGTAGTTTTTGAAAGTAATGCTGTGGTACTAAGGGGGTTTTACATGTTTGTTTTACTTATTGTGTATTTGGTATATACTTAAGTTGGTACTCTGAATATGTTGATTCAGGTGCTGGTATAAATGTTTCACTTTCTTCTGTACAGATTCTCAGTTAATATTCATCTGTGAGTTTTTCTTAACTTGGAGAAGAGTGTTTTCTTAGTTTATCTCTCTTTATATGGATATGGATTTAACCTGCACGGGGTAGCCCAGTGGAGCAGGAGCTGACACTGGGATGAACCCTAAACTCGGACATCTTGGGTTCGAGTCTCATCTGGCACGCTTTGGGCTTAACTGATACCTGCGGTTTGCGGATGATTGCAGGTACCTGGGTTTACTTTGCAGGGGCGATCCACAACCAAAAAAAAAAAAAAAAAAACAACTCAAAACACACAAAAAAAGATGTGGATTTGTATTGGGGTTCACCTTGAAAGAGAAAGATGAAGTACTGCTGTGTTTGTCTGCTAATTGACTTTTAACAGCATAGAAAATATGAAATATGGTTCAAAAGAACCAGTACTAAGTATTGGGGCTATTAGGAATGGACAAAATCTGCTTCATCTGGCTTGTGTTTAAGGAAAAGTGTTGGCATACTTTAGCCACTTGCTTTTGGCTTCTAATCTGGAGTAGGCTTTGTAAACAAGCTGAGTAGCTGGAACTTGTTTAAGATTGTAGCTTGGGTGGCAAAGTTATGGAGCTTGAGCAATCTGTTGCTCAGCTTTTGTGGACTCGGCTTCTCTTGCCAAACGTGGCTTGAAATTTTACCTATGACATGCTGTCACTTAGCATTAGTTAATCGTCCAACAGCTTTTGTTAAATTCTCAAGAAAATGATTCAAATCATAAAATTAATAACCAATATTTGTTTGCTTCTTTGAAATGTTCTTGAAATCCAGAAGCTCCATCATGGTGTAAGCTTGGTTTCTGAATTGACAATCCAAGCCTTCTCTTCAACCTTGTATCATGAGAAGAACGTTCCTTGTCTTTCTACTTGCCAGAGTGAAATTGTGTTCTTTATTTTCATAGTGGCTAAAGAAACCAGATGAGCATGCCAGATTATCTTTTAGACATGCCAAGCTGAGCTGAGCTGAGCTGAGCTGAGCTGGGCCAAGCCCATTCGTCTTACTGAAATTGGAGCTGAGCTCAGAAGTTGCTTAACATGCAACACAGGTTGGGCATCACCATACTTTTATTGAGCGAGATTGAACAACAATATACTCACCTTGACTTGGCTTGTTTACATTCACTACTCTTGAGGTCTTGTTATCTTTTTAAATCAAGAATGCTATGGTCAGTATTGTGTTAGTTGTCAGTTATCTGGTTCCTGTTGATACTCGTTGACCTAATTGAAAGAACATCTGAATCTGCAATATCTTTAGTTGATTTATGCTGGTGGTGCCTTGTAACTTCAGTTTTTATTTTATTTTTTATTTTTCCCCCTTCTTGCATACTGCTACCGTTTATATTAACCATGAAAAGACCCAAAAAAAAAAAAAAAAATTCTAAATTATCTAGCTTGAGAGAATTTTAACTATATCTAAGCCGGACAACTGCAGAATGCAGGTCATTTCAGGGCTTTGTATGAGCATACGACTTTAGAAGTTCTTAATGAAGAAAAATTTCTTAGTCAGTAAAGTGTTATTGATTATTTATATGTAGCATGCAACCATCCATGAGGTGTGTACATTTATTCTTGGAGTCAATTTATTTCATTCGTATTCCATATTTGTGCTTAAATGTTTTAAAGGCTTCCTGTTGACCTGGTGCTCAAAACTAGTGCTTGTTTCAAAATTTTGGCTCTGTTTTGACCTTAAAGGTGTTCCTCATCTCACACCATCTTCAGTGGACTTATCTCAATTCAATTTTCTATGCCTTTCGAAATCTAGGAGGTTCTTTTTCAGTTTCTATTTTGAGGGATTTTAGATGCATGCATCACACCCAAAAAAAAAAAAAAAAATTGTTATGTTTTCTGTGATAAGTAAGATAATTCAATACAAGAGCACTCTGCGTATACAGATTTACCAAAAGCAAAAAGATATTATATATCTATCAGGATGTAAAGGTCCCTCAAAAACTCTACAAAATAATTTAATGAAAAGGGACACACCTCCATAAGCAAAAAATACAAGGAGATGAAAACAATTCTCTTTAGGCTATACACTGTGCATTCCGCTTCATCAAAATACCGCCAATTCCTCTCCCTCCACTAGTTCCACATCACACACAGAGGGGCAGCCTCCCAAGCTTTCCTTTATGGGGGTTCACCTTTGCATTAGTTTTGGTCCATTCAACTCCATCAAATTTAAAGACTTTGCTATTGTTGCCTTGGAGTTGCTAAAAGGTTGATGTACCAACTTGACTATAATTATGATCTATCCAGGCTCTCCTTCAGCTGAAAGACATTAACCTTTATTGTGGGGGAAATCAATGTTGCACTTGAATATCTTTTGCTGCTTATAGTGTTTTCATGCTAGATCTATTTTTTGTGGATAAAATCATAAAATAAGGAAAAGAAAGGTAACTCATTTAACTTCTCATTTTTCTTATTTACGTGTGCATTGTTGGACTGGTTCTTGGGTGGGAGCTGAGCATACTCACTTTAAAAATGCTTATGGACATCAAGCTCATATGTTTTCTGGCTTAGTATGCTTGTTTCGTAGTATCGCTATTTATTGTTAATATCTATAGTTCAATGAAGTGGAAGTTGTCATAGAGGTGTTTCAATAGTTCTATCTTCTTCATTAATTTGTCAGGAAGAAAGAAACAAGAAAAGGAAGGCCCATGAAGATGAGAGAAGGTAATCTGGATTCATTTTTCTTCTTCTTTGTCTTTTATGTTTTTTCCTTTCGTTTTTCTTGTATTTTATTTTTAAATGGTGACGGGTCTTTATTTATTTATTTTTGCTGGTGGGCTGGTGGTGTTATTACTATTCTATTCTCTGCTTGGACATCAGAAATTGTATTGGTCTGAGTACAATACAATTCTTTTTCTTGTGCAGATCAAAAGAGCGAAGCAGGGAGCGTGAAAAGGAAGCGAGCAGGGATCGAGATCCTGGAGATAGCCGTGAACGGGGGAGGGGGAGAGATAATGATCGTAGGAGCAGAGATCATGATAGGTATTATGATCGTGATCATGGGTATGATCGAGAGCTTGACAGAGAGAGGGATCGGGCCCGCAACTATGATTCAAGGAGTCGCCAGAGGTCACGCTCACGATCAAAGGAACGTTCCAAGGACTATGATCGCCACAGGTACTTCTTGAGCTATCTATCAAATGTTTTTGGGTGTATTATCACCATCTAGGAAGCACAAACACTCTGTTTAGGGTAGCTCTTGTATGTTGGACACGTGTTAGACACACATACTTGGGCACGCCAATTGGGTTGTCCTGAAGTTTTATTTATTTAATTTTCAATGGACACAACCAGTACACGCAGACACGTATTGGACACATCTTGGACATGTATTGGACACTTTGCTTGATCACAAACTTCATGTCACTGCTGCTGCTGCTTTTTATTTTCCTTATTTGTTCTTCCTCCTTTATTCTTTTCCTCTTTTTCTACATTTTATGTCAGTGACAGTTCTTCTTCACTTCGGAGACTTCATGACCCTGTTGTTTCTTGATGTTCTTTTCCTTCTTCTTCTTCTTCTTCTGTTCCAACTTTGGAGCCAAGCTTGGGCCCAAATTAAAGTAGTGTTATTTTTTTTATTTTTGGTGTATTGTGGATTTTACATTCATATACGTTACAAATAAAAATATACATATTGTTTTGCTGTATCTTTATGTATCCGTATCCTCACTTTTTTAAAATTGCCGTGTCTGTATTGGCGCCTTTTGAGATCACCGTCCTTTTGGATATGCTTCATTGTTGTTTATTAGCTTATATGTAAATGGGTTTTAAATGAGGAGACTTAAAGATTTTCATTTTTTAAAACTAATTCTTGCAGTTTAATTAAAAAAAGATAAAAAGTTCAGTCATTCATCTGATCATCCCAATTTATTTCATTTAGTAGGAACTATTGACTGTTAGGTCCTCAAGTTTTACTTGTGAAAGCGTGTCCAGAAGGTGAGATATCTCTCCCATTGAGGTTTATGCCTTCGCATTTTGTTTTATTTTGTTTTCTTAGAAGTTTTTGGTGTCATACTAAAAGCAGTTAAGAGTTAAAAACTACAGGAACAATCAAAAACAAGTATGTGGAGACATCTTTTTGGACATTTAGGAGAACTCTATGCTCTAAAACTTTGTGACATTATTCAAACAAAAGTAAGCAACCGTGACAGTACAGGGGTACCTTCCTGTGTCTTCGATTGTTGACGCTGTTGGGTGAAACCACATTTGTTCTTTTTGTTATGATATATTATTATCAATGAGCAAGTTATGTTGGGGTATAGAACCTAAGGAATTTTCTTTTCATTTATGAGTTGAATGATGAATCTATTGCATTTCACGTATAAGCATGAATTAAGGGGATGCCTTCCATAAAAGGAAATAAGAAAGATCAAAGAAAGGGTAACTGCAACAAGACAAAAGATCGAAAGCAGTTATGGAAAGAGAGGCGAACTATTTGCAAATAGGAGAGTTACTTTGGAATGGTGTGGGAAGATTAGAGAGAGATTACCGAAGGCAAACAATAACAACCATAAGCTTTCAATGTCGTGGAAAAGCATACATATGAACATGAGGGCGGTCTCCTCTTACCTGATGTGCTGAACACAATTGCACACATAGTGATGGCAATAATTGCCTTGGCAATTAGACATGAAAATTAGAGAAACAGATAGAAATAGTGTTTTTGGTGGTGCTGTTGGATGGACAGATATTTCAGGTTGAAGATTGTGTGTGTGTGTGTTATTTTTGGGGGTGGGAGAGAGGAAGATACCTTTTTTTTGTGGCTTCATATGAATAGTGGAGAGCCCTTTTTCTTTTTCTTTTTGCCCCCTAGGATTAGAAACTCTACCAGTCCTAGAAACAACTCAAACCCACCTCTCTCTCTCTCTCTCTCTCTCTCTCTCTCTCGGCTTTAATGGTTGAATGCATAATCATTTATGTTGGAAATGTGATTAATGTAAGATTACTGTGATTTGCATATGTAAAAATCAAAATTTGAATGTTGGGATATACCCATCAAGCTATATGCAAAGAGGCACACATGCACTTTAAGAGAGGCCAAATCATTTGTTGTCGTCTCTCTCTCTCTCTCTCTCTCTCTATATATATATATATATATGTATGTATATGTGCGTAACTTATCAGCTTTTGGTTTTTCAGCAGTAATGCATATTCCTCATTGCCATAAAAAAACACGTGGTCTGAGTAGTTGGCACGGAACTACTGAAAGCTGTTAAAATAGTTTTCTTATTGTAAATCCAGAACCATCAGATATCATGTTTAGATTCTGGCAATGAAGAGTTTGGTAATTCTGTTGTATCTGAGGGCTTCTGAGCTGATAATTATGTTGAGGTTGTCTTATAAATCCAGATGGATTCCAACATTTTGCATTCAGAAAATATAACTGACTTTTTTTTTTTTTTGGGTAAATTGGAGGGCTAAAGCCCTGAGGAGAGGGGAGGATGAGTATTAGCCCCTCCCGAAGTTTTGAAAAAATTTCCTTGGACCCTCAATGTTTTTAATATTTATAATAAAATAGTTATGTTGCTCTTCCAAAATCCAAGTATGGGCGGGGCGCTATTACCACTGGGCTAACCTCACTCTCCAGAAATCATACATCCCTGGGTATTTGGTATTTACTATCATTTCAATCATGTCTATTTTCATTGTTCTTGTGTCCTTTGTCTGCATATGTTAGCATGCATATGTCAGTTCTTGTTTGTCTAATAATTTTGCTATTTTCTATCAGGCGTTATGATCGGTATTAGTTGACAAGCCCAGCTAAATGGATGAATCTGGATTAGTGCCCTTTGTCTTGGTCGAAGGGCTATAAATTCTATGAGGGGAAATGATGATGGGTGTCTGCTTTTATTAAGAGATTTTTTATGGTTGATTTGAGAGATGGTTTTTGTAATGGTAGAAGAAATTGCTTAGTAGATCTTCATGACTACGGTGTTTTCAGAGCGATATTTGCTGTTATGCTGTCTTTAACTATACCTCTATCGCTAAGTAACAGTGTGCACCTTTTGGACTTTGAGCATACATGCACTACATTGTGCTAGTTCCGCAGCACTGGTTAAAATTGGATGGCTTTGTTGTAGCAAGAACATCCAGATTGCTCACAGTAGAAGTGATTTGGACACAATTTAGAATACATCCTAGAATCCCTAGTTCCGAGTACTGGCTCGAACTCCATTGATAATATACGAACCAATCCAGAACAGAGCTTGATGCAAATTATGCTTTAAAGTTTGGTTTGTACCCAGGGATAACACTGGGGAATGGGGTGTTTTTTTTAATGTTGAAGAGAGCTTGGGCAAGTTTACCATCAAGTGCATTCATCATTAATGTGGATTAATCTGATCACAAACTGTCTTTATCAGATGATTTGCAAGTAATTTGAGTGATTGGTTGATTGATTGTGTTTACCATACATCTAATGTATTGCTAATCCTTTTATCTTTCTTTCTATCTGTTGGAGTTGGCATTATTACTGTAACCACCTGTTGGTGCGACTGGATTTGCGGAGGGCTTGAATTGGTGTTACCAGTTCCCAAATGGTATGATGAGCTTAAGAGATGTAAGCACTGTTTCTTAGCACTGCGCTGAGCTAGCTTCAGTAGCCTTGCACCCCATTTTTCATTGAACTTTTTTAAGTGTGAAGTGGGCGGTTATTAGTTGAAAGGAAAGAACATACCTGTTGGCTGTTTTAGTACTCTTTAATAGCCTGGTTGGAACTTGATGAAGGAAAGGAAAAGTTTATAATTTTCCTCCTTTTTCTCTGTTTGGTATCTAGCTTTGGAGAAGAGCGAAATAAAATTCAAAGAAATGAAAAATTCAAATAACTTCTCCTATAATTTCTTTTTCACTTCGTTTCCTTGCACGAGTTCCAAACTTTTCTAAACAAGTTTAAGATTGGATGAGAACCGTAAATATTAATAAAATTCCTATGTATTGCAATTCAAGAAATTGAATGAAGTGGATTCGCAATAGAAATGATAGATGAGGAGATGTGGTGCTTATAATTTCTCAGTTACCACGCCTGATGTTAACGCGCCTCCCTAAATAGTCCATGCCGCCCAGAGAAATATTACAAATAAAGAAGCAATCTAGTCTTTTCGCCGACATTCGATTTTATAATGGGTTTTGAAGGAAAAATCAGAATATATGAACCAACAGCTGTCCCCCGACTCTCTCTCGTCTCTCTCTCTTTTGTTTGCAGTTGGGAAATTCGGTTGGTTAGAGTGGTAATTCACAAACTGAACGTGATTTTCATTGCATGGTAAGTAACACGTATTATTTTCTAATATCATAGCAGCAGCACGCCAAGATCTCAATTTAATAAAAGCTACCTAAAAATAAAGTTCTTCTAATTTGGTTCTATCAATTTAATGAAACAACACCAAAATAATATCAATTGGGACTAATAATCCTTTAGGATACCAATAACTCGTACTTGGCATGGTAAAGTCCATGCTTGCATACCTCTAAAATATTACTAAATTTTTGTTATGAAAAATATATTTTTAAAATCATGGTAAAGAATTAATTAGTTGGTGGTGTTGTACAAGTCTTGGATGTAGGAAAAAAATTAAGAATCTAGAAATCTCTTCCTCTATATGTATTTAAAATATAAAGATAAAAATAATTAGAAATACACTTTTCTCACCCCTACAAAAAGCTCGTTTGAATAGTCTTTTTTTTTTTTTTTTGGAATATTGATTTTTGCCTTTGACCTCTCTCTCTCTCTACTACATTTTAGGCTAAAAGCACGACATGAATTGCCTTCACCACCCTACACCATCACAAACTCTGCCATGATCAACATCGGCTATGACAATGAAGACCACCACCACATCACAACCTCCATGATGGCATATACAACTGCAGCCACCATAGCATTAGCAATATTTCCACCAGTACTACCTCCACCACATAGGCATCGCCTCCATTCCCATTGCCACCACCACGCCAAGGCCCCTAGAGCCACCGCCAATAACACGACCAACAACTCAACGACTTTGTTGTCATCATCATCGTCACTGCTGTTACCACTACCATGGCCATTAAACCAATGTCGTTTACACAAATATAATGTTGCCGCAATCGCTACCACTGCCAAGACCACCATTGCGCCACCACTAAAACCACACAACCACCATCGCCACTTCCACAAGGCCACTGTTGCTATTGCTACAATCATCACTATTGCCTCCATCTATGATCATTACCTACCCTCGCTGGCTGCGAGCACCCTCTAATATTTAAAGTGAATTGTTTGGATTCAAATTCATTTATTTTCAAGCTTTCATTACTCCTTAAAAAGTGTTTAATTACAAAATGTTTGGCACATGACAATGATTTAATAATGGGCCAGAGGTTTGATCTGCATGTGTATTTGCTCTAGATCTCTTCGCCTAGCTATTTATGTTTAGAAGAAATATTGGTACTCAGGTAATAGTGATACATGCATGAAACACTTTCTAGCAAATCATGACCCGCTCAAATAGGGATCGATGTAGTTCAATTTCTTGCATGGTTAAGTGCCGCTACTTTGCTTGGTCAACAACCATATATGATATGGTATATATATATATATATATATAATATATATATATATATATATGATATGATCATATGAAGATCCCACCAGTATTTTGAGTTTCACAAAGATACGATGTGCGAGTTAGCTGTTAGCCTGTTATAAAAGTCTATAAGAAATGTTTAATTTACAAGACTCCCACTAAAGATTTGTGTAGTTTTCGAAAACCAAGTCCGCTGAGTGTTAGTCATATTATTTCTAGGGATGGGATGGAAAATGCTTTGAAGGACAGTGTTATTCACTCAATTTGTGCTCACAGATCAATTACTTCTTCAAACCCCCCTAAATATCTCTCCAATTAAACCTTAACTTAGAGCTCCCAATAGGATCCACAAAGATATATAAATGGTGCCATGGTGCTTAGCGCCTCAAACCCCAACCATGTTGTGAAATTAATTAGAAAATAACGAAATGTTGATCATAATAATGAATTTGTATGATCATTCATGAGAAGGGACGGTGATTTCCTTACTGGATTTTGGTCTGGGAAAATTTATTGTGAAAAAGACACTGAATTTAAGTTCATTTTTCAATATTACAGGAGCAAAAACATATATAGTTTCCATCAAGATTCATTAGATATTAAAGTAGAAGATCACAGAGCATTGATGGATAAAATAATCAAAATAGGATTTTGTACAAATGCCCAAAAATCAAATCTTTTTTAATTTGTCATTTCACACAGTATACCAGGAAAAAGTCATCAATAGTGGTTGATTCAAAACATGGGCTAGCAAGAATCTCACATGTGCAGAAGATTGCAGCTAATTCAATCCGTAATATTTAGAATTCAAACTTATTGGAGTTCTTTGTTCATCGCTCCCAATGTTTTGAAACTCGGACGTTGAGCGAATCAAAAAAGAAATCAGGTCATGAGTTATCAATTCAGCTGTCGGGTCAATCGTTATTGAACCTTGACATTATAAATATAATGTAAATATATACAAAAATATATAAATAGGTAATAAAATTACAAACAATTGCCTAAAAATGTGAAGTATTTTTTAAATATTTCTTCTTATGGTTTCCTTAATTTTTGAAATAATAGAATATCATGAATGCATAAAAGCACAATTTAACAATATAACTTAGACTATATAGTTAAAAGAATTAAAGAAAGATATATAACACTTCCAAACAAATAATAGAATTTTTGAAGCTCTAAAATTATTAAGGTATTCTAGTGAAAACATACCTTATTTTTATTTGTTGAAGATATTATCATCCCAAATTTGATGAATAACACTTTGCCCAAGCATAAGTCACCTTACAAGCTAAGCGTATATTAAAGTAAAAAGTTAGAATAACAATCATGAAAATAAAAAAAATCGTCCTAAAAGCAATTCATAATATATGGCAGTGATAACACATGCTTATTATATAAAAGGGCACAAAGAAATCCAACTCCAAGTCTAAAGAAAATAAATCATAAGTCATGTGAGGACCCAAAAATTTTCTTATTATCGCCTTTATAAATTATTTCATGCATTATTTTATTTTTTAAAAATAATTTTACTCCTAGCATTGATTAATTGAATTATTAGAATACATGGAGGAGTGCCATATGTCTTCAACTTTTTTTCTATTGGATTGAATAATAGGATACACATGAGTAGTTTGTATAGGATCACTACATCCTTGAGCTTGGGCACCAAGATGCTTTTCTCATTCCTATTGGTTGAGACATGGGAACACAATGGAAGTGGGTGTAGGAGATTAAATCCTTATTCAACTTGGGCTCCAAGTCATTTTTTTATATATGTCATTTGGGGCTTGTTCAGATATATACATGTAATATGAGAGAGAGAGAGAGAGAGAGAGAGAGAGAGAGAGAGAGACAGGCCTTAGAAGAGCAAAGGGGTTTAGTTGCTGAATCAAGTGGTGGTTGTCTGTAAAATTGTCCGCAAGGTTAGAATCTCGAACTACAATATTTATATATATATATATTGTTCAATTTTATCTCAAGCTGCCTACTATTGCACTTCTATGTTTAATATAGTTTTTAGTATTAACTTTAGAAGATGAACTCGTTGGGTTTGTATTTTGAGAAGGTTGTTACTTGGTATTGGAGTTGAGATCAATTTTCAAAGTAAGAAGAAGAGGTTTGGATGTGCTCGGTTTTGGGGCTGCCGTGGGCAACCATGGCCACCGAATGGTTCCAGCCCTAGTGTGGGATTTGGGAAAATTTGGTGTTGCAGCTAGGGACTAAAATGGAGCAAATACGGGGTTTGGGTGTGCCCAATTTTGGGGCTGCCCTTGACTGCTACCTTGTGGCAACGGTGTTCTTAACTATTTTGTTGTTTGTTTTGGGTTGCTTTGGCGAAGAAAAAGAAGAAGAAAGAGTTAGAGAGTGAAGGAGTGGTGTGTGGGAATTGTATCATTTTTTTTTTATACTAGTGTGCAAGGGAGCAGCTGCTGCAATTGTTGCAAAATTGTAGCAGTAGTAGTATGGATGGTTGGTGAGCACCCGTGAGATAATGAAGAAGAATAAAAGAAAAGAAAGGGAAGTGAGTGGAGAAAAAGAAAGGAAGAAAGAAAGGGAAGCAAAGAAGGAAAGAATAAAAAGAAAAGGGGAGATGCAAATCTTGATTTGGGAAAAACAGGGGATGACAATGATGGGTTTGGGTATTTTATCCTGTGTGTGTGCGTGCTTTTGGGTTATGTTTATTCAACCAATTAGAGTACTCTTTAGGCATTTTTTTTTTTTATCATTTTGGATTATTTAGGCACAAAAATATAAATTTACATTATTTCTAGGGATTTTAATTAATAATTATATTTTATATTAAATTGTCTCAGGTTGATTACACTTTTCTCTTGCATTGGTAATTTACTTTGACATCAGCTATAATGAGTGGTCTTGCCTTGCTGATTATCTTTAAAACATTATCACCCCTGAATTGTCTTTTTAAATTAGTTTGCTTTATTGATTATTATTAAATTAGAAAGCATATTTTAGCAAGGTAATACATTACTTTCTTTAAATTAAATTATTTTTAATTCCACAATAGTGATGGTTGGTGAAAATTGGTATTGGATTGGTTTGGTTGTTAGTATTGGAAAGTTCAGAGAAAAAGTTTGCTTGCTCGTGCCTCTGGCAACTAGAGAACAGACTCAAGAGAGGTGACTCTAGTTTTTTAATGGGAAGGAACAGATTTGGTGTGTCTGGGTGACCTTCACAGGATCAACTTAGGGAAAAGACCCTGTTTGCCACCCCGTGGTGACTCTATGTCCGATATTGGATCCAATTGCCTTATAGAACGCCTTGAAATTTATTTGTGTCTTTTGGTATTCTAGTTTGTGGTTTGGTTCTAGCATTCTGGTTCATTGGCTTACTCTCTGATACTCTCACCCTGTGGTTATTTATCATTATTAAATTTTATTATTTATCTAGAACTTTGGATTTGGATATTTGGATCATTATTTGGATTTGATTATTTCTAGTAGTTGTTATGAATGCTTAGGACATAGTACATCTTTTGAAACATTTGACTTGTTTCCTTGGAACTAGTACATGACTTACATTATTTTTACTTAGACTATTTATGTTGGACCTTCATTTCAAAATTGTATTATTACACATTGCATTATCATTCTTGAGCTGTGAGCTCACACTGTTATCCAACATTTCAGGTGAGCACGTGCAACAGTAGTTATGGACTTGGATCTGGGATCATCGCTTGACCTCTATAGGGTTATTACGAGTCATTTTGTCTCAGTATTATGGTTTGTAAATTCTAGTACCTTACGGTACCCTTTTGCTATTGGATTGGTCCTAGAATTAAATTATGTTACCTAATGGTATTTACTGGGCTGGAGTGTTATTTAAAACTTCATGGTATTTGGTCCAAGTTGGAACTCTTTGCACTATGAAAAAATGAATAATTATTATATTTAAATTTTAGTTGTTTATCAATTATTATTTTTAGGACACTTCCGCTACTTTTCAGATTAATTACAGGTGTTAGGCTTCGTGACCCACGAGTCAAGGCTTCGTGGTTCATGGCCCATCATACTCCTAAGTGGGGTGTGACAATGTTGGTATTAGAGCCTAGGTTAGTGTCGGTTGGTCCTTAAAGTCCATTAGGTGTGTGAGCGAGTTCTGATTCTTCACGTTTAATCTTACATTTGTTCTTTTCTTTTCATATGCAAGTAGAACGTCACCTAAGAAGAAGTTCGCGGGAGACCTTGGTAAAACTTCTAAAAAGAGAAGTACCCATACTTCTACTTCAACAGCCACTCAACACCGTACAACTAACTTATCTAATGGTACTACCCAGGAGAGGGTCAATCTTGTTATGATCCCAATGATAGGGATTATACCCCCACTTATACCCACAAGTGTCCCTGCACCTAATCTAGTTCTTGCACCTAACCTAGTAGATGTATGGTATTGGATAAGGGTACTTTATTCGATAAGCTCTTGAAAGCTTCTCCACCAACATTTGAGGGGACTACTAACTGTTCAAAGGCTAAGGCATTGGTCAAGCGAATGGAGAAGATATTTGCTCGGATTGAGTGCACCGAGTAGTAAAAGGTGACTTTAGCTACATTCAAGTTAGAAAAAGAGGCAGATAGTTGGTGGAATATGGAAAGTCGACGCTATGGAGAGACACTTAAGGAAATGACTTGGACTACTTTTGTAAAATTGTTTTACAACGAGTACTACTCCCCGGTAGTCCAAAAACAAAGGATGGTTGACTTCCTAACCTTACAGCAGGGGTCTATGAATGTGGTCGAGTATGAGGCCTAAGTTTACTGAGCTTTCAAGAATTGCGCCACATTTGGTGGCTGAAGAAGTTGATAGGGTACTGTTTTTTGAGAAGGGCTTCTGTGATGCTATTTGTGGTAGGTTTTCTATTTTTGAAGCCAAGATCTTGTTTGAATTAGTTACTCAGGCCCTACTCGTAGAAAAGAGTTTGGATGAGAGTCAAAAGGGACATGACTAGTATAATAAGAGACTTGGGGATCAAAACCAAGATTAGTCGCATGGTGCTTAGAGCAGAAGGGGTGGGAACCTTAATAAGAGGAGAACTACTTTGACTCAAGTTAATGGGAGATTTGGACAACAAGCTCGGAGGCCGTGTTATAAATGTGGTCAATCTCACTTGGCTTGTGTTTATTATGATGGCTCCCCTTAGGTTTGCTATACTTATGGACATCCAGACCATTTGTTTACCAATTTTCGGGCTCAAAACAATGGGGGGCGATCAATGACACAGTCATAATTGCATGGTCAAAAGTCACTTATACATGTTGGGACATCTAGTCAGAGGCCGAACACTCGTTTTGGAGCTTAGGGACAGAATCAGAAACAGGCAACTCAGGGGTGAGTGTATGCACTTACTAGAAAGGATGAAGTGGTTTCCCTGTTAATAGTGTAAGGTACATTTTCCATTTCAATAGTACCTACTAGACCATTGATTGATCCTGGTTCCACACATTTTTTGTTGCACCAAGATTTTTACGTCGTTTACCTAGTTCGCTTGAATACATGGATGAGTGGCTTGTTGTTTCTACCCCATTGAGGGATACTATTTTGTTAAATTGGTGACTCGCACCAAACGTGTGCTTGAGATGATCCCAAGTGTAGGATGACAGAGTAGTATAATTCGGAGTACAAGATCGTCCCACAAGGGGCTATGGGCACAAGATCGAAAGAACTAGAACAAGCCTCTCAATCGCTCACAAAAATCCAAACAAATTGCTTCTAAAAAAAAGTAAAATTATGATTGTTTTGGTAAAGGTTTGGTTATATAAACTAACAAGCAAATGTTAAAAAACTTGAACAATGTTTGATTTTAAAGTGATGAAAATAAGTCTCGGGATTAATCGATCCAACCAATTGTATATCTTGGAATTCCAAAGGAGATGTTTTTATAACTCAAATCCTTTGACTACATCGTAAGTCTCGGATTCAGAAGCTTTAGCAATAAAAATCAAGTGTTCTTTAGAAATTCAACTTCTAGAATAAATCGTGTTGTTAGATTTAAGGACGAATACCATCGATTCATGCAGCGTATATACTGAATATAGACTCATGTATAAACGTTACTGAACATAATCAATCATCCAAGTTTTCAATGATTTCTAGAATGAAAAAGACAAAAAATGATAAAAACTGAATATTTAGCTTTAAAACTCAAAATCTCACCTCCTTTGTTCATAAAAGACCTCAAATCGATCTTCATAATCAATCTCAAGATGGGAAGGTTTAGCTACTCATGTCCATCTAGGAAAAGCTTTGAAATAATGGAATAAACATTGAAAATAACGATTGAATGTGAAGAAATAAGAGAAATCTTGAATATAATGCAAGGAATCTAAAGAACTTGTATTCAAACTTGTAATTAAGTGAATACAATTACATATAAGCAACAAACTTACAAAAATAAGCTATTCTAGTGTAAAAACTATGAAAACCCTTTAAAATAGTCGCCTCCTCACCTCTCTTGTTCAAACATAATGGCTTGGTATTTATAGGAATTGTAGTTCAAACTCTAATAATTGTTAGATTTTAGCCTTGGCGTTTGAATGCCAAAACGGGCGTTCGAACGCCTCTTGTTTTGTTCTTTAGCGTTCGAATGCTGGCCTTGGGTGTTCAAACGCTAGGCCATTTTTGGTATTGCATCCTCTCGGGAAGTTCGAATGCTAGCCTTGGGCGTTCGAACGCCAAGCCATTTTTTGTCTTTCTTTTTCCTTTTGCTGTTCGAACGGCTATTTGGGCATTCAACCGCTAGAGCCTTTTTTCGCCCTTTTTGGATTCGACTTGTTTAAGGCTCTTGGAGTCAGAATTCGACGACGCTCATTAGACGTAAACATGTGTAACTTGAAGAGATCTTTTTAATGGCGTATCATTCATCCCATTCCGATCTAAGAGTGAAAACTTGCATATTTCCCGAGACAAGGCTCCAGTAACGTTCCTCGACAAGCCATGCTCGCAGACCGAATCGCTTCTTTGACTCCAAATCGACTCCCTTAGCTTTAAATACCTGAAATAAGATTGAGTACAAGGTTAAATACAATATATAGTAAAGAGAGCATATTAACCCCAATTTACGGCTATTAAAGGTCGTTTAGCGGCGATAGATTACACTTATGTAGTCTAATCTGAGTTTGACGATCTTGTGAGGTAGAGCATAATGGTAGGGCTTTGCTAGTGGATTTAGTTATTCTAGAGATGAATGAATTTGATGCCATTTTATGGATGGATTGGTTAACCACTCATTATATCACATTAGATTGTCGCTAGAAGAGGGTTACCTTTTCAACGCCAGCGCAACAAGAATTTTATTTTCACTGTGATAAAAAGGCTTATCTACCTGGTATGATTTCAACTTTGCAAGCAAATCAAATGTTGAAAAAGGACTGTAAAGGCTATTTAGCATATGTAGTGATCAAAGAGCCATTAGGGCACAGATTAAAGGATATCCCAATTGTGAGGGAATTTCCTAATGTCTTCCCGGAGACTTACCCGGTTTACCTTTAGATCGTGAGGTAGAGTTCACTATTAACTTATTTCCAGGAGCTATTTCTATCTCTAAGGCACCGTACAGAATGACACCTGTTGAGCTGAAGAGTTACAAATTCAGTTGCAAGAATTGTTGGATAAGGGCTTTATTAGGCCCATTATTTCGCCTTGGGGAACGCCAATGTTATTTATTAAGAAAAAGGATGGTACTATGCGGCTTTGTATTGATTATCGTGAGTTGAACAAGGTGACCATCAAGAATAAGTATCCACTACCTCACATTGATGACTTATTTGATTAGTTGCAAGGGGCTCAGGTCTTTTCTAAGATTGACTTGAGATCCGAGTACCACCAGTTGAAGATCAAGGAAAGGGATGTTCCTAAGACCGCTTTTCGAATTCGGTACGGTCAATACGAGTTTTTAGTAATGCCTTTTGGTCTTAGGAATGCCCCAGCAACATTTATGGATTTAATAAATAGGGTTTTCAAACCCTAACTTGATTGGTTTGTTGTAGTGTTCATCGATGATATGCTTATATACTTTAAAAGTAACGAGGAGCATAGGGAGCACTTGATGATAGTCCTTCAAATTCTCAGAGAAAAATAGTTGTCTGCTAAATTGTAAAAGTGTGAGTTTTAGTTGGACAGTGTATCTTTCTTAAGGCATGTAATTAGTAAGGATGGGGTGTCAGTAGATCGTATGAAAGTTGAGGCAATTGTGAATTGGTCTTGTCCAACTACGGTATCTGAGGTGTGGAGTTTCTTAGGCTTGGTTGGCTATTACAGAAGGTTTGTGTAAGGTTTCTCTCGTATTGCCCTACTGCTTACTAGACTTACTTGTAAGGATGTGAAATTTGTATGGTCAGATGATTGTGAGAAAAGTTTTCAGGAGCTTAAGCAAAGGTTAGTGTCAGCACCTATTCTTGCATTGTCGATCGAGGGTGGTGGTTTTGTGATCTTTAGAGCGATGCTTCTCTACATGGACTGGGTTGTGTTCTTATGTAAAATGGTAAGGTGAGTGCTTATGCCGCTCGTCAGCTAAAGCCACATGAGAGGAACTACCCCACACATGACTTGGAGTTAATAGCTTTGGTGTTTGCACTTAAAATTTGGCGCTACTATCTTTTTGGAGAGTCATGTGAGATTTACACTAACCATAAAAGCCTAAAATATATTTTCACTTGAGTGAAGCTTAATATGAGACAACAATGTTGACTGGATTTGCTTAAGGATTATGATATTGGTATTTCATACCACCCAGGAAAGGCGAATGTAGTGGCAAATGCTTTGAGCAGGAAGCCTTCTGTAGGCAGTTTAGCCTCTCTTGCAATTGAGCAACACATTTTAGAGGAATTGAGATGTTTAGGAGTTGAGATTATATGTCATGGAAAATAGGGGTTTTGTAGTTAGTTAACTGTCAAATCTACTTTGTTCGATAGAGTTAAGACGACTTAGAGGGATGACGCCCAATGTCAGAAGATAAGGGAAGAGCTAGAAAGAGGAGAAACTTTATATTTTTTAATAACTGATGATGGGGTGCTTAAGTTTGGTAACCGACTTTGCATACATGCTGGCAATGCATTGAGAGAGGAGATTTTGGCTGAGGCTCATAGTTCGGGTTATAATATTCACTCTGGGCATATGAAAATGTATAGAGATTTACTTGGGCAATTTTGGTGGAATGGTATGAAAAGGGATATTGCAAAGTATGTGACTCAGTGCCTTACTTATCAGCAGATTAAGGTAGAGTATCAAAAGCCAGCAGGTAAACTTCAACCTTTACTATTGCCAGAGTGGAAGTGGGAGCATATCACTGTAGATTTTGTCTATGGTTTACCTTTTACTCGTTCTGGCCATGACATGGTTTGGGTCATAGTAGATCATTTGACGAAGTCTGCATATTTCATTGCCGTTAGGAAGAAATTTTCACTAAACCGTTATGCACAATTGTATGTAAGGGAAATTATTAGATTACATGCTACACCAGTATCCATTGTTTCAGATTGAGATCCACGATTTGTGTCCAATTTCTGGGGTGCATTGCATATAGCAATGGGTACGTGTTTCAATTTCAGTTCTGCTTGCCATCACCAAACAGATGGGTAGTTGGAAAGGACTATTCGAACTTTGGAAGACATACTGTGAGCTTGTTCTTTGGAGTGGAAAGGTAACTGGGATGATCATATACCCTTGATTAAGTTTTCATATAATAATAGTTTTCACTCAAGTTTGGGAATTGCGCCTTATGAGGCATTGCATGGAAGGAAATGTAGATCCTCGTATGTTGGAATGAAGTTGGTGAGAGATAACTTTTGGGACTCGAATTGGCACAAGATGCAACTTAGAAGATAGTTACAATAATGAGATGTCGTTAGCTGCTCAAAGTCGTCAAAAGAGTTATGCTGATCATCGCAGGAAAGATGTAGAATTTCAAGTGGGTGATACAGTATTTCTTAAGGTTTCACCTTGGAAGAAAGTGATTTGTTTTGGAAAGAAAGGAAAGTTAAGTCATCGTTATATTGGGCCATTTAAAGTTTTGGACAAAGTTGGTACAGTGGCTTACTGAGTGCCTTTGCCGCCTAAACTTGTTGGAATGCACAATTTTTTCAATGTGTCAATGTTCAGGAAGTATGTGCATAGCCCGACACATGTGATCAATTACGAGCCACTTCAGGTGAGAGAAGATCTATTATATGAGGAGCTACTTGTATAGATTATGGACTTTAGAAAAGACACTTCGCGATAAGGTAATTCGGTTAGTTAAGGTGTTATGGTGTAATCACATGATTGAGGAGGTGATTTGAGAACGTGAAGAGGAGATGTGTGAGAAGTACCCACACTTGTTCATCTAGTACTTAAGGTAAGTTTTGAGGACGAAACTTTATTTAACGGGGAGAGAGTGTGAGGACCCAATAATTTGCTTATTATTTCCTTTATAAATTATTTCATGCATTATTTTATTTTTTTAAAAATAATTTATTCCTAGCATTGATTAATTGAATTATTAGAACCTATGGAGGAGTGCCACATGTCTTCAACCTTTTTCCTATTGGATTAGATAATAGGATACATATGCGTGGTTTGTATAGGATTATACATCTTTGAGCTTGGGCACCTAGGCACTTTTACTCATTCTTATTGGATGAGACATGAGAACACAATGGAAGTGGGTGTAGAAGATTAAATCCTTATTGAACTTGGGTTCCAAGTCACTTTTCTATATATGTCATTGGGGCTTGTCCAGATATATACATGTAATATTAGAGAGAGAGAGAGAGAGAGGCCTTAGAAGAGTAAAGGGGTTTAGTTGCCGAATCAAGTGGTGGCTGTCCGTAAAATTGTCCTCAAGGTTAGAATCTCGAACTACAATATATATATATATATATTGTTCAATTTTGTCTTAAGCTGCCTATTACTGCACTTCTATGTTTGATATAGTTTTTAGTGCTAACTTTAGAAGATCAACTAGTTGGGTTTGTATTTTGAGGAGGTTGATACTTGGTGTTAGAGTTGAGTTCAATTGTCAAAGTAAGAAGAAGAGGTTTGGATGTGCTGGGTTTTGGAGCTACCGTGGGTAACCTTGGCCATCGAATGTTTCCAGCCTTAGTTTGGGAATTAGGAAGTGTTGCAGCTAGGGACTAAAATAGAGCAAATAGGTGGTTTTGGTGTGCCCAATTTTGGGGATGCCCTTGACTGCTGCCTTGTGACAGTAGTGTACTATAACTATTTTGTTGTTTGTTTTGGGTTCGTTCGGTGAAAAAAAGGAAGGAGAAAGAGTTAGAAAGTGAAGGAGTGGCCTGTGGGAATTGTATCATTTTTTTTAGTACTAGTGTGCAAAGGAGCAGCTATTGCAATTGCTACAAAATTGTAGCAGTAGCAGTAAGGGTGGCTGGTGAGCACCTGTGAGATGATGAAGAAGAATAAAATAAAAGAATGGGAAGTGAGTGGAGAAAAAGAAAGGAAGAAAGAAAGGGAAGCAAAGAAGGAAAGAATAAAAAGAAAAGGGGAGATGCAAAACTGAATTCGGAAAAACAGGGGATAATGATGATGGGTTTGGGTATTTTATTATGTGTGTGTGCGTGCTTTTGGGTTATGCTTGTTTGACCAATTAGAGTGCTCTTAGGAATTTTTTTATCATTTGGATTATTTAGGCACAAAAATATAGATTTACATCATTTTTGGGGATTTTAATTAATAGTTTTATTCTGTATTAAATTGTCTCAGGTTGATTACACTTTTATCTTGTGTTGGTAATTTACTTTGACTTCAGCTACAGGTGAGTGGTCTTGTCTTTCTGATTGACTTTAAAACATTACCACACCTAAATTGTCTTTTTAAGTCAATCTGTTTTATTGATTATTATTAAATTATAAAGCCTACTTTAGCATGGTAATACACTACTTTCTTGAAATTAAATTATTTTTAATTCCACAATAGTGATGGTTGGTGAGAATTGGTATTGGTATTGGATTGGTTTGGTTGTTGGTATTGGAAAGTCTAGAGAAAAAGTCCACTTGTGATTGCCTCTGGCAACTAGAGAATAGACCCAAGAGAGGTGACTCTAGTTTTTTAATGGGAAGGAACAGACCTGGTGCATCTGAGTGACTTTCACCAGATCGACTTAGGGAAAAGACCTTGTTTGCCACCCCGTGGTGACTCTATGTCTAATGTTGGATCCAACTGGCTTATAAAACACCTTGAGATTTATTTGTGTCTTCCGGTATTCTGGTTTGTAGTTTGGTTCTGGCATTCTGGTTTATTGACTTACTCTCTAATAGTCTCACCATGTGGTTATTTATCATTATTAAATTTTATTATTTACCTGGAACTTGGGATTTGAGTATTTGGATCATTATTTAGATTTGATTATTTTTGGTAGTTGGTACAAATGTTTTGGACATAGTACATCTTTCAAAACATTTGACTTGGTTCCTTGGAGCTAGTACATGACTTACATTATTTTTACTTATGACTATTTATGTTGGACCTTGATTTCAAAATTATAATATTATGCATTGCATTATCTGTCACGAGTTGTGAGCTTACACTCTTATCCAACATTTTAGGTGAGCATGTGCAACAGTAGTTATGGACTTGGATCTGAGATCGCCGCTTGATCTCCGTAGGGTTATTACAAGTCATTTTGTCTTAGTATTATGGTTTATAAATTCTAGTACCTTACTGGTACCCTTTGCTACTGGATTGATCCTAGAATTAAGTTACGTTACCTAATGGTATTTACTGGGTTGGAGTGTTATTTAAAACTCTACGGTATTTGGTTCAGGTTGGAGCTCTTTGCACTATGAAACAATGAATAATTATTATATTTAAATTTTAGTTGTTTATAAGTTATTATTTTTGGGACACTTTCGCTATTCGCCAGATTAATTACGGGTGTTAGACTTTGTGACCCACGAGCCAAGGCTTCGTGGTTCATGGCCGGTCATATTCCTAAGTGGGGTGTGACAAGTCAAATACAAAAGGATTTGTTACCAACATCAACACTTAAAGAGTCGGAAGCTCAAAGTCTCAAAAACATATATAACCAAGCATAAGCAATGCCCAAATTAAAAGTCAGTCAATGAAATTACGTCATTCTTATAGTAAAAGATGAATAATACATCCAATCATAAAAGCATTGTTTCTTTTGCCTAAGTCTATGGGGGATACCATAGCCAATCCTCCTCATCCTTCTTGTTATTGTTGCTATTTTCATCTCTATAATCATGAGTATTTGATTCATCATTCACATTCACATCACCAAAGGATTGAAAGCCTATATCATCTCCAATCTCTACCACCGCATCATCCTCATCAAGAAGTAACTATGTCACTACTATTTATAAATATTAACTTTTTACAATGAAAACTTTCTTTACTAACCTTTTTGTGCACATCGACATTGCCTTTTACTTTGGGGAGTCAAACTTTCTTCATAAAGCATTTCTGTAACTCATCATAATTAAGAAGTGGAGGCTCTTCTTCTTCTTTAACAATCCAAAACTCGATTTTGTCAATACTTTCAATGTTTACTAGATCATAGTTCTTCAACGTTTTGTAATAATGCCTACAAATTATATTTACGAGTAGGATTGGATAAATAAATAATCCTGTAATAAATGTGATAATATATTAATAATTTTTTTTAACCTATTTCAATGTCAAGTTGTAATAAACGAACACAAGATCATTAAGTCACTGGTGTTTTAATCTATTCCTCATTTTCATATGTATACCTTCAAAAACACTCCATTTCCTTTCACAACCAGAAGAGCTGCTTGTTTGGCTAAAAATTCGCTTTCAAAGACTCTTCCATTTGAAACCTAGCATTGGCAGACACTTTTTTTACATGGTCCAACCTTGCCAGACTTGCCTGCAAGATGTTGCTTTATTCTATTAATTCCTCCACCTTTGAGAGTTTTCTCACAATACAGACATGTGAAAGTTTTCTTCCCATCGGGGGCTCGCCCCTAAGTCATATGTTCCTCTGTAGGATCAGTTTTTTCCCTTGTGGAATGTGTAGAACATGTTGTTGAATTTTGGCTTGATGAATCCATTTCGAACCACCTCTACAACCAAAAATAATAATAAAAATTGAGGGTGGCAGCTAACCTATTCTCCAAGCAATAGATAATAGAGGATGCTAAAAAACTGATTGACTCATTCCCTAACAATTAACTTTGAATAAAATCTTCATAATCAGTTGGAGTTCTTTTGGTTCTTCAAAAAGTGCCGACGATTTGTTTATATATATATATATATATTATCAAATTGGCTTTGCAATGAATTTGAGAGTGTCAGTGGATGATGGCCTCAAAATGCTAATGATTGAGGAAATAACCAAGCCCCATCAAACAGGTAAATCTATATCAAATTCTTAAAGTGAAATGAGTTACAACTAGTATTGATGACTAGCTCCAGTAATTGAACTGATCGAGCTGATTCAGTGGATTGGCATCTACATGCATATGGTGCTGAATTAATCATGTCAATGAAAAATTCTATAATATATGGTCTACTTATTTCTTTTCTTAATTTTTTTTTTACAGATATCCCAGATTCCCAACAAAAGGAGTACTCAAGCCAATTTGCAACATTTCAAAACCAAGATCAGATGTCTGCGAGAGAGAGAGAGAGAGAGAGAGAGAGAGAGTACCTGCTGGAGTGGAGATTGGAGGGTCAGAGATTGATGAAGATTGACTTTGGTAGGCAATCGTGACCTCACGGATCGTCAAAGACTCCAACACGCAAATAAGGCTAGTCGCTAATTCTAATTTATGATTGGAAACCCTAAAAAAAAGAGGGCTTTTTATACATGTTAAAACTCGGTCGGTTCCAGTGACCCGTGAATGGGTCAATTGGTTCACTGTGTTGTGTCCCGATTTTTAGCCAGGTCCTCTTAGTTCGGGAAAAAGCACGGTACTCTCTCGTTAGAACTCATTTTCCTAGACGGACGAGTGCGACTAGGTTTGATCTTGAAATTGATTTAAACAAGGGATTTTGAAAAAAGTTTGAAGTCGTCACCTAATATAGTTAAAAATGTATTAAGTCACCTAAAACTAAGTATAATCTGAAGATTAAACTTAGGTTTTTCGAAATCATTTTCAAAGCGTCTTTTGTAAGAAGGTTTTTTTTTTTTGAAAAAGAGGTTTCTAGCAATCTTTTAAAATGTTTTAAAACCCTTTTGTAAACATGACTCCTAGTTGGTCTTTGAAACTAGAAATCTATGGTCTAGGGGTTGGTTACGTGTAAGGAAGACATCATAAGATAATCACCCTAACACGCCTTTTTAGTAATTACATATCTAATCACCCTTAATTCACTCACTTGAATAACTGGTTACTAATATCCACTTAATATCCACTTTAGAATTTTAAAAATTTAGTTTGATCATTACTTTTTGGATGAATGATGCATGATATACGTTTTGAAAGAGATGTTTGAAAATATAGAATTTTTGAAAGGATGTGAGATAGAAATCTTGAATTGATAGAAAACTTGTAAGGTTATGACCACATTATTTTAGGTTGTCTACGTATCTCATTTGCCGAGAATCAAGTCATTCGTAGTTTAAATAAGGATCCGATAGAAAATAAGCGTATTGAGACGTTTGGAATGCTTTGAAGACGCATTGAGGTCTTTCGAAAAAAAGAAACTTGAGAGTTTTGGAAAATACTTTTGAAATAGGACTTGAAATGTTTGGAGTATTTTTGAAATCGGGTTTGAAGATATTTTTAAACGTTTTTCAAATTAACTCATAGAACTTTTGAAATGTTTTTGAAACAACTCAAGAGAGTTTTAGAAGTGTTTTGAAGTTTTGTTTTGAAAACTTTGGAAGTAGAGTTTGAATTGGAAATGCTTTTGTGAACTTGTCCTTGAAATGCTTTTGAAAGTAGTTTTCTGAATACCTTATGAAAGACATGTTAAATGTGTCATCAGCTTTAAGTAGTTGGCCATTGAAGAACTAAACTCCTTTAGGGCTATGAGTTTTGACAACATATTTGGAAAAGGAGCTAGAAGAAATGCCCCTTTTGGTTTTTAAAATTTTAGGGTTATAAAACCCTTCTTGAATATCTCACTTATACTTGATCAATCCTAACCATGAAAGGATTAGGTTTACTTCAAGAATGTGATGTTTGAAATTTATTTTTGAAAACACTTGGGGTTTTGGAACCCTAATATAGATAATCTTGAATGTTGTATTTCAATGTATCACCTTCCCTTGGAATCTCTAACCATAAAGGGGTAGGGGCACTTTAGAGTTATAAGTTCTTGAGAACATTTGGAAAATAATTTTTGAAAAATGTTAAGTGTCTAGCCATTTTAGTTGAGACAAATTTAAGAGAATTTCTTGGAAGCATTTTTGAAGATAGAGTATGGGAGTGTTTGAAAAGATTTCTGAATTAATTTTTGAAATATCAAGAGAGTAGGAGATTTTTGAAAGTATGCCATGCAAGTGATTTTTGTAATTGAAAAAGGGTTTAAAAAGGGCTTTTGAGTTGAAGCCTTGAAGTTTACTAACCTTGGTTGGGTTGACCTAGGGTTAACTAATTCGGGTTAGGTTAACCTAGGGTTGGACAACTAGGGTTAGGTCAGACTAGGATTGGATTGACCTAGGGTTAACTAACTAGAGTTAGGTTAACCTAGAGTTAAGGTGACCTAGGGTTGACTAACTTGGGTTAGGTTAACCTAGGGTTGGATAACTAAGGTCAAGTTAACCTAGGGTTAGAATGTGGTTTTGAACTAGGGTTTAGGCCTAGTGATTTTGAAAAAGTGGTTTTGAACTAGGGTTTAGATCTAGTGGTTTTGGAAAGGTGGTTTCGTGCATGAAACTTGAAAGTGTGTTTTGAAAATCATTTTATGAAAACCACTAAAGTGAGTGTTGGGTTCATATGGTTGGTATTTGGAAATCACTTAAGAGAGGGTTGCCTTAGAACCATTTCGACCACTAACTCAAGAGAGCAAAACTTGTGAAAATAAATATTAAATAGATAGCTTTGAAGACTTCTTTAATTTAAAGAGAATGAATCTTCAAAAATTATTTTTGAAAAAGAGGTTTTGCAAAACTACTTCTTAGATGTTGAAAATCACTATAAAGAATAATGGTTCATATGGTTGATTTGAGGGAAATTACCCCAAAGAGGGCTCCATGGGACCATTTCAACCACAATATTCAAGAGAGTAAAATTTTTAAAAATTAAGATGAAAATGGTAATTTTGAAAAACCATTTTTATGTAAATTAAAGTGAATGAACTTTTGAGAACCCTTCTTGAAGAGGGTTATTTTGAAAATCACTCTAGTGAGCTAGAGTTCTTATGGTCATTAAATGAGGAGACCACTCAAAGGAGGGTTTCATGGGGACCATTTCAACCATAAAACTCAAGAGAGCAAAATTTAAAATCAAAGTGAAATACAAGGTTTGAAAACCAATTTAATGCAACTTGAAGATTGCAAAATGAGATAATGCAAAATGAAGTCAGGGAACTTAAGGAGGGTTCTCTAATATGTGAAAATTGAGAGTTTGACCTAGGCTTTAAGGAACCAACTCCTAAAAAACGTTTTAGGAAAACACTTGAATATGGAATTTGAGAAAGACATAGAAATGAGATAGTGAAGGTTTTTGAAAAATGATGATGAACATAAAAATGGGGTAAAGCATGCAATACATGAACATGGTAACCATATACAAAGAGGGGTCATGAAATCATACAAGACTATAGGCCACACCAAATTGCAAGGTGCTCTAAGACCATGCCATCTTAAAGTAGGCTAGTGAGAGATCCCCCTACGCGGTGGCTCTCACAAGTTTTCCTCTAAGTATGAATTAGGAGCTCACTTGTTTCAAGCATGCAAGAAAGGGGGGAGGGGGGTAGAAGATGAGAGTTTAAAATAGAGAATAGCCTAAGTAGGCTAGAAGGGAGAAGAGAAGAGTGGGAATGACAAAAATGTAAAAGAGAATACCACCTTTGTCTTTAAACCACTTTCAAACTTCCATGGATGACTTGTCTTGAACTTGAACGGCCTTGGAGAGGCTTGAAGGGGCTGGAAATGACTCTTCTATGGCATTGGAAGCTTTGTAGATGGAGTGTATAGGCTAGAGAGAGGTTGAATCTAACTTAGGTGCTTGAAGGGTGAGGTGTATAGGGAATTTCAGAGTTCTGAGGCTATTTCTGTAGAGCTTCGCTATTGTTTTATATTTTGGAATATGCAAGGGGGGAGGACTGTATTTAAAGGTGAACTTCCGGGTGTCTGGCGCATGTAGCACATGCGCCTAGCCAAATTTTGGACAGGCGCATGTACTACATGTGCTTATACTAAGGCTCCAAATGTATGCCATGCCACACTCGTTGTACTGACTTAACTTGGGGAGCAAGCAAAGTTTTGATTGATCTAATCACAATCTGGGGGCATGTAGCATACGCTCCGCCGCTGAAAACTTTCGTGTTAACTTTGCCTCGATAATTGTGCAATTTGAGAAAGATTCAAAAAAATCGGTCACGCCACGATGTTTTTCTATTGTTTCTCAAGAACCGGGAACTTTCGGAGAGCTTCAAAGCTGTTCAGAAGAGTGAGATATTGCTTTGGAAGGTGTGCATAAAAATACACTTTTGCGGAGCGTTTGTAATTTGCTCCGTGAATGTTCAAAAGTAGCGATTTTTGGGCCATGTGATCAGGGCCTTCGGGGGATGATCTCTTCGGTCAGACCATACTAATAGAAAGTGCTCTGAAAATACTTTTGAGAATTTTTAATTTACACATTTCTCAAGTCGTTTGATGGTCTGTTATAATAAGGGAATTAAGGAAAAAACAACCCTATGGAGCTTTTGTGAAACGCTCCAGGGGTTTTTGAAAGTGGCAACTTTCGAGCCATGCGATCGAGGGCTTCAGAAAGTGCTCTATTCAATCGAGTCGTATTGATGGAAAGACTTATGAACGGGCTTCTACGAATTCCTTGATTTACGGATTTCTCAAGTCATTTGATGGTATGTTATAATTAGGAAATCAGGAGAAAAGACAACCCTAGTGGAGTGTCTGCGAGACGCTCCAAGGGACTTTCATCGACTTGGAAGTGTTTAGAATCATGGGACTCACCTTAGATTTGAACATGGGCATATAATAGGATCTGCCAGTTTGGTACCCAAAGTTGGTGTAGTTTCGGGGCACACTTGGGCCACCAGGGGTAAAATGATCATTTTGATCAGAAGGGGTCGAAAAGAGTTAGGATGAACTGGAATGGCATTTTAAGCATGTCGAACTGTTTGGGGATTGTCCTAGAAGCTATATTTACCGTCTGGAGGGATTTGTGCCATGTTGGCGTGCCTAGGGGCAAAATGGTCATTTTTGATCGGAGTTAACTGGAGTAGGACTAGAATTGGTCAGGATGGCACATTGAGTATCTCTAATTGTCTAAGAACATTTTGGAAGGGTGGAATTATCGTCTTGAGAGATTTTAAATTTTCTTAAAGACGTGCCTGGAGTGGGGGCCCACAAGGGTGATAAGCCTTCCATTGGGCCCGGGAGGCAATTGGTAGATTGGATTGGATTTAAATTAAATGGATTTAACATCTTAAAAAAGATGTGCTGGATTTGATCAGATTGGACGATGCCCTGGGGTGTTTTGGTTATTGGGCTTCTGGTGGGCCTAAAGGGCTTGAGAAGTTATTGACTTGATTAGATAAAGATCTGAAGGTTGGCTTGGGCTTGGATATTGATGTGGGATTTTAAAAGGGAGTTCAGTCAGGCCAGAAATTGCCGAGTGGGCAAAAATAGGGTGCTTATGACTAGTTCAACTGTCGAGTCGAGTGATTTTAGCGAAATATAGCAGTTTTGTCATCAAAATGGTTTTATGGGTTAACTCGAATCGTTTATAGGCTCGAGTCATAGTTCAACCGGTTAGACTGACCAGTTCGATCCGAGTTTTAAAACATTGATCATTCCTCATAGTAAGGCTATAAACTGTTAGCCCAAAATAGCAACTCAAGAGGGGGGAGGGGGTGAATTAGGATTTTAAAACTTTGAAACAATAATTATAGATTGATAAAGAATTAATCAATGGACCAGCAACATAATACAAGATATACAGATATGTATATATATATATGCAAGCAAATTATGATGATTATAAAGATAAAAAAACAGAGCAAGAGATAGAGACACAAAGATTTGCAGAGGTCAGCCTAATCCTTTGCCTATGTCATCCCTTCCTTGATCCTCTTGAGATATTCTCCACTATGTAAAAGCCCTTTACACAGCTTGCTAGTTGCTCAAGTGCCCAACTTACTTCTTTACAAAAGTTCTTCTCAAACTCTCAAGCCCAAGAGATTTTTTCCAAGATTACTCAATCTTACAAGTGTTTTTTTTCAAGATACACTCAAATTTATAAGGTTTACAACCTTATCCAAGTATGATACAAGAATTTAATGCAAAGGGATCACTCTCTCAAGTGTGTATAAGCAAGTTGCAGCTCAAATAAAAACCCCTCAGGTAATATAAAAATAGAGTATAAGATGTAATCAATGGATTTTCACTTTCAGCACTTTATCTTGTGTTCTTCTCTCCTATAAATGAGTTGGGGTTCTTCTATATATACTCATCCTTCAAATATAGCCGTTCGAGGTAGTTTTGATAACATTTGTTGCGAAATTGGCTTGTCAAATCGTTTAAAAAATATGACCATTGCGCCCATATTTTACTGTTTGGAAGTAAGGTGTCGACACTATATCTTCAAGGTGTCAGCACTTCTTTCACAGATTCAAATTCTTTCTATCGAATGTGTCAACCAAATTCGTAAGGTGCTGACAATCGCAAAGGCTGTATTGTTTAATTGCTCACTGTGTTGAAGGTGTTAAGTAAGGTGTCGATGTAAGTGTCAGCACTTCCTTAAAACACTTGTGATTTCAGCTTTTGATGGTATCAGCCATATTTGCTAGGTGTCAACCATTTCAGAGGCTATAATCCTTCATTTGCATACTATCTTCAAGGTGTCAACAAGAGCTATTTACGGTGTTGAAAAGAGCTTCAGAATAAGACATGAAGATAAAAGCTCTCCAAGGTGTCAACCACATTCAAGATGTGTTGACAAGAACTCTGAGCATGTTAAGTCTTGAGCAAGGTGTCGATCATATTTTCAAGGTGTCGACAATAGTTGTGAAATTTCTTCTTTTGAGGATCTAGGGTATTCAACAAGGTGTTGACCACATATGTAAGGTGTCAACAATAGCTTCTTGCATTTTCTGAGAATCTTTAAGTAATGTGTTGACCTTCTTTGCAAGGTGTTGACAATAGCTTCCAGATCTTCAAAGACTCTTCAGCAAGGATGGTCAGAGTGTCGACCATATTTGCAAAGTGTCAGTATTTAATTCTGCTTGAAATCTGTTAGCACTTTATTTTTGATCAAGCTCTTCATTTTGTATTCCAATATTCATAAATGAGTTTCAAGAGATATTGAAACCATTCCAATAATATTTCATGAACGCTTGAACATTGAATAAATTTTTGAAACCTTATAAGACCTTCTGTCTCTTTAGAATGAAATTAATCATTGAATTTCTTTGTAAGGTTCCTCCATCAATCTTCAAGTTCTTCAATTCATCTTCAAATCTAAGTACTCTTCTTGATGGGTACTTAACTAATTAACTCAATCATGTTGTTAATGATTCATAATATAATCTGCACACCTAATTAAAGTCATTAGATAACAACTCCATAGTTTTGTTATCATCAAAATTAACATTAAGATTAATCTTGAGTCAACATAAATGAGCTAAGCCGAGCCAAATAGAGGTTATTCAAGCATAGTTAGATAACTTTAATGAGCTTGAAAATATGTTCAAGTTTAGTTTGTTTAACTTTCGAGCCGAACTCAAACGAGTTTTAATCGAACCGATGACAAGTTGAGCCGAATAACTTTAATTTTTAAGTGTATATAAACTTATCAAGCTAAGTTTGAGTCGAGCTCAGAAAACTAACGAGTACCAAAATGTGTTAAAATTTGGTTTGTTTACATGACGAGTTAATCTCAAATGAGCTTTTAACGAGACGAGCTTAAGTAGATTAGTTTGTTTTATAGTCCTATTCACAAATTTAAAAGAAACACAAAAGATATTAATGTTAGGATTGACTAACCCCACTTAATCATAGAAGGCCACATAAATAAATAATACATATTCATCAAAGAGACATAAGATTTGCAGAGTTAAGCTCAAACTTTGATACATCCACCATGAGAGAGAGACAGAGATATCCCACTCTTACTAATATGAGACACGAAAAACACCCGTCCTGAAACAATGCCGGTTTCTCTGCTCAAGTGTATTTTTCTCCCCCTCTACTCACTACACACACTTCATTCAAATCTCACACTTTTTCGACTAATCTGCACCGATACAAGAGGATATATATGTCTCTGTCTGGCCGTCCAACGCGGCGAATGCATTCAGTCTCCGGATTTGTTTCCCGCTTTGATTACTGATACACGTTTGCGTCAAACGAAAATAGGCTGAAGATCAATGTGTTTGGTGGCCTGTGCTAACAGAATAAAAGAGGAGCAAATGGGTTGGTGGGCGATCCAACTATCCCACATGGGATGGATCCCACCTAAAAATAAGTGAGAGAAAATAATGTAGTATAACAAATTTGCATAGTAACATACTTATATAAATTCTAATAATTAGTAGTGTTGAGTTTAAAATTAAATTTTTTATTTAAAATTAAAAAATTAAAATTTTAAATAATTATATAATTATACATTATTAACTTATTATGTTATTGTAATCAATATTTTCACTTGAAGGGGGGAATCTGCCATAAACGCACTTTATTTGATTTGTTGTGTCCATGTTTGCCGCTTGCTGTCAATCAGTACTCGCGATTCGCCACACCCAAAACCACTATGGCCCGCCCCACCACAGCGAGACGCCCACACCCTCAGTAGAATTTCCATCAATCCGCCACACCCAAAACAAAGATAGCCCGCAATACAAGGTTTGTCGCGTTCCATTTGTGGCTTGAAACATTTGGCCGGGCAATGGTATTTTGGTTACATTGAGCAAGTACTATTTCTGTGGGCTGTTCCAATGACTGCAGAGGACTACAGTGAACATGTCGGGAGTATTGAGAACAAGATTCTAACGAATCGATATGCTCTTGTACCAAGATATGCTCTTATGCTAATTGAAAAGTTCTTAGGCACATATATATCGAATTTTTGTAGGGTACTGGGATTGGTGTCAAATTGATTTACCTATTTTATTCTAGTCCTTTAATCTACAGTATGTAACAATTGAATGTCAAAGTAAAATGTAGAAACAATAATAACACACAAGACATACAATTTTATATGAAAAATCCGATGGGAAAAATCATGGGGACTTAGGCCTTTTGATTAATGTACTATCAAGAACATAATACAAAGTTACATTTATAGCTATAGTTGTTAATTTTGTACCGCTCAGTATATCGTTTTTGCTATTAATATATTACGTATCGGTACTGTTACATTTCGACATACCGTTTTGAATTTATCCCTACAATTATTGTATATTTATTAAAAATAATTATATCTACTTAGGGTGCTTATTTAGTTTTCAGTGTAAGCAATTCTTTCATTCAAATATATATTAACACCTATGAAAATTAAATTCTAAACTCCTTTTGCTGTAATTCAAAAATCACTAGTATAATAAAATACTAAAAGAAAACAAAACAGTAATGTAAGAGGCTAGGGTTTATTTGTAATTTAATTGGTTGAATGTGACTACTTTGACAAGTTCAATCACTGCACAACGTACAAATTATACAAGACACTGGCAGATTCGTATCTATGTTTTGAAACCTAACTACATATACAAAATGGTAATTTCACTACCTTTCCCTAAAACGTCAAAACCCCTAGCCATCTTTTACACATCTCATTTATCGCCTCGGCCAAAGTTAACATCCGCAGCCCCATCCCCATCCCCATCCCCATCCCCACTCATCTCTTTCCCTCTCTCTCACTTCTCTCCGCCAGAAGTAATGCCGTCTGCCCTTCGACCGTAGCCTAGTGGCCAGAGTGGGCAACCAACTACAGAGGAAACCCCTTGCCGATCCACCGGACAGCCACCGCCGTTCATGATCTCCAAGAAGGTCGACGATCAGACCTCTGCTAAGTCCTGCCAAAACCCCCTTCTTGCGGTGGTCATGATCACATATCGACCCTTAATTTGATGCAAAATATCTTTTAACGATGTAGAGAAATTTTGTATGATCTTTTTTGTCCTTCTTTTAGCCTCATATTTATTTATGGTAGAGAAGTGTTAGAAGAATAAGTAAACTTGTTTTCTGGTCCAATTACTTTCCAAACAAAGACTTTCCTGAGTTGCTAGGTTCGTAGGGTTAAGAGCGAGAATATCCGAAAGTTCCAGCGAGAACCAAGTGCTCGAGATCTAGTTCCAACCAACAAGAGCTACTGTTCTAGGTTAACTCGAATAAGGAAGGTCCAATGAGAATCCAGCGAGAAGCACTATTTCAACGAGCATTTTGACTTCATAAACACGTAGGGTTCAAAAAGTTATACGAAATGAAAAAAAAATTTGCCTCGATCAGACTTACAAGTTACAAATTACGTCCAGTAGGCCTAAGGTGGAAATTAAGGCTGAGAGAGAACTCAGACGAAACCTGATAGGAAGGGAAAGTGGGGGTTGTTTCATCATAGTTATATATATATATATATATGCTGGAAATCATCAAATATAGATATATATAGGCAGAAGCTACAAATACCACAAACAAAGAGCGAGATGAGTCCAAAACTAGAGGCAACCAAAGGCCAACATTAAAGCTAGCTATTAATACTTATATTCTAATATCCCCCAGCAGAGATGTAAATGTACTACTGCAAGCTAATGCATAATATATATATATATATATATCATTAAACAAAGGAGTGGAAAGACTTGGGAATCAGGTGCAAATTGTTCTTCTTCTTCAAGACTGCTGTAAGCATGTCTGTCATGTCAAGTTCTTCAGGCTTTGTCCCATTTGGGAGTTGCCAGTCGAAATGATAAAGCAGCTGAGCAAGTGCAAGTTCAACAACAGTTGTAGCAAATGGTATGCCTGGACATATCCTCCTACCAGCCCCGAAAGGGATGTATTCAAAGCCGGTCCCTTTAAAACTAATGGAACTAGAAGAAGAACCCATTAGGAACCACCTCTCCGGTTGAAAGCTTTCTGCGTTGACCCAATAAGTTGGGTCTCTACACATAGCCCACGCATTAATCATGACCATGGTTTTCGCCGGTATTTCATAACCTTTAATCTCACATCTTTCCCTGGATTCTCTTACTATCATTGGGAAAGGAGGGTGTAACCTAAGAGTTTCTTTTACAATAGCTTTTAGGTAATCCAGTTGTTGAATATCTCTCTCCTCAATTTTGCTCTTTCCTTTAAGGGCCTGCCGCACTTGGGCTTGTGCCTTCTCCATGACTCTTGGGTTTCTCATGATTTCTGACATTGCCCATTCGATGGTTGTCGATGTAGACTCACTTGCTGCCCCAAATATTTCCTGAAAAACACACTCAGCTACTATTAGTTTTGTTTTGTTGTTAACTTTATCCATTAAAAACAAAATTAAAAAAAAGAGCTAATTATATGCATTGGATCCAACTAAGCATTTACTTCGCTCCCCCCCCCCCCCCCCCCCCCCCCCCCCCAAAAAAAAAAAAAAAAAAAAAAAAAAAAAAACAAAAACATACGTACCGTCATGAACATTTTGATGGTGTTGGTTGTCATAGGATTCTTATGGCCATCGCTCTCCTGAATTCTGAGGAGAACATCAACCAAAGTTTCCTCCCTAGAGTATTTGTGGCTACTCATAGATGTGAATTTCCTTTCTGATTTAAGCTTGTTGAGAATGGCGTCAAGAAACTTGTCCAGTCTTTGGTGAAGCCTCTCATGCACAGCCTTCTTCCCGCTCATGAAATAAAGAAATTTAAGCGAAGGGAACATATCCTGCACACAAAATCCTCCGGCTGCACTTATTTCTTCGAGCGTTGACATGAGTTTATCTTGATCTTCAAACTTGCTGCCAATGGCTACCCTGGAAGTTATGTTACTTACAAAGAAAGACATTTTCTCCCTTATATTGATGGGAGTTCCCAGGTGGGATGATTGAATGGATTCAATTAGATTCCGTACCTCCTCTTCTCTTACTGATTTAGATAATTGGATGCGCTGAGCACTTAGGAGCTCATTCAGACATATCTTTCTCAGTTGTCTCCAGGAATCATTGTAGGGAGAGCAAAGCAAGCTTGACCCATCTTTGTATGACACAATCCCCGAGGCAAAGAGTTGAGGCCTTTGCGCGAAGAGAGGATCGTGCCTTTTCAACACCTCTTCGGCTATCCTTTGCGATGAAATGACTATAGCCGGAGGCTGACCCAACTGCAGCCGCATAATGGGTCCATGTTTCTTGGCTAAGTCTCTCATTCTGCGGTAGGGTGGATGGCCAATCAACTGGTGCAAGTTACCTAGTAAGGGAAGCTTCCATGGGCCTGGGGCCAAATTTGGGGTTGGGCTTTTAGATCTCTTCCAGTACTGTTTCACAATAATCATGAGCAGGAAGAGTACTAGGAAGCTGAACATTAACAATGGCAAAGAGGGAAGAAGATGGTGTATCGGAGACATTGGAGAAGTTATTAGTTCTATAGTTTTGTGTGGAAGGTGACTATCTATCTAGGCACTTTGATTGCTAAACTCGGTGGTGACGAGGAAGCTATTGTAGTTACTTGTATATATATACATATTTCTGAAACATACATGTAAGTCCAAAATATGCACAAAATGATGATACGTAGTCACAATGGCAAAGATATTTCAGTTGATTTTGGGACGAGAGAGTCACTGGCCCTACCTATTCGCTCACAGTTCACGAAGTTTACTAGTGGAGAACAAGCGGGTATGGACTTCAGGTCAATGGAAAAAAATAGTTAATAATATAAGATTGGAAAAGGATACTACTGTAGTTAACTATATATATAGTTCAACATCATATATATATATATATATGTATGAAACTCTATTAAATATGCAGCGAATGATACCTACAATCTACGTCGCACATTGCGGTGCAAGTACGGCTGTGGAAATGTGAGAGCATCATTTATAAAAAATATATCGAGAGCTAGAATGTCTGTGTTCATATAAATATTAATATATAAATCTAGACAACTACACATATTTAAAATAATTTTTGTTTTTGTATGCATCCGTTTCTTTAAAATATCTAATTATATAGTATTGAAAAGAATAAAAGAAACATAATAGTTACTTTTTTTATTAAATTTTAAAAGTTTTTATGAAAAATTTCAATAAAAAGTGTTTCAGTATATGCTTTAAAATTATAAGCGCCAACTAATTATTCGTTCACATTAAAATTTGAGAATTTAATCATTAAAATTTACTAGTTAATAAAAATTAGCTTTCAATTTGTCATTAAAAAGATTATAGTGCAATTAGTTCACTTCATTAGAAGGATTAAATTACGGTTCCACGAATATATCTCAGTTGATTTTGGGACGCGTGTGCAAATTGACCACCAAGCTATTAGCTCATATATATGTCACCACATGGTCACAAAGTCTGCTAGTGGAAGGTTGGTAGATGTGGATTTGAGGTCAATGGAATTAAATAATATAAGATTGGAAAAGTATGCTAGTGGGTGGCTAGTAGGATGGACCTGAGGTCCATGGAAGAAAATAATATAAAATTGGAAAAGTATACCATTGATTTGCAAACAATGTGGGTGCAAAATGGGAGAGGTCATTTATGAGAATATTTTGAGAGCTCGAGCCATCAACATTATTATGTGTTTTAATACTATAATAATACATGTGATAACTAGTTATTGGTCCAAAATAAAATTCAAAAATTTAATTATTTGAGTTCAAGCAATGCTGACCATTTAAATTTACAAATTTGATAGATATTAATTCTCAGTTTGTAATTTTCGATCTTATAATGCAATTCGTCCCCAAGATTAGAATGATTGTGTGACTAAACAACTTAAATATGGACCTGCGGTCAATGGAAGAAAATAATGCAGCATTGGGAATTCATCATTATTATTAGTCAGTCAACTTTGAGGGCGTTCGACAGGTTTTCCACGCCAGCTTAAAGTCCTACCAAATTAAGTTGGTTCCGCGAAAGAGGAAGAAAAGAGGATGCTGTCAATGTTTGGAGAACTGATTTTTCTAGTCGCCAAGATCGCAAAACAGGTAAAAGAAGAAAAAAAAAAATTGTTTACGAAAGGCTTATTGGACTCTAGGCTAGTGTTATGGTTTGAGCTGCGAAAAGATTATCATGAACAGGGTGAAGTCATGATTTCTTCTTAGGGTTACCAAGACGAAATGACAATTACTTACAGTGTTGGTCTAGGGACTATAAATAAATAGAGAACTATGTCTTTTTCTCAAATTTTGCTTTAGATCTAAATTAATTGGATATAGATCTAAATAGAGAACTATTAATTTGAGCTACAGACAAATCAAATCATAATTATTTCAAAAGAAGGTCACATTACAAGCAACAACAGACCACAATATAAATTGTATAAGAAAATGGTGATTTTATTATGTAAAATTTTTTGGGTCTTGATTCTCTACTAAATATAATAGGCTTTTTTAATATTAAGAGGGTCAATTTATTATCTAAAATATTTTGAATATGAATTTATACTATATATAATAAGATTTGTTTTTAGACATTAGGGAGACCATGGCTCCCGTTGGCTCAAGCATAATTTGGTTCATGATCACATATGATTTTCAGCGTACTGGTACCCGACAGGCAAAAAAGTAAGTAGATCAGTCTCAAAGTTAAATAAGAAGAGTTCTAGTTATAAGATTATAGTAAATGATTGTTTTGCACAACAGTTAAAAAAAAAAAAAAAATTACTTACCACTAAAAGCGACCTTGGTTCTAGCAAATGGTGGTTTTGCAAAAGAGTTAATAAGTTACTTATTTTGCGAATGATCTTACCTACTACAAAGACTGATCTACGTACCACTAAGATGAATCTTTTTTTTTACTGTGGAGTACTGGTACCATTTATACCATTCACAGTACCATAGAATTTCCGAGTTTTAGCCTTCAAAGAGCAAGAATTCACAATACTAGCACTTTCGATGCTAAACATACTTTATCCATCTCTTTTCCTCTGCACATTTGGATAGGAGATAAAAATACTTCATTTGAATCCGGTTAAAACCAGTGCTTCAAACTTTTAGACCATCAAGATTTATTGTATTATATGATGAAATATAACCCACTGGTTTCTTGATCCGGTATTTTGCTAGAGGAGACGGCCTACCTTGAACAGGATCTAATTATTCGAGCCCATGTATCATCCTATTTAGGTTTTTCTACGGATCTCCCTTTTTTGAAATTATGAATCACCAGGCTTCAACTGTTCCACAAGGCGAAACTAAGCCTAGGAGCTAGTATCACCCGTCACTTGATCCGAGACTATTAGGTCGAAAAAATTTAAAACCAATTCCAATCTAATAGATGATTGGATTGGATTGGATTCAAGTTGGATCAGTTTGGTTGAAATTTTTATTTTTAAGTATAAAAGATTGATTTGGATTGGCTTAGCCAGGTCGGGTTGAAAAAATAAAGGCCTAACACCCGAATTAGATATGTTTAGGTCTTAAAATTTCCAATTGATATTTATCAAAAAAAAAATGATCGGGTTGGGTTGATTTTTGGCATGCCAGTCGGGTTAATCGGACCGGTTGGTTTTTGTGAACAGCATAGGAACTAACACTGAGCCGAAGTTACAACGTCGTCGTCCGGACATTTTCCTAGAAAGAACCACGTCTCGTATGATGGTCGTTTTACTTTGGCTGCTTTCAGAAATGGACAGTGCATGGCCAAACTCAAGTCTTCGTCTATAAGAGAATATGTGAAAGTATTATATCAATTACAGCTGGCGAGTGCTATGGACCGAGTGATCAAACATACATATGCTGTGATGGGTACACCAGTGGTAGTGGAAGACTACTCGATATGGGCCTGACGAGGTCAATGAAATTAAGTCAAATTAGACGGCTTTGGAGACGGCCAACACAATTGTGCCCTACAAAAGTTGGCTAGAATGGAGTTGTCCATTGATATTTATACGTTAACTAAGATAAAAATATGTAAAATTTAAATAAGTTAATTTGAAATTAATTTAAAAATAAATAATTTTTTAGTTACATAAAAGAAAATAAATTTTAATATAAAATAATAAAATTTTGATAAAATATTTAATGAGGTATTTTTAGTTTATTAATTAATAAAAAATGAAAAAAATCTAAATCCATTGATTCCTATAAAAAAAACCATAAAGAAAAGAAGAATGATGTCAATGTAATTAGGGAAACTGCATGATTTCTAAATTCAACTTGCCAATATCGCAAATCATGTATAAGAAAAACATATTACAAAATAAATAAATGAAATTTATGAATGGTTTATTGGTAAAGTTGGGGCGTAGTTAGCACATGCCCATAGGGTTAAATCGTCCTCCTCAAATTTTCAAAAAATGATATTTTTACCTATAATTTTATAAATAATTTTTAATTTTTTTTCAATAAAAATTTGTAAATGCCCCCTCAAATTTTCAAATATTCTATTTTTTCCTACAAATTTTAGAAACAAATTTTACTTTGCACTTCTAAAACTTTATAAATGCCTTCTTAAATAGTCATTTTGTTGTAAATATCCATTTATATATGTATATATATATAATACATATTTATAAAAGTCAAGTGTACTATTTTTTATTACAAACAATAAAAATAAAAGCTTATTGATTATAATTAATGGTTTTTCCAAATTAATGAATTTTTAGTCAAATCATATGATTTGAGCCTCCATAGGGAGAAATTATTTAGTAAGTCTAAAACATCACGCTAGCATGATGATATAGTGCACCCTACCTATTAAAATTAAATACATCATTTATTTTTTTATCAACTCAACTACATGGGTAATAAATATGAACATGTTCGGAAAGTTTTTATTTCTATTATTATAAAAAGCAGGCCAATCACCCTAAAAATTAGGTCAATCAACCTAAAAAAAAAACATATATTTATTTTTAATAGGTTGGGAGCACCACATCATTATACTGACGTGGTGTTCCAGACCTACTGAATAAGATATTAGCATAATGATGTGGTGTGCCCAACCTATTGAAAATAAATACATCATTTATTTTTTTGTCAACTCAACTACATGGGTAATAAATATGAACATGTTCGGAAAGTTTTTATTTCCATTATTATAAAAAGCAGGCCAATCACCCTAAAAATTAGGTTAATCAACTTAAAATAAAAAACATATATTTATTTTTAATAGGTTGAGAACACCACATCATCATATTGACGTGGTGTTCCAGACCTATTGAATAAGATATTAGCATGATGATGTGGTGTGCCCAACCTATTAAAAATAAATATATCATTTATTTTTTTGTCAACTCAATTACACGGGTAATAAATATGAACATGTTCGAAAAGTTTTTTATCTTCATTATTCTAAAAAGCAGGCCAATCACCCTAAAAATTAGGTCAATCAATCTAAAATAAAAACATATTTTTATTTTTAATAAGTTGACACTCTACATCATCATGCTGACGTGGTGTTCTAGACATACTGAATAAAACGTCAGCATGATGATGTGGTGTGCCCAACCTATTAAAAATAAATACATCATTTATTTTTTTGTCAACTCAATTACATGGGTAATAAATATGAACATGTTCGGAAAATTTTTATCTTCTTTATTCTAAAAAGCAGGGCAATCACCCTAAAAATTAAGTTAATTAATCTAAAATAAAAACTTATGTTTATTTTTAATAGATTGGTCACACCATATCATCATGCAGATGTTGTGTTCTGGACGTATTGAAAAATTTCTCCTTCACAGGTACTTAGTACCTTAGATGTTAATCCATGGCATGCTTTTCCAGGAATGATTTGGAATTGAGCCGGAAATTCCCGTGCGAGAACGATATCCTTTGTAAACTCTTTATCTTTTTCAATTTTTTTTCCTTCCAAATGGAATAGAACATAAACCCCTCATTCCAATTGGCACAGCGTAAAACAAATGGCACTAACAATCCCATTTTTTATTCATCGTTTTAGCACTTTATCTATGTTAGTTTTACTCCATACGATTGGATATTTTACTCTATACAATTGGATATAAGATCAAAATATTTCATTGAAATTAGGGTAAAATTGCAGTACTTCAAACTTTCAGATCATCAAGTTATATTGCATTACCATGACATCCATTGATTTCTTAAACATTCCTTGCTAGAGGAGACAGCCTAGCTTGAACCGGTTTAAGTCGTTATTAGCTCAAAATAGGTGACTGTCATATATGAACTCATGATAAACCATCTAATACCATCCGTGAGTCACAATTGTATTTTAATGGTAACATATAATTATATAGAAGAAATCAAAATATAAGAGTATGTGACTGATATATATGAACTGATAACAGCAAATGAGGGTCGCAAATAATTTTTGTGACAACGTAGCAGTACCGTGATAGTAAAAATGCCAGACAATGTGCTTACATGTGCATATATATAGCTTGTTAGAAAGATATTCTATTCGAAAGGGACTCCAGAGTCGAGACTGAAGTCATTTTTTCAACATATTTTCTAATATGTACAATACTTATTCTTCAATCACATAATACCAAAATAAAAAATTTGAGGAATTAAGCTTAGAGTGCTTGAATGGAAGGATATAAGTGTCATGAGACTTGAATGACCTTCAAGTTAGGATATATATACATATATATATATATATATATAGAGAGAGAGAGAGAGAGAGAGAGAGAGAGAGAGAGAGAGAACTTGGTGATAGAACTTCCAGTATATGACTCTGAAATCATGTTATAATAAAGCATAAAGAAAGAAGAGAGAGAAAGAAAGAAGGAAGAAGAACCTTCATAGAGAAAACATAATCTTTGTGTCAAATGCATTGCGAATTATACTCTTACATTGAGAAAAAGCCTCAATATATAGGCACAAGAGCAGTACTAGACAAGAAAAAGAAAAGGAGTGTTAGGTTTAGTTGGGGATTTGTGCATCAGAAGTGATGTATTTATTTTCTTCCTTGTAAAAATTTAAGTTCAGAGCAAGACAATTTTTGGAAATCAAGTGATGGCTCGAGGCATAACAGACCTGCATAAAAAAATCAGAGATTCAAAAAGGATTGCTTGATGAATGGCTTGATGTTGGCTTTAGCCATGATGGCTCAAGCGAACCCAGGATGGCTCGAGCCATGTGACAGGATCAGTTCGAACAAGAGTCCAAAACTTGATAAACCTAATATATATCTAAGGACTCTGAAACCAGTCACTATTCAACCAATGAGGAGGGTGATCTGCCCTTTCAGCTGAGACTAAAGTTGCCCATATGGCTTGTATTTGGGCCTTGGAGTTGGAATAAAATCAGGTGGTGTTGGAAGGGGATTCTTAGGTGGTTGTCCACTCTAGTTTGGGTGTCATATATCAGCCACATTGGTCTATCCCTTCGCTCACTAAGGATATTAGATCCTGCTGAATGGTAATCGGGGTTGGTCAATGGCCTTCGTGACTAGGCTGACAAAATGCACATGAGTTGGCCAACTAGGCCTTTAGAATGAAGTTCTCTAGATCCCTGGCATCCTATGATCTCCCTCTCCTAGTCAAGTCGGCTGTGGATAGCGGCGGACTTAAGATTTGTGTCAAGGGAGGGCCAAGATAACAAATTTAAAATTTTGTAGGGACCTAGGCAATTTTGTTAAAATTTTTTTTTTTGGTGGGGGGGGGGGGGGGGGGGGGGGACAATGCCCATATTTCATTGGAAATATCCAAAATTCTATAGGAATTATGGTAAATTTTAAAAATTTTGGGAGGGCCGCAGCCCCCGCCACCCCCCCTTGGGTCCGCCTTTGGCTTCGAGTAGGATTCTTAAAGTATTAGCTGATTCTAGCCATGTAAAGTGGGCCCGCTCGGCCCGACTTAGGTTGTGGCCCACTAGGCTTGGGCTAAGCTTTGCAGGCTCCCGCCAAATTTCGAGTCTGGCCAAACCAAAAATTGTGAATACTAGGCCCAAGCCTAGCCCCCTGCCTTAAGGGCTGGCTCAGGCTCGGGCATCAGGCCTTGAGCCTTGAGTTTGGACTTAGGCTTTTGGGTGGTGGCTCTTTGGGTGGGTTTGACAGGCTTTTGGGCGGGCTTGGTCAAGAATTTTTTTTTTTTTTTTGCATTTTAGTTTTTAAGTTTAATTTTAGTTTTATAAATTAATAATTAATAAATAGTAATCAATAATGCTTAAAACTAAGTTAAAGAATTAGTTAACTTATAAAAATCATACAAAAAAATATAAATGATTAAACTTATTATAAAGTATTGATTAATGTAAATTTATATAAACTATTAATTATATAGAAAATACACTTTTAATTAATAATTGATAATCAATAATGATTTAACTAAGTTAGAGACTAAGTCAAATTTATAAAAATTATACACAAAAATATACATGAGTAAACGATTAAACTTATAAACTATTAATTATATAAAAATATACTATTAGTTCTAAATTTATAATTTGGGTGGGCCTAGGGTCGGGCTTTTTGGGTGGGCCGAGCTTGGGCCAGGCTCGAGCTACCAAGGGTAAGGCTCAAGCCCGCCCATAGGGGGTTAGGCTAGGCCCAAGTCAGGCTCGAGCCGGGCTGTGACCTAGTGGGCCCAGGCTGGGCTTGAGTGGCCCGTGGGCCTCGGGCTATATTTACATCCCTAACTGATTCCTGATCTTGCTACTCTTTGTTTTTTTTCTGCTTTGTTTTGTTCTTCGTTGTATTGTCTTTTGGCTCAACAAAAAAAAAAAAAGAAAGTCAGTAACTATACATATTGGAGACATGTTTGGGATATAGAAAACAAAAAGAAGAGAGAGAAGTATATACGTAGAGAAAGATATGTACAATAGTGAGAAAGCAGATTATGAGTCTTTGAGCATACAGATCATCCACACCATTATTACCTCATTGAAGAATAAATCAGAGAGATCATTTACGTGGATTCTGAGGATGAAGAAGAGCACTGTTGTCACACTCACTTCTAATCAAGCGTCATTAACATATTCTTAGGGTGAATGTGATCGCACAGGTGACCAACCTGTAAGTAAAATCTTACAACAATCTCAAAGATAGAGATCTTATAAGAATAATCACAACATTATATATATATATATATATAAATCAACCCATAATCCATCTTACATCAAGATAAAAACCATTGAAATAAAACTAGTAATATTACAGGACTAAATATAAATAAACTCTAACACACTCTTATCTCACAATAACATGGTTATAGACCACCGACACATCAATAGGAGCTTCTCGAAGCTCTCTAACTCCACATCAACTACAATGACAATAGTTACCACAAAAGCCATGACAACTGCAGTGAGCTGAACCATCTCAACCTCACTTGTAAGAACAAACTGTGTGAATGTGAGCTATATATTAACATACTCACATAGATAATTAATACTCATAAAGAATGAATGATAAACAACCATTGAGTCAATCATTAATAGATAATCCCCATCAATAATAAGAAATGTCTCTTGTGATGCAATGTATAATACACCATATATGTGCTCTCTATTTTGATAATATTGGCCTAATATATCAATGACTTGTTATCAACGATGTCCCACATCGACACCCTTTTGGTTAGCCCCACATCGGCTAAACCTTAGGTTAGTCCCACATCGACTAAACCTCCTCCTTGCAATGCAGGCTATGCACACAATATATGTTGTATGCAATGCCACCTCATCATTCAACACCAACATCAATATAGATGGTAAGACATTTAATACAATATGAATAGGATTATCTTACTTTCCCCACCTTATGCCACGTTATAACCAAAATGATGTCACTCTTTAGATTGGACTGGAGTGTCTTGAATCACTTTCGCACCTATCATCCAAAGCCACATCAATCTTTATACAACATATGCATTACTTGATAAATAATGCATGCTCATAGCTTATCCTCTTTAAACATGTGATTTAGAACATTAATGATACATTAGAAACTCAATGGGATATGTTAAACCCTTCCTTAATGCAATACAAGCTCAAACCGGACAAAACCAACAAAAAAGTGCACCATTAGGCACCTTAGCCTGCCTACTGATGCCCTTCTCTAGAGGAGCTAACCACTAGGCGCACTCAGCCCGCCTATTGGCGCTTTTCTCCAGAGGAGCGTGCCACTAGGCGCACTAGCCGGCCTACTAGCGCCCTTCAAAGCCAACATCCTCACACTCCCAAGCCTCCTACAAGTCTAAAATGATGTTCTAAAGTCTCTAATAAGACTTTAAGCTCAAAACATGCACAACATGAAGATTCAAGGCTTCCTCCTAGGATACCCTAATCACCCTTCCTCCTCTTCACTTTAATTTAATTTTCATGTTATGAAATGATATGCTAGCATATAATATTAATAGGAATGTAATGAAACAAGCATAAACATAAGATTCCTCACCTCAAATAATGAAAACACAAGCTTCTTCTTGAATTCCTTATTCCTTTTCTTCCTTATCCGCTTTTTCTCTCTTTTTCTCTTTTGCCAAACACAATTACTACACAAGCTCCTCTCTCTTCTCTCCTCCCTTAACTTCAACCTAACTATAGATACAACTTATATTTATAGTTCCACATGTCACAGACACACACTGTGCTAGCAACAAGCACACACTTCCCAATAGATGAAGCACACACCTCACTTAGGTGAAGCACACACCTACACCTCCTTACTTCACTAATCCACATGATTAAGATAATTAATCACATTTATGATAATTAATCATCATTAACATTAAGATAAGCATGGAGATTAATTAAGCCAATTAATCAAGGATTAAGCTAATTAATCATGTTAAAAAATATGATAATTCCCCCATGGCATATTCTCAGTAAAAACATGCTCATCATGCTCCTCAATTAGTATAATCACACATTAGAATGTATGTAATTAAGCTAAACATGACATTAGGCAAGTTAAGATTTTATAGTTCTTCCTCCTTTAAGAATTTTGTCTTGAAATTCACTTACTAGGCTTGAATAAATATGGATATTGATTTCTCACTCTCCCATGTGGCTTCTTCAACTGAATGACTCCTCCACAACACCTTTACAAGTGGTATCACCTTGTTACGTAAAACTTGATCTCAGTGATCCAAAATTTGAATAGGTTTTTTAACATAACTCAAGTCATCCTCCAACTCTATCGGTTGCTATGTCAACACATGAGAAGGATCTGACATATATTTTCTCAACATTGAAACATGAAAGATAATATGCAATTTAGACATCTTTGGAGGCAAATTCAACTTATAAGCAGTTGTACCAACTCTTTCAACAATAATGTATGGTCCAAGGTACTACCTTGGACTTAACTTACCTTTCTTTCCAAATCTCAATATACCTTTCCATGGAGAAACTTTTAAAAACACTTGATCACCAACTTCAAACTATAATTCTCTTTTTCTATCATCCGCATAGTTTTTCTGCCTACTCTGAGCTACTTTCAAGTGCTATTGAACAACTTTGACTTTTTCAATAGTATCTTGAATCATCTCTAGACCCAATAACTATTTCTCTCCCACTTCACTCCAACACACTGGAGTTTTACACTGACGCCCATACAAAGCTTCAAATAGAGCCATCATATACTGGATTGATAACTATTGTCATATGCAAACTCCATCAAAGCTAGATGATCTGCCTAACTACCTTTGAAATCAAGTACACAAGCTCTCAACATATCATCCAAAGTCTGAATAGTCCTCTTTGGCTGGCCATCAGTTTGAGGATGAAATGTCGTATTGAACTTCAATGTGGTACCCAAAGCTTGCTGCAAACTAGGCCAAAATCTAGAAGTGAATCTTGGATCCCTGTTTACAACTATAGATACTGAAGCTCCATGCAATCTGACAATCTCATCACCATATAATTTAGCATACTTATCCAAAGTATAAGTAGTTTTAATCGATAAGTAATTCAATCTGTCCACAATCACCCAAATAGAATCAAACTCGCTTTGAGTTCTAGGTAGTCCCACTACAAAATCTATAGTGATGTGCTTCTACTTCCATTGTGGAATAGGAAGAGGTTGCAACAAACCTGCTGGCTTTTGGTGCTCTGCTTTTACATGCTGGCAAGTTAAACATTTTGCTACAAAATCTGCAAACTCCTTTTTCATACCAGGCCACCAATACACTTCCTGGAGGTCTCGATACATTTTGGTGCTCCTCAGATGCATAACATATAGAGATTGATGTGCCTCTTTTAAAATATCTCTCTTCAAAGCTTGATTGTTTGGTTCACAAAAGTGAGTCCTAAACATTATAGTACCATCTTCCTGAATAACGAAATTTGTTTTCGCTCATTCCTTTACCTGTTTTCTGAGTTTCTCAAGTTGTGGATCTTGAAGTTGTAATTCTCGAATTTGATCAAATAACAATGGTCTCACTCAGAACTATGTTAACACTGCATCAACTCTCATCATCTCAAACTCTACCCCTAATGCAAACAATTCTGCCCGATGACATTGAATATATGTCAATCTTTCTAAAGATTTTTGACTTAAAACGTTTGCTACCACATTAGCTCTTCCTGGATGATAATGAATGACATACTCATAATCCTTAATCAATTCGATCCATCACGGCTATCTTGCATTTAAATCTCTTTGGGTAAACAAATACTTCAAACTCTGATAATCTGTGAATATTTCGTAAGGCTCACCACATAGATAATGTCTCCATAATTTCAAGGCAAACACCATTGCTGCCAACTCCAAATCATGAATAGGATAGTTCATACCACTGTTGCCAACTCTAAATCATGAATAGGATAGTTCAACTCAGGAGTCTTCAATTGTTTGGAAGCATAGTGTTAGCGCCCTATTTTGGCCACTCGGTGATCTCTGGCCCGATTGGAAGCACTTACAAACCAACACAAGTATACTCAAGCCCAAACCGACTTTCCAAATCCAATCCAATCTGTCAATAGTTTTGCGGGCCCACTGGGCCCAATAGAGGCAAAATAACTAGAATGCCCCTCGTGCATTAGTCAATCCAATGTACGTCTTCCATAAGACAATAACTCCATTCAAATTCAAAGTCAAATCCAATAGTCCCGTCATTCGAGAAAGTTGATCTTTCATTGATGGTAAGACCATTCAACCCAGTATGGCATGATCACTGAGAAAGTTTATTTCTCGGATCGGTAAAGCCCCTTTCACACTCATCTCCAGAAAGTACCTAAGTCCCTGAGATGAAAGAGCAGTTCACTTCTGGCGCCTGCTAGCGCGCCAATGTAGAAGTCCACTAGTCTGGCACATTCCTTGAGAAAGCACAAACCCCTCAAGAACGGAAGACTGTCCAAGTCCAGCACGTTCCTTGAGAAAGCACAAACTCCTCAAGAACGGAAGACCGTCTGAGCCCAGCACGATCTTCGAGAAAGTTTATCCCTCGAGGCGGTAAGAACTTTCAAACTTGTCCATTGAGAAAGTACCAATTCCTCAAACATAAGTCCAAACCAGATTCAGACTAGTCAACACCAACGCCTACTGGCCTGTCCTAGTGAAAGATGACCATTTTGGGCTCGACACATTCTTCGAGAAAGTACCAAGTCCTTAGAACGGTAAGACCACCTTTCTAGGCCATCCTTAGACGGTCCGGTATGTCCAGTGCCATCCAATCAACCCCGGTCCTTTCCCAGAGGTTCCCCAATTAAAATGACCATTTTGCCCTTAGGCCTCCAAACGCTATAGAAAACCACACCAGCTCTGGGTATCAAACCGGCAACCCCCCTAGTTAACTATGGTTAACCCCAGTTAACTTTGGTCACCCTAGTCAACTCTGGTTAACCCCAGTCAACTCTAGTTAACCCTAGTCAACTTTGGTCAATCCTAGTCAACTCTAGTTAACCCCAGTCAACCATGGTCAACCCCAGGTCAACCTTAGTCAACCCAGTCAACCCCGACTAATCTTGGTTAACCTTAGAGCTCTCGGGATAAGGTGATCGTGATCCGATCACTCTCTTCAACCACACTGGCTCTAAGAATCAAAACGGCAACCTCTAAGGCACTTTCCAGAGTATTCCCTTCCATTTTTAGTTGGGCCTCGCCGTCTGACATTTTCCTTTTCGAACCAGAACCTCCCTGCTCCACTTCGAGTGAAACATTACCAATTTTTAGCCTTGAGCTACTTTTAGAAGCGCACACCAACCCCCCCAGGTTGTCAAAAGCGGTTACAAATTGACCAACATCTAATAAGCCCCGTATCCATCCTTTTTTCTAGTCCTCGATAAATGAGCCGCCGCTACTCTTAATGGCGCACGGCCAAAGCTAAGGCGTGTGCCAGTCGCATAAATCCTCTAGTTTTGCACTATAAATATAGACCTTCTTCCCTCACTATTTTGGGTGGAAAAAAAAATCCAAAAACACTCTCCCTCTCTTCAGACAGCTCTCGGAGCCTTATCTCCGTCTTTCGAAGTCTTGTCGACTGAGCCCTCGCCCGAAGCTTCGAAGCCTTAGCCTCTAAGCTCCATTGAAGGTCTACCCCGCTGCCCGGAAGCTCCCGACGTCTTCTCAAGACCAAGGCTCAAGCCTGCAACAAAGAAAGAAGAAACATGACAAGGTAATCCTCTATTTACCTTTCTATATTCCCCACTCTCTCTTCTCCCTTTGAGCCCACTTAGGTTCTTCTCATTTTTAACCCCCATCTTCTAAACTCCCCTTTTTTACATGTTTGGAGTAAGAGGACGCTAAGTCCATGTCAAGAGTGGACGAGAGGGGACTACCGATCGGGACTTCCTTCTTGACTTTCACAATCTTCTGTAGTATCCATTTTTTCTTCATATAAGTTCTTGGAGCTCTTCTTGGCCAACATTGATTAGCATAATGGCCACTCTTCTGGCAATAAAAACATCTGACTTCAGAAACATTTGGTGGCACAAAAAGGTTTTTGTATGACTTTTTATTTACAAAAGAATCATATCCAATTCCTCCTTTATCAAAGGTACATCTCTGGTTTGCCAAAATTGAGTCAAGGTTTTTTCTTCCTTTTACAAACTTTTCAAGAGTGTTGTTCAAGTCCTTGACTCTTTTTTTTAAAGACACATTCTCCTTTTTCAGTAGATTATTTTTAGAAGTCAGAGTTTCATTTTCTATGGTTAATGTAAAAATCATTTTCCTTAAAAGACAATTTTTCTCCTAATTTTTTGAATTTATTCATCAAATCATGAAATGCATCTTGAAGTTCATCAAAGGTAAAGTCAGATGTAGATATCTTAATCTCATTTTCTTAGGCCATTAGACAGAGGTTAGCCATCTCTTCATTGTCAGATTCTTCATTTGAACTTGATTCTTTATTGCCACTCAATGTTGCTGCCATTGCTGCAACTTCTTTGCTCTTTTTTCTTCTCTTTTTGAGTTGAGGACATTTAGCTTTGATATGTTCAGGTGTAAGCACTCTATTTTTGCCCGCTCGACAATCTCCGATCCATCCGAACTCGTATTCAAATCAACACATACATATTCAAGTTTAAATTAATTTTTTGAACTCAATTCAATTAATCCATCGCTTTGCAGGCCCATTGGGCCTAATAGAGGCAAAATGACCAAAGTGCCCTTGTGGTATTGCTCGGTCCAATTTTAATTGGCACGTCTTCCTAAAGACGGTAAGTCCTCCTCGTTTCAATCTAAAATTCAAAGTTCAAAATCCAATTTGATTCCAATTCAAATCAAATTTGGCACGCCTTTCTAAAAAGTTGATCCCTCAGGTGGTAAGACCATCCAATCCAACACGTTTTCTAAGAAAACTCTTCGGAACAGTAAGTCCCTTTAAACCTGTCGACCGAGACGGAAACCAAGTCCCTGAGATGGTAGAATCGTCCCCTTTTAGCACCTGCTAGCTGGCCAATAAAGAATGTTCGTTATTCGACACGTCTTTTAAGAAAGTTGATTCCTCAGACGATAAGTCCACCTAGCAGCTGCCCGAGATCAGGCAATCTCCAGAATGAACGCCAATCGTCGAAGTGACAAAAACACTCGTAAACATCGTAACCATTAGAGTGGCGGAAACACTCGCAAATAGGTCGACATTGAAAATTGCTAACAGACCCCCTATGTCATGGGACCGAACTCGCCTCTTGGCCGTGACACATTTACCAAAGGACGAGATACCTTTGGAAATCAACTCATCACAAACCATTAGAGTGACGAAAACACTCAAAACCCAAGTTAACATCAGTGCTTGCTAGCCCACTCTAATGAAAAATGACCAAACTGTCCCTTAGGCCATTTTCAACACTTTTTTGAGAAAGTATCTAAGTCCTCAGAACGGTAAGTCCACCATTCTAAGATCATCCCAAAGACGATCCGGCATGTTTAAGTGCCTTCCAGTCGATTCCAGGCCAATTCTAGGACTATTAGGTCAAAATGACCATTTTGCCCTTAGGCATCCGAGTGCCTTCGGGAATCACACCGGCTCTAGGTATCAAACAGGTAACCTCTTGAGAATGCTTTTAATAGTATTCCTGACCTTTCAATGCCTTTTCGGATCATTTCGAGTCAATTTCGGCAAATCCAGTGTGGAATGACCATTTTGTCCCTGGTGGGCTAGTTGCCTTTTCCAACCACACCGGCTATAGGTATCAAATCGGCACTCCCTCAGAACACTTTGGATAGTGTTTCTAACCTTCAAGTCCTCTTATGAGCCATTCCAAGTCCATTCCGATGGTTTTTCGGTCTAGTTGACCATTTTACCCTTAAAAGCTCAGTCGACAATTCCAACCCTGTTTTTCAAGTCTGTTACCCCTAGGATACTATTTTTAGGGGTTTTTACCCATTTTCGGCCTTCTGGATCCTTCCCGGTCTTCCAGAACATTCCCAGACCTTCTAGAGTCACTCCTAGTGGAGCCAAGCTAAAAATTGCATGGTAGTCACTAAGACTGGCGCCCAAATCTTCTACCTTGCGTATCAAGGGTTGAAGATATATTTCTTGCCACCTTAAAATTTTTCTAAGTGGCTGGCACCACTACTAGTGGCGCTAAGCCAAAAAATGGCCTGGCGCCACTAGGAGTGGTGCTAGTGTATTTTTAAGTCTGGCGTTAGGTCAATCTTTTGTCTATAAATATAGAGCCTCCCCCCTACGTGAAAGAGGTCAACAATCTAACACCAGAAACTCTATCTCTTGATATACAAACTTCGAACTCTCTTCAAACCCTAGTTCTCTTAGGCCACGTCAAACCCTAGCCCCAATACACTTTAACCCTAGCATACATACACTTAATACACGCCTATACGAGCCTCCAAGCTGACCATTGAAGACTCAAGGTGCTGCAATCTCAAAGTTCAAAGCGAAGTAAAATAAATAAAGTAAGCAAATCGAAGAAGACACATGGTTGGTTTTCTATTTACGTTTATACAATTCCCCCCTTCTCTCTTCTCTCTCCTAACCCACTTGGGTTTTCTTTTATTTTAATTCTCTATCTTCTTTCCTCCTTTCTTGCATGCTTCAAACAAGGATATTTTCGATTTATGTGTAGAAAGAATGGTTGAAAGTTACTATGTTAGGGGCTTTCTTCTAATTTAACCTTAGACCATGTGGATTTAGCCCCCTTGATTATGTGATGAAGCCTAAACCTTGTATATTCACGACCCTACTTGCATTTTGCATATCATGCTCATGCATCTCCTCAAAGTCTTTTTCTAACCTTGTTTTTGAAACTTGCATCAAAATCTCTTTCAAAACTTGCATTAAAAATAACTTCTTTCAAACTTGTTTTTAAAATCACAATCTTAAGATGATTCTAACCACCCCATGGTTATGGTTGTTTTAGGAAAGTGTTACATAAGTTTTGAGTGTAAACACTAAAATTGTTTTTGTTAAAATCATAATCCCGAGGTGATTCTTGTCATTCCATGGTTAGGGTTGCTTTAGGAAAGTGTTATATTTAATGGGACCAATATGGTCCATAGTTTCAAATTCTTGTTGTGTTCAAAGTCATAATTCTAGAATGGTTCTAATCTTCTTATGGTTAGAATCATTTTAGGAAGGTGAGATATTTTTAAAGACTTGCAAAAGTCCACATTTAAATCCCTTTCCAAATTGCTTTTCAAACTTACTTTCCAAAACCTCTTTTTTAAATTCTCTCCAGAATCTCTTTTCAAATCTACTTTCTAAAACTTCTTTTCCAATATACTTTCTAAAAACTCTTTTCAAATTTCCTTCCTATAAATCCTCTCTTCAAAATATCTACTTTTTAAAATCTCTTTTTCTTGAAATCCAAGTCAAACCTTAGAATCCATGATTAGGAAACCCTAATTCCTCTTTTGAAGTTTTGATTTTCTATTTTGCCTCAAAACATAGATTTTCAAAACTCTATTTTCTACATCAAAATCATAGGTTTCCTAAACCTCTTTTTATTTTTTATTTTTTTTATGTCAAATCATATTTTCTAAATCCAAGTTGTCCAAATCTCATCCTTTCCAATTTCATGTCAAATCTAATCTTTCAACTTAGGAAACCAAATCCCAGCTCCAATTTAGGAAACCAAATCCAATCCTACGTTTTGGAAAACAAAATCAAATCATATTTTTTTGAAAATAAAATTCAATCTTTTATTTTAGAAAATAGAAATCAAATCTTTCCTAATTCTAACCTTTCCTAATTCTATTCCTTTCCTAATTCCATACCTTTTCTAAATCTCAACTTTCTAAATTCTAAATTATCAAATCTTTCTTAAACTTAAATCTCTCTTAACTTCAAGTATTTTCAAAAGTCTTTCTTAATTTCAAATCTTTCTAATTCTAAACTTTCTAAATCTAAACCTTTCTTAAATTTAAAACTTTCTAAATTCTAAACTTTCCTAAAGTAGAACTTTGTTAAAGTATAACTTTTCTAATTCGGAACTTTCCTAATATGAAAACTTTCTTAAAACGAAACTTTCCTATTTTTGAAACTTTTCTAATTTCAAGATTTCCTAAATCCAATCTTTCCTAAACTCCAACTTTTCAAATTTTCTAAATAAAACTTTCAAGTCAAATCTTCTCCAACCAATCTAAGTTTTTCTAAATCAAATCAAATCAAATCTTTCCTAAACCCTATTGTAAGATTTCTAAAAGCAATCTTTCTAAAATCAAATTTCATAAGTTCAAATCAAGTCCTTCCAATCCAATTGCATGTTCCAACCTTAGGTAACCTAAACCCTAGGAGGCCTAAACCCTAGTTCAACCCTTGCCCTAGAGTTAGGAATCTTCAACCCTTTTCTAAAACTCCTTTCCAAACCAAGATGATTTTTCAAATTCCAACTTAAAAAATGTTTTCAAAACTCAACTCTGTCTTTCCTAATCTAGTCCAATTTTTCTTTCAAAGATCAAAACCCCTTTTTCAAGTCTAATCCTAAGTCTAGGTTCAATTTCAAATCTTCTATTCCAAGTTTAAAATTAAATCTCTTTTTCAAATCAAACTCTTTTCAAATCAAATCTTTTCAAATTAAACTTACCAAAACCTCAAAGTGTCTATTTTCAATCGGACTCTTATCCGAACTACGACTAACCTGATTCCCAAAAAGGAATATGTATGCAACCCTTATGGTGCCGTCATAATCTTTTTCAAGTTTTCAATTTCTTAATTTATTTCAAGTTTCTAATTCCAAAATCTATTTTCACATCTCTATTTTCAATTTTTAAAACTTTCTTTCAAAAATCAAATCTATCTTTCAAAATCCATTTGACATTCAAATCAAGTCTTTTCAAATTTACTTTCAAAATCAAAGTCTTTTCTTGCACTTGCATATCATATATCATGTCAAACTTCTTTCTAAAAGTTCTTTTCTAAAGTGGATAGCATTGGATATTTATTAATCAAAGATTCTGAGTGAGTGAACCTAGAGTGAATAGACATGTAGGTATTGCAAGGGCGGGGTAGGGTGATGGCTTAGTGCGTCGTCCCTACATGTAACCAACATCCGAACCTAGAATCACTGATTTTTGAAAGACCAAATGGAGTTACTTTCAAAAAGGGCTTAAATACTTTTAAAAACCCTCTCTTGAGGAAGTTTTCAAATCTTTTCAAAAACCCTAAGTGTAATCTTCGGATTGTGCTTAGTTTTGGGTGACCTAACTCACTTTAATCAAGTTAGGTGGTGACTCCAAATTGTTTTCCAAAAGCCCTTAATCAAATCAAATTTTCTAATTCAAACCTAGTCGCACTTGTCCTTCTAGGAGGATGAATTCTAACGAGAGAGCACTGTATTTTTTTCACTTGTCTTTTTCGAGTGTGAAAAATTGGGGTGTGACACCAGGTTTCTTGCACTCAAAGCAGATGATTGTAGAGTCTCCTTTGCTTGATTCTCCTTTAACTTCAGGCTTTTTGTCTTTCTTCAATTTCTTGGTAATAAGAGCTATGTCCTCATCCTTTTCTTTATCACTGCCTTGCTCATCAGTGGTAGATTTGAAGGCAATAGTCCTTCTGTTTTTCTCATCATCATCTTCCATATTTTGTTTCTGAGTTAGCTCATAGGTCATGAGTAACCCTAGTAGCTCCTCTAGTGACAAAGTGTTTAGGTTCTTAGCTTCTTGTATTGCAGTCACTTTGACTTTTCAATTTTTTGGCAAAGATCTAAGTATCTTCCTAACCTGCTCATTGTTAAAATAGACATTTCCAAGAGATTTTAATCCATTAAGAATATCGATAAATCTGGTAAACATTTCAGCGATAGATTCCTTAGATTTAATTTTAAACATCTCATAGCCATGCACAAGAGGATTAATTTTTGACTTTTTTACTTGATTTGTACCTTCATGAGTGACTTCTAACCTGTCTCAAATTTATTTTGCAGTATCACAGGTAGAAATTCTTTTAAACTCAGTGGGATCTAATGCACAATATAGCAAATTCGTAGCCTTAGCATTGGCTTGCATAATTCTGAAATCATCAGCATCCCATTCATCTTTAGGTTTGGCCACATCAACAATTTCAATAGTTTGAAAGGAATTTTAGGTCCATTCAAAATGATTCTTGACAATTCATAATCCACAGATTGAACATAAATCTTCATTCTATTTTTTTTCAGTAATTGTAGTTTGTACCATTAAACACAGGGGGTCGGTCTGTAGACTGACTTTTTGCAAGAGGATTTCCAGCAATATTGACCATGAATCTTACTCAAAGATGTAAAGCCTAATTGCGAGCACTAAGCTCTGATACCAATTGTTGGCAGGAGATTAACCCGAGAAGGGGGGGGGTGGTGAATTGGGTCTTTCAAAAAATGGTTAATTTAAACTAATCGGGAGGAACACATTAACCACAATATAAATCAGTTAGAGTATAGTTCGGATAACAACTTAAAAGATATTTATAAAAGATTGCCCTAAAGATGAAATGCAATAACAAATGCAAATATGTATGATGATTGCTAACAAGTATAGATAAGTCACACACACAGCAGTAAAACAAGGCATATAAATTTTATAGAGGTTTGGCCCAATCCTTGCCTACGTCCTTTCTTCCTTAATCCTCTCGAAAGTATTCCACTATGTAATCATCTTCTTACATAGCTGCTGGTTTCTTCAAGTACCCAGCTTACTATTACATTCAAGGATTTACACAAACCCTTAACCACTTAGAAGCTTCAATCCAAGCTCTCGATCTACACGTATACAATGAATTTACACTCACTCAATAAGGTTACACCAACCTTCTCAAGAATAATGGGTTTGTAATTACAATGTGTATCACTCTCAGAAATGAATAAATGAAGATTAAAGCTCAATAAACTCTTCTGGACAGAAACAGATTTAGAGCAGTGAGGAATGTTTGGGACTTTTGGATTTGTACACTTTAAGATTTTTGTCTCTTACCCATAAACGAGTTTGAACCCATATATATATATATATACTCTCTCACAAAAATTAGCCGTTAGAGTTGTTGGAGGTGCATTTAATGCTCGGGTAGCTAAGACAGACAATTTAAAAATCTGACTGTTGGTGCCTTTTTCATTCATCAGCCGAGATTGCTAGCAATCTCTACTAGTGTCGCCAATTTGGCTTCCTGTTACTTCTGCTGCCACTTTATCTTGAACATTTTCCTTTCATTCTATAAATCAGTCTTCGATGGTGGGAATGTGTCTAAGCTTTTTTGATACCCTTGGTAGCTATTCTAACATTCTAGACAAATTTAGCCTTTAGCGATCCATTGTCGACCAATCTATTTGGTGTCAGCAAACTACTTTTGCTAAGGGAGTTTTTTTGTTGGACTGACCATCAGGTATCACCAATCATCTGTATTGTCGACAATCTTGACAGACATTTCTTTTGAAGTTTCTTCATAAAGCTTTGAAGACAAGATGCCTTAGTAGATTGATATGACTACGAGGATCGAGAGTCTTCAATGTGAACGAGTTGGCCATAGATATTGCTAATCATATGTTAGTTTAGACTTTATCTCTTCTTCTTTATGAGATAACACTTTCAAGAAGTTGTTACCACCATTGGCTGGTATTGGCACTACTGGCTTTGAATTGTTCTTTCGTATATTTCTTATGAGCCCTTCATAGTGTCAACAATCTTATAAGATGTTTGACAAAGTCATCCATGTTCTTGATAAAAAACTTCACAGTTTTAACTTTGTTTGTTGTAACTAAGCTGCATACTCAAGATAGAACATTAGTCCACAGTAATTAGGTTTTGCTATCATCAAAATCACTTATGGAGATCAACCCTTGGGTTGACAAAACTAACACAACAACACCATACAGTTCACTGCAACTCTATACACCAACTCCACAACATAATATGGGTTTTAAACTTTGGCTTAAACCACAACTCTAATACCAATATGTCACACCTACTCCTAATCAAGTGTCATTATCACCTTCTTAGAGTGAATGAGATCGCACATGTCATTAACTTGTAAGCGACACCTCATAACAATCCCAATGATAGAGATCTTATAGGAATAATCACACATTATATATATAAATCAACCCATAATCCATCTTACATCAAGATAAAAACCATTGAAATAAAACTTACAATATTACAGGACTAATTATAAATAAACTCTTACACACTCTCATCTCATAAACAGCATGGTTATAGACCACCGACACATCAACAGGAGCTTCTCGAAGCTCTCCAACTCCATGTCAACTACAATGACAATAACTACCATAAAAACCGTGACAATTGTAGTGAACTAAACCATCTCAATCTCACTTGTCAAAACAAATTGTGTGGGTGTGAACTATATATCAATGTGCTCAAAAAAATAATCAATACTCATAAAGAATGAATGATAAAAAACCATTGAGTCAATCATTAATAGATAATCCCCATCAATAATAAGATATGCCTCTTGTGATGTAATGTATAATAAACCACATACGCGCGCTATTTTGATAATAGTCGCCCAATATATCGATGCTTGTTATCAAGAATGTCCCACATCGACACCCTTTAAGTTAACCCCACGTTAGTTAAACCTTAAGTTAGTCCCATATCGACTAAACCTCCTCTGTGCAATGCAGGATATGCACACAATATATGTTGTATGCAATGCCACCTCATCATTCAACACCAACATTAATATAGATGGCAAGACATTCAATACAATATGAATAGGATTATCTTACTCTCCACACCTTATTCCACTTTATAACCAAAATGATGTCACTCCTTAGGTTGAACTGGAGTGTCTTGAACCGCTTCAGCACCTATCATCTAAAGCCACGTCAATCTTTATACAACATAGACATTCCTTGATAAATAATGCATGCTCATAGTTTATTCTCCTTAAACATGTGATTTAGAATATCAATGATGCATTAAAAACTCAATAAGATATGTTAAACCCGTCCCTAATGCAATGCAAGGTCAAACCGGACAAAACCAACCAAAGGAGTGCGCCAAAAGGCACCCTAGCGCCCCCCCCCCCTATTGGCACCTTTCTCTACAGGAGCCCACCACTAGGCACCTTAGCCCGCCTATTGGTGCTCTTCTCTATAGGAGCATGCCACTAGGCGCACTAGCCAGCCTACTGGGGCCCTTCACTACTAGGTCCTAAATTACAACTTTTTAGACCAAAGTTTGAGCAACTCAAGACCAACATCCTCACACTCCTAAGCCTCCTATTTGTCTAGAATGATGTTCTAAAGTCTCTAACAAGACTTTAAGCTCAAAACATGTACAACATAAAGATTCAAGGCTTCCTCCTAGGAAACCCTAGTCACCCTTCCTCCTCTTCACTTCAAGTTAATCGTCATGGTATGAAATGATATGCTAGCATACAATAATCAATAGGAATGCAATGAAACACACATAAACATGAGATTCCTCACCTCAAATAATGAAAACAGAAGCTTCCCCTTGAATTCCTTCTTCCTTTTCTTCATTCTCTACTTTTTCTCTTTTTTTCTCTTTTGCCAAACACAATTACTACACAAGCTTATCTCTCTTCTCTCCTCCCTTGACTTCAAGCCAACTATAGATACAACTTATATCTATAGCTACATATGTCATACACACACACACACATATACACACAACGCTAGCAATAAGCACACACCTCCCACTAAATGAAGCACACACCTTATGCACTCATCTCACTTGGGTGAAGCACACACCTAGGTGGCATACACCTCCACCTTCTTGCTTCACTAATCCACATAATTAATATAACTAATTACACTTATAATAATTAATCATCATTAATATTAAGCCAAACATGGAGATTAATCAAGGATTAAGCTAATTAATCATGCTAAAAAATATGATAATCCTTCTATGGTATGTTCTCATTAAAACATGTTAATCAAGCTATTCAATTAGTGTAATCATACACTAGAATGTATACAATTAAGCTAAATATTACATTAAGCAAGTTAGGGTTTCACAACTGTGGTAATTCACTACTAGAGTCAAGGATTGGGAGAGTAGAAATTCGAGGAGTTGAGTAAGAAAACTTCAACCAAATTTTATGGGATTCGAACGACATTTGTGGAGTTTTGATGTTATGGTTGTAAGTTAGTCTTGTGGAAATTATTTATTGATAATGCTTGGCTTGCTGGATATAGTTTTTTTGTTCAAGTTGGATTTACATGAGAAATTTTGCGTCTTTTTTCTCTTACACTATTTCATTAATGCTTTGTGATGAATGCATATGAATGATCACTGTAGATAGCGCTAATCAGACCTATGCTTGTTCGAATGACCTATTCTGCAAAGCAGCCTAAAATGGATCACAAACCTAAGGCCCACTAATAAAAGCCAGGGCAGACCTACTTCTAAGGCATCAGAAATGAAAGTCGAGAGACTGGGCCTCATTGAGGAAGTGAGAGCATGTTCATTCCCACAAGTCTAGTACCAAACGAAGGCCTTGAGAGTTTCAAGGGCCCTTCCAAGTACAAGGAATAAAAGAGAAATATCATTCTGCAAAGAAAGAGAGAGACAAACCGTTGTCCTAGAGATTCTAGGGGGAGACCATCCAGGCCACATGGCAAGGCCTTGGGAGCTGATATAGAATGAATATCACAAACGGCCTAAGGAATCAAACTCATTGCTTTGGCTACAAGTTTCCAACAACTTGGCTTCGAGGTTCTTTTGGCTCCAAGTTTCCTTGAGCTATATAAATAGATGTAAGGGCTTTGTCTCAAGGCAGTTTTTTGATCAATAATATTGAGAGTATTCTCGTATTCCTTTCGACTTTTTTTATCCTGTGTGAATTAACCTAGTTGTTGTCTTATTCTAGTATTTTGTGTGAATCAATGAATCCTAGTCTATTTATCCATTTATTCTACACACTTCCCTGCATTAGTTGGTATCAGAGCGAGACTACGTTCTTGCAGTCATGCTGTTGAGAAAGGTTTATGCTATGAATGAGATCTCTTTCAAAAGTATAAAGCAACAACTTGAGATTTTGAGTCAACAAGTTGCCATTCTTATGCAACACCAATAACAATAATACCCAAATCCACGACCTATGGACGAGGATGGCAGTATGATGGAAGAAAAAAAAGAAAGAAGAAATAATTGAGAGTAACAATATTCTTTATTTTTTTGGAAGATAGCTCCATGGATTGGGATTCACCACCAATCTTTGACGATTATTCTGATTATGATAGTGATAGGTTTGATGGCGATTGTTTGTTCACATCAACAACTATTCTAGTTCCAGTGGTGGATTGGAGCAGGCCACCAATTTTTTATGGAGAGTCATCTATTGTGGAAGAAGCATCCACCGAAAAAGAACCATCTAATGAAGAAGAAATTAAAGAGGATTGCACAAAGTTATTTTTGCCAAAAAACGTACTTCAAGTTGGTTTTATTGAATACTTTCAAGTAAGTCATCATTATGAAGATCCATTCTGCTTTAAAAGTTGCAACTTATCTTCTTCGTGGTTCATCAAGAAACTAATTATGAATTATTTTATTTTGACCCGATGGACTGACTAGATAGAAGTTGTAACACAAGTTGAAAAGTTTAAAGTGCTTTTCGAAATACAAACTTGAAGTTCAAGTTTTACGGCAGAGTTGCTTACATCATCTTTAGAATTTGAGAGTGAATTCTCTCTAATTTGAGGAGAATGATGCGGAATGAATATCATAAACGGCCCAAGGAATCAAACTCATTGCTTTAGCTACAAGTTTCCAATAACTTTGGCTCCAAGGTTCCTTTGGCTTCAAGTTTTTAATAACTTTGGCTCCAAGTTTCCTTTGGCTATATAAATAGATGTAAGGTCTTCGCTCCAAGGCAGTTTTTTGATCAATAGTATTGAGAGTATTCTCGTATTCCTTCCGACTTTGTTATTTTGTGTGAATTAACCTAGTTGATACATTATTCTGATATTCTGTGTGAATTAACAAATTAGGAAGAATCTAGTTTTCATTATTCTGTGTGAATCAACGAATCCTAGTCTATTTATTCCTTTATTTTACGCGCTTCCCTGCATCAAGAGGCCTCCGAAGAATAAGGAGTGGACCATCTTTGGAATAGAGGTAGTTACAAGTGGTCCCCACCCTTGGGACGTGGTGGCGTGCATGGGTTGATTGACTAGAATGGAGGGACGTTGAGTGGCAACGCACGTGTCCCATGAGCGGTTAATGGAAGACCGCCACTTGGCCACCCTCGACTTGGTAGGGCCCAAGTGGTCCACACTCCACGTGCCGAACCTTGAGGGGTTCCTTGGTGCCCAAGTACTAAGAGACCTCTATAAATAGCTAATTCCACCTTGCTGGGAGCAGAGGTCTTCTTCCCCAAGAGAGAAAAGGGGAGAGAGAGAACCATTGCTCTGGATTAAGGGAGAGGCTCCAAGCACCACCACACTGCCATCTCTCTGGCCCTTCTTGCTCCGTTCATAGCCTCCATACTCCACCACGTCCACAGTCCTACTGACCAAATACCCTTCTCAACCTCTCCAGAATGAACCGGTGAGAAGAGAGGTTCTCCATCTTTTCACTCTCTACAATCACGTAATAAAAGAGAATTAGACTTAGGGCTCATATGGATATAGCTACACTTACAAGTGTTAATCTAGGAAATTTGAATTTTCAAAGAGAAAATACATAAAAGATAAAACTAAACATATAAGGAACATAGTTTTGCACCTCTGGCTCCATTAATTGGGCTACTCCGTTTGGGTTTCTAAGGTCACATCTCTTAACTCATCTTCTACATTCTACTAACAGTAAAACGTACATGTTTTCTGGAATTAATGAGAATTACAATTTATCTCGAATGGGGAAACGGTGGAAAGGCTGAGAGATAACTCGGGCTGAACTGATAGGGCAGGAAAGTGTGGGTTATTTCACCAATCATATATGTGCATGTATATATAGATATGTATGCATAATGTGTGTGGGAACACAACAAACATACATCGAGTCATGTCAGCAGCCACAAAAGCACAAACACGAGCGAGATAACTCAAAACTGGCTGCAACCTAAGCTCAACATTGAAGTCTCTTAATGCTTATTCCGATATCCACCACCGAAGATGTATCTAATGCAGAGCAATGCATAATATCTTATCGAACAAAGGAGTGGAAATAATTGGGAATGAGGTACAAATTATTCTTCTTCTTTAAGCCTGCTGCAAGTATGTCTGTCATGTCAAGTTCTTCTGGCTTAGTTCCATTTGGGAGTTTCCAGTCGAAATAATAAAGCAACTGAGCAAGTGCAAGTTCAACAACAGCCGTAGCATATGATATGCCTGGACATATCCTCCTACCAGCCCCAAATGGAATGTATTCAAAGTCAGTCCCTCTGAAACTAATGGAACTAGAAGAACCCATTAGGAACCACCTCTCTGGTTGAAAGCTATCCGCATCGGCCCAATATGTTGAATCTCTACACATTGCCCACACATTAATTAAGACTATGGTTTTTGCTGGTATTTCATAACCGTTAATCTCACATCTTTCCCTGGATTCTCTTACTATCAATGGAAGAGGAGGGTGTAACCTAAGTGTTTCTTTCACAATTGCTTTTACGTAATCAAGTTGTTGAATCTCTCTCTCCTCAATTTTGTTCTTTCCTTTAAAGGCCTGCCGCACTTCAGCTTGTACCTTCTCCATGACTCTTGGGTTTCTCATGATTTCTGACATTGCCCATTCTATGATTGTTGATGAAGACTCACCTGCTGTCCCATATATTTCCTGAAAAATACGTTATGCATTAAAAATAATATAAAATAACAAAAACAATCATATGTATTGCTTGAAACAAGCTAACTAATTTCATGAATCTTACTGGTATGTCAGCAATACTTGTTCTCTGTAAAATGGAAGCAAGAAAAGAAAGAGAGAATTGACTATGAACATCGGGAGTATGCCTTTTTGTATTGCTTTTCCATATTATATATGCTAATGTTAATGCAACTATTTTTTATAAGTACTACTAACTTGACGCACAAATACTGATCATTAATATGACTGAAAAGCATGCCTAGAATATACTCTCCATCATGCTAAAATAACATCTTCTAATTAAGATCGGCTTGAATTTTCCTTTAAAAAACGAGTACTGGAAAATGAAGTAGCCTTTGTTTATCCTGCCAAATATGGTTTAGTACCAGAAAAAAAAAAGAAAAGACAAAAAGATTCTTTTGAAACATACCGACATGAAATCTTTGATGGTACCAGTTGTTATAGGAATCTTCAAGTCGTTGCTCTCCTGAATTCTGAAAAGAACATCAACAAGATTTTCCTCCATAGACTTGGAGGTGAATTTTGTTTGTGATTTATGCTTGTTGATAATGGCGTCAAGAATCTTGTCACGTCTTTGGTGAAGTCTCTCGTACATAGTCTTCTTCCCACTAACGAAGCAAAGAAATTTAAGCGAAGGGAAAAAATCATGAAAGCCAAACCCTCCAGCTGCACTGATATCTTCAAGCGTTGACATGAATTTATCTTGATCTTCATCCTTATTACCGATTACTACCCTGGAATTAATGTTACTTACGAACGAAGACATCTTCTTCCTTAGATTGATGGGAATTCCTAGCTGGGAGGATTGAATGGATTCAATTAGATTCCATACCTCCTCCTCTCTTACTGATTTAAAAGACTGGATGCGCTTAGCACTTAAGAGCTCAGTGAGACATAACTTTCTGAGTTGTCTCCAGGAATCATTGTAGGGAGAGCAAATCAAGCTTGATTTGTATGACATAATCTCTGAGGCTAAACATGGAGGCCTTTGCGCGAAGTTAGGATCGTGCCTCTTCAACACCTCTTCCGCTATCCTCGGTGATGAAATGAGGATAGACGGAGCCTCACCCAGCTGCAGGAACATAATGGGTCCATGTTTCTTGGCTAAGTCTCTCGTTACATGGTGTGGTGGGCGGCCAATCAACTGGTGCAAGTTACCTAGCAGGGGCAGTTTCCATGGGCCTGGTGGCAATTTTGTGGTTAGAAGGGGGCCTTGGGTTTTAGATCTCTTCCAGAGTTTCACAATAATCGTGAACAGGAAGATCAGTACGAAGCTGTATATTAACAATGGCAAAGAGGGAGGAAGATGGAGCATGATCAGAAACATTGGAAAAGTTTTTATCTTTCTTTTGTTTGGAAGGTGCCTATATATATATTATATATATGTATATGTGCAATTTGATTGCTAAACTTGGTGGCGACTATATATACAATTTAGCAATATGAAACTCTCTCTCTCTCTCTCTCTCTCTATATATATATATGTATAGTGACTACGGCAAGGATATATATTTCAGTTGAAGATAGACTAGTAGCGCTATGGACCTAAGGTCAACGGAAGAATATAATGAACGAATTGAAAAGTAGTACTAGAAAAAGTCTCGATAATAACATTTCTCCGAATAATTAGAGGATTCATAGTTATTAGTCAAATTTGATGGCCTTGGAGAGGTTTTCAATGCCACCAGCGCCTAGGGCCTACCAAAGTTGGCTCGATCTGAGCTCCTCGTTGTTATGCTTTGAGTAACTTTTATTAGTTGACTGGTCAGCACCATTGGCTCACTATGACCAACTTTAGTCCCTTACACTTGATGACCAATCTCCGTCAGGCTTAAGAAAATGCCCATATCTAGAAATTATCTACCCAAGATTGTCCCTTAGCGCGCAAGTCCCGCGAAAAAGAGAATGATGTCAAAGTGATTTGGTTTGAACCTTCATAGATCAAGAGTTCACGGGACATTAATTTTAATGATTAGAGGACAGATTTTGAATTGAGTTCGAAATTATCGTGCGAGAACGTTATTCCTCGTAAACTTATTATTATTATTTATAGATTTTGTTCTTGCAAACGGTGTAAAAAATAGACCCTTCATCCTAATCGGCATAGTCCAAAACAAATGGCGCTAACAATCTCATTTTTTTATTCCTCATTTTAGCACTTAATCTGTACTTTTTTGCTTTATACAATGGGATATGAGATCAAATACTTCATTGGAATTCGGGTACCATCAGGGCTTCAAACTTTTAGACCAGCGAGATTTATATTGCATTACCATTAAATCCACTGGTTTCTTGAACATTATTTTTCTTTTGAGATGGCCAAAAGAAAAATTCCTTCTGCAGCTGATTGCTAATTTTTTTTCTTTCCTCACGTCTCTATAACAACAATAAATAGTTTCGCATTTGAAAATGTAGTAGTGAGAATAGAATTTTAAAAGATTTACATATGTATCCTGTGTGTCTACCTTTAGTAATTATAAAACAAAGCTTGGTGAGCGTTCTTTGCACCGTCCCAAAAGTCGTGACTGCCTGCCTCTTCTGACTGGAAACTTTGGCGGGGCTACTTTGGAACAATATAATCACTATTTTCATTCCAACTTTTGAGCATAGGGTTTTTTTAGGGGTCCACTTCTTGACTATAAATTTAGGGCCATCCTTCTACCGTTTTCTGACCGGAAATTTGGAATGGCCATTTCAGGACAAATGGGATCACAGTTTGCAATTTAGCTTTTAACCGCGTGAGAGTTTTCGAGGTCTACTTCTTGCCCATAAAAGTAAGGGTCAGAATTCGACTGCACTGAAAGTCATGATTTCTTACCCACTTTTGACAAAATACTTGACAATAGAATCACCATTTTCATTCCACGTTTTGCACTTGCAGTCTTTCCGACTGCACTAAAATATGGGGTCACCCCTTCCACTGTCCTGAAAATCTTGATTTGCGGCGCCCTTTTACCGGATTGTTTGACTGGCCATTTCGGGTCACCTGCCTACTCTTCACTATATCAGGAATATTGCTACTATCGTACTACATTGCATGCATTGTCCATGGCCTGCCCTTTGATATTAAAAAACACACAAAAAAACAAAAAAATCAATTGGAACAATCATCTTCGCTGTAAGCATCAAGAAAGTAATATTTTGATAATATCCATTCACAAAAATTCTGCAAGCAACAAAGTAATTTGGAACTACTACTTCTCAAGGCCCACAACATACAAGCAAAATCAGCTCAATGAACACAATAATTTCAAAATGCAACAAAGTTTCAGTCAGCATTCCACGAACAGGGAACTAAATTAACGTACACTTGGACATTTTTCGCATATTTTATAAAGCTAAAAAGATAATTGAAACTTTGATTAAAATGTAATTTGGTTGAAGGAGATTAATTTAAGGGTCTTCGAGCCTCATTTTTCAGCCGCAGCTGCAGTTTTGCAGACACGGCATGCATTGTTCTGCAAAAGTCACTTGTTCATGCAATGTAAGTGATGGTAGTGTCCACAAGCCAGTCTTCTGTCCTCCCATCTTATAACAATCAGCACGCTCCAACCAAAAGACAAAAAACTAGTTTAGCTACAATATGGAATATTACTAAAACTTTGAAGTTTAAAAAAAAACACACTACAAACAGCACAAATAAAGCAAGAACTAGTACGAAACATTCACAGAGAGGAGTTATTGCCTTTTTCCTTATCATTTAAGATTCTTCATAAACTGCAAGTGACAATAGTATGCTTTAGATTCATCATCAAATTGAGAAAGAGGGAGACTAGCAGTCTCCTTCATAAATGGAAAAAGGAACCACTGCATTTGTAAATAGTGTAATATGTGCCAGGTCATCCTTCTAGCTAAGAATTCCCTTCCAAATTCAAACAACTGAACAATAAGCAATGCAAACTTCCGACAGTAGCTGGTAACTAGCAATGTCCAAATTCAACCACAACATTTTGTCATTCATTAATCTAACAATAATTTTTCTTCTAAGACTTAATATACTACAATAATTTTTCTTCTAAGACTTAAATACTGCAAATTCAACCAGAACGTTATTCCTCGTAACTCACATTTGGATACATTCATAATATATACAAAGAAATTTTTTACCAGAATCAGTTGCCTAAGACATCCCTTCCAAATCAGTCATCTAAACGTTCTTCAACATCTGAAAATATATAAAAAAAAAAAAAATGAATTACAAAATGTATTTCAAAAGATAGCAATAATAAATTAAATACTGCAAATTTACTCACTTCTCTTTTTGTGTGACTCAATCCAGTCATCCACAATCACCAAGGCTTCCACTATAAATGGAAGTAAAGCGTCTCATCAATCACCATCCCTCCCACACTAAATGCAGCCTTTGATGCAATTGTAGTGGCTAGAACATCTAAAATATCATGGGCCATCCTTGCTATATTAGGAAGCTTAGCACTGTAAAGCTTCAACCAATGTAGAATATTAAAATTCTCATTACTTGGAAACATCGTTCATCCAAATATTCCTCTAGTTCTAATTATTGATATGAGTGACTATTGGAAGCATGACCTTGCATATATACCTCTAGAAGAAACCAAGCTTTCTTGTATGGAGGAACTGGACTTGAGCCACAATCATCTGTAACAAGTCCATAAGAACCCATGGAATAGAAGGAATCACCCTTGTATTCATTAAAGAGATTGGTGAAGGCATTGTGAACCCTATCAACAAGCCTTTGAGCATCCCTACCATAAATCCTACCATAATAGTATTGCACCAAAGTTAATTTGCGTCTTTGATCAAGAACTACAGCAATTGCTAACACCAAGCAACAATCTTCCCAATATTTTTCAAATTTATTTACCATTGGATAGACCATCAAACGAAGGCATTGATGCTCACTATTCTCTCATTCCCTCAATTAAAGTTGAATTATACATATATCGAAGAAAAATACATTTAACGGTAGAAAAGTAGTCCCACTAAAGTGACAAGTAGCATCACAGAAAATCTTTAAGTACCAACTGATTAACTTTACTAGTTCCCACTCTTTTTTTTAAGGATTGTGCTTATAATTTGTATGAAAGGGTGTAATACTGGAGTTTGTAGGGAATCACCAATCGTGCTGAGTATAATAGAAGGAATCAGAAATGGTTGGCGAAGGATGAAGCAATTCAGCTGAGCAAGAGAGAGACAGAGAGAGAGGTAGACAATGGAGAGTCACTAGTAAATTTTAGGGTTCATTCACCTGTCCTTCTAAGGATCTGAAGACTTCTTATATGGAGTCTCCTGTCACAGCCCAAGTAGGATTGGACTTATAAACGGTAAGAACAAGACTTTGCCATAATAGGCTGGAGGACCAGAGTCTAACATGGAGTAATCTCCTTCTTTCAGCAGGACTGGCCTGAAGGCGGTTTGACCCCCGCCAGGGTCTCACCAAGGCGACACCTTCACCTTAAGCTATCGAACCACTTAAGCCCCAAATTTTCTACCAGATGCCGAACAAGTTGGTTGTTCGGACTTGCCTTTAAGCTGTCTCTAAACTTAGGCAGAGTACCTCGATGTTGCCAGGGCACACACTATGTGCCTATGACATCACGAGTAGATCCTTCATGCACTTCGTTTGGCGTCCCAAATGCGCAAGTCATGGACGCGTGACATTTAGCGTCCTGAATATCTGTCATGAAGAACGATTGAAAGAGTTTGGTGGGTCCCACGTTCGGTGGGATATTAATGTCGAGTGGCATGATTACATATAAGGGTACACAAGTCCCCCTACACGAGCATGTATCGTTGCCAAAACATGCGCGTGCAAAGGCGTGTCCGCATGGGCCGACATATTAAATGTAAAGCTGGCAAAGCAGAAGTGCCGTGACTCCTCGGCTGCCATCACTATAGCACGTGGCAGAATAAAACACGGTGCCCTAGGCCTTGTGCAAGTATAAATACCAACACATAGCCTGGGAAGCCAATCTTTGCATAATACAAGCGCTGAGAAGGCAATTTTCGACAGGCGATTTTTGACAAGCGATTTCCGACGAACTAGCGTGCACCCACAACCATGCGTGTCTAACAAGAACACATGGGTCGAGATAAAAAACTCTCATTGTTGCATCGTATTGGAGAAGCACCACCCCAGGTTCTGACGGACGCAGCCTTCCTGGCACTATGCTTTGGAGAGAACGATCATTTTTGGCCCATCGTTGAAAACTTCACCCCACGAGTAAACGCTCCTGGAGCAACAATACTAATGAAAATAGTTCAATGTTAGACCATATGGAGTCGTGGACCACGTTCGTGTTGACGAATCATCGAGACATTTTAGAGAAAGCAGAAGTGCTCGGGGTGATCCGAAGCATCAAGAGCTTTTCAATGAATCGTAACAGGGTACTGCTAGATGTGTTAATACAACGGTGGAGCACAGAGACGCACACTTTTACGGTTGGTTGGGGAGAATTAGGTCCAACATTGGAGGACACCCAGAATTTCCTTCAACTAAATACATTTGAGGAGATTGACTTTTGCTCTTGTGACTTGATAGAGGATGAGCAAGATGCCCTAAACTTTTTGCAGATGCACCTTGCGACGGTAAATCAGTGTGGCTCGCGATGGACAACGAACAGGGCGTTACTTAACGCGTATCCTAAAGTTCTTTTGAAAAATACATTCGTGCGCTGGATGCGATACTTTTTCAAGCAGGGTATACCCTCGCAGGATTCCTTGTCGTGTGGCTATTGCAGTACATACTAGAAGGCCCACCCTAGGATGATGTGAATATGTCCCTGTTTCATCTTGCCACTGTACTGGCGCATGGGCGATCAATGACTTTGGGGCCACTCTTCTTGGGCATGTTATATCGGCAGTTAGATATGCTACACGAGAACATGCTTCGGTCACATGGGCGATATGATACTTTGACCTACTTAAGCATATACTTTCTGGAGATGTTCATCTTTGAGAGATTCTCCAAGTGTGCCCCCATGCCGAACGAGCTGCATGTGTTTCATAAGAATAAGTTCGTAATGGATGAAGGAGGAAACTTGATACTTGGGGAGAATGAGAAGGAACAACCACTACCCTACAAGCTGCCGTGGGCTGATCGGTGGTGCAAAACTAGATGACCCAAAAGTTTGGAATTAGTGATTGACGTGGAGACCGAGTAAGTGTTCAGGCCTTACGTGAAGCCTATAGATGAGATCGTAAGAGGAGCATCTTACCCTAGAGAGAATCTGCTAGTGGATATGCTACACGAGAACATGCTTCAGTCACATGAGCGATATGATACTTTGACCTACTTGAGCATATACTTTCTGGAGATGTTCATCTTTGAAAGATTCCCCAAGTGTGCCCCCACGCCGAACGAGCTGCATGCATTTCATAAGAATAAGTTCGTAATGGATAAGGGCGGAAACTTGATACTTGGAGAGGATGGGAAGGAACAACCACTACCCTACAAGCCGTCGTGGGCTGATCGGTGGCGCAAAACTGAATGACACAAAAGTTTAGAATTAGTAATTGACGTGGAGACCGAATAAGTGTTCAGGCCTTACGTGAAGCCTATAGATGGGATCGTAAGAGGAGTATCTTACCCTGGAGAGAATCTGCTAGTGGATATAGACGATCCTGAGTTCATGCTGGTCACAACTTGGGCCATCTCGGGGTTGTTACCACGGTATGACGAAGGGTTCAACTAGTGCTTTAGTTATTCGGTGACCTATAATCCCCAAAGGGTTGCTCGTCAATTGGGGTATGACTAAGGAGCCCCACGAATCATATGGAGCCATGACTGCGACGACAGTTTTGTTCACTATCTCCATGCAAGGGTAAAGTCACTGATTGACAATTCGGGGAGCCTAACCACCCCCAATGTGATCGAGTTGGAGTTGTGACCCCCAAGTAGGGCTCGTTGTGGGTAAGCCAGCTTGATCGAATAGAGAGGTTTATGACTGATCAGATGAATTGAGAATGTCCACCACTAGACTTCATCAGCCGGTTAGAAAACAAAATCTTTAAAGTGCCTTCCAAAAAAGGCTCGACAGAGCAAGGCATTCTCTCAATATTTGCCCCCAAAATCTATCTAGGGCAAAAACCACGGGGGCGAAGAGAAAACGTTCCAAGGAAGAATCTAAAGAGAGGCCCTTGAAATGAGTAAGAATGTTTAAGATTAACATGACTTGTTCATATTTTACTAAATTACTGTTAACACGATTTGGTTTATGTCTCCGCATAGGAGCATTGGCTCGGGAAATGGCTAAAAGGCGAACGGGGGCCTGAAGTGATGGCGAAGGTAAAAGCGTTAAAAGATAACAAAGGTGAACCAGTCATCCCCCCGAGAGGTACTGGACAGCCTCGATCCAAATTTTGACATGGAGTTGCTAAAAGAGTTGAAAAAACCGGTGAACGTGTTTCGCCCAGGCAAAGAAAAAGGGCCCTTGAAACATCTTGAAGAACAAGACCTTGTGGTTCCTGCGGAGAGCATACCAACTCTCGGAGTTTGCCCTGCCAGGCTCATCAGCCCCATGGATTCAGGCAATAACTCGGACAACAGCGATGATGAAAAACAAACACCAAGTAAAGGTGGTACGACGGGGCTTCTAAAAATCCCAGGTGAACGCGGGGGGAGTTTCATCGACTTATCAGAGTTCGTTTATTCGGATGATATTCCATTGGCCGCACAAGGTGGCAGAGAGGAAACAGAAGTCGAACAAGTGGTCCATTCCTCGCCTGTTGATGCTATTAGCGAACCGGGCTCTGTGTCTGAGGTACCCTTAACTTCTAACATCTCTAAAAATCTAACGCCTAACGATCAACTAACTCTTGCTAAGCTGATTGCTTGCTATGGTTAGGAATCCACAGGTGCAAAAGCTAGGGACAAGGAGACGAAGGAAGTGCTAAAACAAATAGCAACCATCCTGGAAACACTTGTGACTGAAACGGAGCATATAGTTGGAGAAGAACGAGAGAGGAACAATAAGTTGGGCAAACGGACGTTGTTAATGTCCTAGCTGAACAGGAAGATGATGGGGCAATGATTAAGGTGAACCTGTTGATTGAGTAGAACACGGATGGGTAACAGGAAGGCATTGCTCTGCCGAAGGTGATCACGATGAAAGATGAACCAGAGGGGTCGTCCCATGACTCGGCATTAAGATCTGACAAGCCATTAGATCCAACTACTTCGGAGATAGCTGCTGAGCAAAGAACGGTGCTTGGGGACATGGTCATTAGGTTCGTTATGTCGCTTGAAGCTAAAGATTAGAATAAATTGGAGGCAGAAATTGACCAAGGCCAAGAGATTGTGCTCCGGGCTCGTGAGTTCATGGCTGCCTTGTCGGAGGAAGATGTTGGGGTATTGTGCCGCTTACGTCTAAACCAGAGAACAACATTTGCTCGTGTGCTGCAAATGTCGAGCATGATGAGACCTGCCTCACTTCATGTCCTGGCCAAGTTAGGTCTCAGTTCTTACAAATCTCACTGAATGAACTAACAAAAAAGATGTTGTCAAGGTGGCACGACACAGTGGCAAACATGGAATTGTTAAAATTTGACCTAGGTTGGGTTCGTCAACACCTCGACATTATGGAAGCACGTATGGGTGTTATTGACGCCGAACAACAACTTATGCTAGTGGAGAGCAAGGAAAAGGCTCTACCAGAGTAGTTAGACCTCGAGAGGGGGGAGGTAGCCGAATGGCAAGAACAGCTAAATAAGCACTCCAAGATTGCTGAAGGTATGATAGAGTTGTCCAAGACAACAGGAGTAGGGTTGTTCTAGTAGCACTGCGAAGGATTGTACGGTTGTAATTTGGACAGTTGTATTATCTTGAATGGCAAAAATGTAAAATAGTCTTATAGAATTGTCTTTATTGGCTCAAATTTGACATCCAGACGTATGTATTACGAACCCGTAAGCAAATGAAAAGATCATCCACATCTAATCATCCTAATCTGAATTTTAAGAATGATAATAATGACAAAAGAAATCAAATCATCCCAATCTAAACTAAAGAACAATAACAATGACTAGGGAAATCTCCCAGTTTGCTATGCATAATACAATTTCAACCACTTAACATTAACCGAAGAGGGAAATGGAGTGCCGCTATCAATCAACACTTACGGTAGTATCCACTGTCATTTGCTTCGGTGACTATGAAAGGCCTCTCCCATTTAGGTGCAAACTTGTTTGGTGGATGTAGTCCTTGCGTGACATTAAGAGCGTTCTTAAGCATCAGATCTCCTTCTTTAATCTTTTATTCCTTAACCATGGCCTCATAGGCCCTGGATAACCTCGTTTGGTCAGTTTGGAGTGTTATTTGAGAGCTACCCTGTCTTTTATTGAGTGCTTCTAGCTGCTGCTGTCTAGGAAGCACGGACGCTCTGTTGGAGGAGCCATACCCGTGTCCGACACTTGTTGGACACTAACACGTGTGGAACACTTGTCGGACACGTGTCGGACACTCCATTCTACGGATCTAATTATTTATTATTTATTTTTACATTAGACACTCCACGGACACGGCTTGGACACTCGTGTCTCGTTTTGGACACTTTAAGAACACGCGGGGTTTCAACTATAAATTTTGAAACTAATTGTTGGTTTGAAGAAGAAGAAAAACAAACAACAAGAAGAAGAAAAACAAGTATGCTATGATGATGGATAGTTGATTAAATGTAATGACGTTTAAATATTTTTTATAGTTTATGACTTTATAGTATTGTGTATAGATAGAACAACTTTTTTGTTGCTAATGTGTGTTAATGTGTTTGTTTACTTTATATTTTTTATGAAATATAATTGATTAATTATGAATTTTTTGCCGATTAAGTAGTGAAATGTGTTCCTTTTTTTATTTTTAATTCGTGTAATCTTCTATATCTTTTACTTCTTTTATATAATATTTATATGTATAACATATAAGGAATATAAAAATATAGTCTTTTGTCATATCCCTGCCGTGTCGTGTCCAGCATTTTTTGAAAATTGCCGTGTCGGCGTGTCCGACACTCGTGTCTGAATCCGTGCTTCTTAGGCTGCTATCATGCGTCTGGATCGACGTTGCTCCTTAGTGCCATTCATGCAGAAGGTATTACAATTTCGATAGGTAATACCGCCTCTGTTCCATAAACCAGGGAGAATGGGGTTGCTTTGGTAGGTTACCCTTTCGAGGTCTTGTATGCCCATAGCATCAGAGAGAGTTGCTCAGCCCATTTGTTCAGGAAGTCGTGCACCGTTCTACTGAGTATTTTTAGTAGCATTTTGTTCATGATGTCTGGTTGGCCATTGCCCTTGGGGTAGTACGGCGGGGAGCGGTGATGATTAACCTCGTATTTTGCCAATAATGCACCAACGTGGCGATTGACGAACGGGGTTCCATTGTCTTTTAGGAGAATTTTTGGAATGCCAAACTGGCATATTATATATTCTTTGATGAAGTTTGCGACTGCAGGTCTGGTGGCACGACGAAGGGGGATTGCCTCTACCTATTTTGTGTAGAGTTTTATCACCGCGAGAATCCATATATAGCCTTTGGATGGTGGGTTCACGAGCCCAATGAAATCTAGTGCCCATGTGTAGAACGGCCAACGAGTACCGAGTACACGTAGGTTGACTACTGACGCATGGATAAGGTTTTCTTGAAGTTGGCATTTGCTGCATTTTTTAGCGTGACTGATTGAATCCTTCTCCATTGTGGACCAATAATAGCCCAAGTGGAGGAGTTGAGCATACAACCTAGCACCACCCTAATGTTCGGTGGAATGTGCTCCTTTAAAGCTCCATGCAGTTCTTGATCGGCTATACATTGTAAAGGTTGTCCGTTGAATCCGCGTTAATAAAATCGGTCCTCAAGCAGAAAGTATGTTGAAGGGTATTTTCTTAGGCAGGCAGCGTCGTTCCTGTTCGAAGGTAACGATCCTTCCTTTATGAAATCTACATATAGCTGCTACTAATAGCTTGTAGTTTTCGCGAGCACGCTTTCTCCAAAATGGGGGCACTCACAACACTTCGAGCATTTGCTTTAGAGTTCCATGACATCTTGGGCCATTGAAGGCTAATAGTATCCTTGTCGTTGCATCCTGCGATATAGCGTGGTGTCGTTTGTCTCACACGAGTTATTATGGACTTGTTTCAGTTTGAGTTTTGCTTTGTTAGGGGGTATGCATCTTGCGAGTAGTCCCTCAGTGCCTCGGAAGAATAGTGTCTCGTTGTAGAGTAGAAAGTGCTTGAGTTCAAGTAAGGATGTGGTGTCCCTTGACTCGAGCTTCTGCACTATGAGGCATCTCCAATCATTTGGGTGGATTGCATCCTCAGTTTTGAACAACTGTGCCACTGATGAAAGGAGTGTTCATTTGAATATTTCAATGGTGACAGAATTTGCTTTGATATCCGTCTTAGAAGCGAGGGTGGCTAGCGCATCTGGGTGGCGGTTATTTGATCTGAGTGTATGCTGGATTACCACCACGTGGAATTGGTCTAGGAGCTTCTAAATAATGGTTTGGTACGCCGCTAGGCTTGGTTCTTTGACGCCATAGTCACCTAGTGTTTGTTTGACAATAAGCTTGGAATCTCCTTTTATTCGGAGCCGGGAGACGCCGATGTTTAGTGCGGCTATGAGTCCTAGTATCAATGCTTCATATTCAGCTTCGTTGTTTGAGCATTTGAAGTCAAGTTTGTAAGAAAGGTCTACTCGCTGCCCATCTGAGGCTTTCAATACTATTCCTACTCCTCCCATTTCTGAGTAGAAGATCTGTCCAAGTTGAGAGTCCATTCGGCATCTTCTATTGTGGCTATCTCGTCGTCACCTCGAAGTTTTGTGCTTGGTGGTTCGTATGAACTGTTCAAAATTATGATAATAGGTCTGCCAACACCTGACTTTTTATGACTGTGGATGTTTTACACCGAATGTCAAACTCTACTAGCGTAAACAGCCAGCGAACTGTACGGCCAATCATTGTTGGGCGAGACAGGACGTGATATATGGGATCGCACTTGGTGATTATATGAACGAGGTAGGCGAGTAAATAATGTCGTAGTTTCTGTGCCACGAAAACCAAGGCCAAATAGTGTCACTTTACTGGGAGATAGCGTTGTTCAGGCCCTTATGATACTTAACTAATGTAGTGGACGGGGCGTTCATGCCCATCTACTTCTTACGCGAGCAGGGCACCAATTAAACAGGTGATTGTGGTTAGGTAGAAGAGCAAAGGCTTACCCCTTCGGGGAGCTACCATGACTCTTGGCGATGTAAGCATTTTCTTGATTTGGGTGAATGCTTCATCGTGCTCCGCGCTTCATTTGAACGGGACGTCCTTTTTTTAATAGGCAAAGGAAAGTTACGTGATTTCTACTAGCGTAGGAATGAATTGTCGAAGGTAGGAAGCCTTGCCCAGGAAACTTTTTAGTTCCTTCTAGTTTGTTGGTCTCAGCATGTCCGCGATACCCTTTGTTTTGGCAGGGTCTAACTCGATTCCTTGTCGGTGGATGACGCACCCAAGGAGCTTCCCAGCCGTTACACCGAACGCGCATTTCATCGGGTTCATTCAGAGGTTATATGCTTGGCATTGGCTGAAAACTCGATGGAGATCCTCTAAGTGGCTCTGTCGGGTCATGGATTTGACCACCAAATCATCCACATAGAATTCAAAGTTCTTGTGGAGCATATCATGGAACAAAGCCATCATTGCGCATTGATAAGTGGCTCTAGCATTTTTAAAACCGAATGGCATGACAGTGTAATAAAATACTCCAATGGGCGTTCGAAATGCTGTATGGTGCGCATCTTTGGGGGCCATCTTAATTTGGTTATAGCCGCTGAAACCATCTATAAAGGAGAACATTTGGTGTCTCGCTGCAACGTCGATGAATAAGTCAATGTTAGGCAAAGGGAAGTTATCCTCTAAATAAGCGAGGTTCAGATCTCTAAAATGAAAGCAGATACGTATTTGGCCATTTTTCTTGTGAACCGGTACTACGTTGGCTAACCATAGAGGTCATTCGGTGGGTTTAATAATCTTGCATCGAGAAGCTTCTTGATTTCCTCTTTGATTTGGAGTTCGACTTCGGTGTAGAACACTTGCCGCTTTGCTTGACAGGTTTGGCAGCTGGGTAAGTATTGAGCTTGTGCATAGTGACTTTTGGTTCAAGCCCTGGCATTTGTGTGTAGTTCCATGCGAAGACATCTTTATGCTGTTTCAGTAAAATAATTAATGCTTCGCGGTCAGTGGGTAGTAGTTCTTTTGAGAGAAAGATAAGGCAGTTCTCGTCCAAGTCCACTTCTTCTAGTTCTTGTTCCTGCGACTTCAGGTGGTCTTGGTAACATTCTGGGGCAATCTCGACTTCGTCATACATAACCTGTTCGGTCTTCTCGAGGGAAGCCCCCTTTAGTTGCTATAGCTTGTATACCTTCTTTCCATCCGCTCGGGTGTATGATGCGCACTTCAGCTTCTTCGAAGCTAATGTGTTCTCTTTATTAGGCTGTGGGTCTATGGTAAGTCCGTTTGTAGCTGCTCAGTCTGGGAGTGGGATGGGATTGATTGATTCAGCGTCACCTTCATCCTCGGGCAGCTCGTTGAAGAAAACTGCTTTCCATATGCCTTTAAGTCATTGATGGAAAGGGGAGGGTATTGTCTTATATCTATGCAGCCACATTCATCCCAAAAGTAAGTGGTATGTGGTGGGACATCTATAACGTGAAACTTGGTTGTCGATCAAATTTTACCTACTTGGAGGTTGACCTGGACGTACCCAATGGTTTGTCTTGGTTCACTTCCGAACTCATTAATTTCTATGGGCAGTTTGATCAACTTTCTTCTGATATACCTACTGTTTAGAAGACCGATAGGGGCATAATGTTAATGGACATGCCGCCATCTAAAAAGGCTAGTTTGAACTCAACGCCATTGATGGCGACAGTGATATACAGTGGTCTGTTGTGATAATAGGGCACTCTGTGATCATCTTCTAAAAAGCTCATAGTGGTATTGGCCTCTTTGATCGTTCAGGTAACTGACCCGTCAGCCAACATACATTGCTCCTTAAACTATTCTGCTACCTGCATTATGGCTTTGGTGGTTGCGAGGTGAGCATTGGGTGAAAACCCTAGTTGGTCATAAAACCACTTGAACTTGATGGCCTCTTGCAGCTTGCTGGCGGTGAAATCCCCAAACATTTGTGCTGGTGTTGCTTTTTCCTCTGTAGTTTGCGGTTTAGGTATGTCTTGTCCGTCGAAGCAGGAGATTGTTAATGCTTCTTTATTGGTGTGCCGAGGGAGAGGGTTGTTTGCCACGCCTCGCTTTGCTTGGTTAAGTTCCAATTCTCTTGTGGTAATCTTCTCAGCGAGTAAGGCTCGAAAGGCCCAGCAATCTTTGGTGGAGTGTTTCACTATTTTATGATAAATGCAGTATTTCAAACTCTGAGTCTCCTTTTTAGTAGGTTCTTGTTCTACTACCGGGAGCTTGACTATGCCATCTTCTACCCATTTTGTTAAGATGGCCTTTGTTTCGGCAAATTTGCAGGGGAGAGGCGGCGGGGAGTCACCATAATTGCGCGACCGCTTTTATCCCTTTTCTTTGGCTAAGTTGTCTACTACGAAAACAGTGGACTTTTTGGTCTGTGCTGCGGTTCTCCAATTGGTAAATGTATTCTACTGTCTTGTGGTTCTCCAAATGGTGATTGACGAGGAGTATTCTGTACTCCTAATGCATGCCTTCCAAACAAATTTTGACGAGGCTGACCTCTGTTGCTGGCTCGAAACATTCCAGCTACCAGTCATGGAATCTTTTTATGTAAATTTGGAGGTCTTCATTATCCTTTTACTTTATTTCCTTAGAGAGCTGGAGTGTGGAGAGCCATTCTTCAACCTAAAAGAACTTGTCGTAGAATTTGGATATCATATCCTCCCACGAGGCGACAGATCCCGGCAAAAGGTTGGTGTACCAAGTATAGGCACGGTCCGTGAGTGACTTGGAGAATTCACGGAGTCTAAGTCTCTTTTCCACACCAACTGCCCCTAAGGTTTCGACGAACCAAAGGATGTGCTCTCTGGCGCTACCTTATTTGCCATTGTAACGGATGAACTTAGGAGGCACGTATCCGAATGGGTAAGTCATGCTAGCAATCTCGAGTGGGTATGGGGGGTGGTGATCCAGATCTGGCATGGTGGTTATGGTGGCTCGCTAATGCTCGATCAACGTCTTGACTTGCTGTTGTAGGGCGAAGATTTCGACAAACAGCGATGGGACTACGGGTGGAGTGGTCTCATGTATTGAGGTGGTAACCACCACGGGGGTACCCGATGTGACACGCGTGCTCTGGGCATCAAAAAGATTGGCGGGCGAGCAGGCAGGCTTAGCAAAAGGGGTTGGCGCTACGGGGGTAACAACAGTCTTTGCCAGCTGAGCGTTTGTCAAATTTTGAAGAATTGTTAGTAATGCTTACCCAATGCGGAGCATCATTTGGTTTTGTTACTGTTCCTTGGTTGTTAGCATATCAATAAGAACGCGAATGGGGTTTAAGGCTAGAACATTTGTAATGTCCCCTAATATAGGGGGGGTGTCGTGTTGTTCTAGCTAGCGGTGGTATTACGGGGTCAGAACGCTGTGGGTCCTTGCTGTGACCACTCTTGTCAGGTACTTCCAAACGGCAAGAACGATGAGACTCAGCGTGATCCGATCCTTGGCGTGGTGGCAATTGCTTCGAACCTCCTCTCTTGGGTCCCATGATCACGAACATAGACTCCCCATTGGAGTCGCCAAATGTCTGAAGGGGTGTAATAGTAGGGTTTGTAGGGAGTCATTGATTATGCTAAGTATACTGGAGGGAATCAGGAATGGTTGGACGAAGGATGAAGCAATTCAGCTAAGAGAGATAAAGAGAGGCAGACAATGGAGAGTCACTAGTAATTTTGGGGTTCATTCACTTGTCCTTCTAAGGATCCGAAGGCTTCTTATATAGAGTCCCCCGTTACAGCCCAAGTAGGATTGGACTCATAAATGATAAGGCCTATCCATAAGAATACCTATCCATAAGACTTTGCCGTGATAGGCTGGAGGACCAAAGTCCAACATGGAGTAATCTCTTTCTCTTAATAGGACTGGCTTGAAGGAGTTTGACCCCGCGCAAGGGTCCCATCAAGGCGACACCTTCACTCTAAGCTATCGAACCACTTAAGTCCCAAATTTCCTGCCAGGTGCTGAACAGGTTGGTTGTCTGGACTTGCCTCCAAGCTGTCTCTAAACTTAGGCAACGTATCTCGATACTGTCAGGGCACACACTAAGTGCCTATGACATCACGAGCAAATCGTGCATATACTCCGTTTGGCGTCCCAAACACGCAAGTCCTGGATGCGTGACATTTAGCGTCCTGAATACGAGCCATGACGAACGATTAAAAGAGTTTGGTGGGTCCCATGTTCGGTGGGACATTAATGCCAGGTGACATGATTACACATAAGGGTATACACGTAGTTTTTATCAAATTGTTCTAGGCAACACAATTCATTTCTCAAACCTTGTGTGGCTTCAAGTACCAAATATGTAGAATTCTATCTAGCAAGAACATCCATATAAAATTTCTTCCTACCATGTAATTCCAATACTTCACACTTTCTCTAACTTTGGAAATGAGACTTCCTATCACTTTCAACCCATCTTGCACAATCAAATTCAATATGAGTGCACTACATTGCACATGAAACAACTCTCCACATAAATATAGTATTAAACAAAGCCAATCCCTAAGAAGTCTTACCATGACCTCATTGCTTGTTGCACTATCAACTACCATTCTAAACAACTTTTTATCTCTGTTTCAATCCAATATTAGGTCTTTGATGAATCTAAACAAGGCTGTTCAATGTACTTATGTGCAAGAATCTTCTTTTTTAACTCCCAATCATTAGCCACAAAATTAGCAATTAAACAAATATATGCGAAGTTCTGATAGTCTGATGTCCATATGTCAGTGGTAAGAGTAATCTTACAAGAAAGCTCATCCAAAAAATTGATATAATTTGTCCTTTTCAACTTGGTACACATTAAGGACATCCCTGTGTTTCAAGAGATAAGTTTGAACATTGGTTGAAGATTGTTGCAAAATATCTATGTTAAAGGGGTAGTTATACTTAATTATCATTCTAGCAAAGTCCATTCGACTCCTTTCTTGATCAAATTTAGAAGTTGTCATCTTAGGACATTCCTAGAGGCATTTACATCTAGGTACAAGTTTTTTTGCAATGTTTACACCTAACAACGTCGTGTCCACGAGGTGTTCTAATTTTTTGAAATTCCTTTCATCTTTGAAGTCAATTTTTGCCTTTCTGGAAGGTGTTAACCAGTATCCTCACCCAATTCAATGATATCTTCATCTTCACCATTAGGAGGTTGAGTAGGAGTAGATGACATCTTTCAATAAGTCAAATGTGAATTGTATAAGACGATAGACAAAAGTAAAATATATCAACAATCTATTCAATAAATCTACACATACAGATTTTATAATGGTCTTACAAATATAAAGCTTAACTATTGTACAAATGATTTCAAAGTGTGTGTATGTGTGTCACTAACCCAATAAAATATCAAAATTTGTGTACAGAGGACTAGGGTCCTACCCATTTTTTCTTTATATTGAATAGAATCTGACTTTATTTTCAAAAACTTAGTATTACATCATAATACAATTATCATAACTTAGAAAACATGAAAAGAAAATTTTAGATATAATAATCATATCAATTGGTGAAGAGAAATGATATACAAACAGATTTTCATACAAAATTATGGGCTATTTCTAGTCTTTTCATTTCAAACAAAATCACACACCATTTTGGCTTATAATTTAAAATGCCATTGCCACATTATTTTGGTGGAGTTTTTCTATACAAAAACTCTATAAGAATAGAATTTCACATAAAAAAATTTGTGAGTCTTGGCACCCCCAAAACAAAACCCTAGTTCTGCCCTAGCTAGCAGGCAATAGCAAACACAATAAGTCTCCTGTGTACATATTTTTCTATTTCCTTCTTTTATTTCTAGAAAATCAATGTTGTAACTTTCAAAAGCCTTGATTGTCATGGAGATATATTTAAAGATTACTAAGTGAGGGGAAAATGTGACTCTTAAAAACGTTATATATGTAGCTGGGTAAGAGGATCATCTACAGGTGGCTATGTTTATTATTAAGTCAACTTCAACTCTATCAGGGACATATTTAAGAGCAGTTTTAATGTACCAGTAGTTATAATTGGAATAAATTATTTTTTCAAAATTTTGTTTCACTATGCTTTTTCAAGTTACAAATCATAATAAGGCCCTAACTTAATAGACTAAGAGACTTAAGTTAGAAACTAAACTTGGTTTAGACTAAACATATAACAAATAGATACGTCATTCTACCAAGCATTTGAATTACCATCTAAGAGAACGTGTAAAATCATCCTAGACTCCCAAAGAAACTAGAGCAAGAATTTTTCTAGAAAACTCATAAAATGGCTATAGAAAGGTAAAAGCTATTCTTCGTTGCCCTTTTTATTTTTTTCTTTTATAGTAAAAGCTATTCAAGGAAAGAGAGAAAAAAACAAAGCAACAATCAAGAATGAGTTCACTGAGTTGCAACATCAATATGTAGCAGTTAATCACAGAAGTAATATGCAGCATCAGGAGAAACATACCTTCGCTCATGCTGTTAAATTTCCTTCCTTCCTCATAAGAAAACCTGGACAATGATACTTGATGAGCATGGCCTTCTATGAACCATTTTTATCCCATTTCCAAGCTTTAAAGCATATTCAAGAAACTAAACATTGATACTAGAAAGTCTTTTGTTCAATAACATATGCTAGCATCAAACCATATCAACATAAAGTTATAAGGAACAATAATTATAAAGTTGATGGACAACTTGAGAACTATGCCAAGGTAAACTCAAAATCATTCATAACCTAGGCATAAGAGTGGGGTGGGTGAAGCATGAATGAATTCCGTACGGTTAGTATTTCGAGTACCAGTTTTGATATATAAAATATCATATTTGGAGCGGAATGAGAGATACACTAGTTAAAACATAAATAAAGAAAAAGGTACTTCAAATATCTCCCCAAAGTGACTTTCCCAAGTATCTTGATAAGAACACTAAAAAAGGGCTAAAAGAATAAGGCAGATAAGAACTGTTATCATTCCTTCTAAACATCTCCACCAAATTTGGATTGTAGTAAACTGATTTTCTTAAATATCCTCAGTCATCTAGGCTTGGGAGCTCCAGAAACATGAGAAAACAGCCTAACTTCTAAATGTTTTTGCTATTGATCCATAGAGGTGGTCATCCTTGAACCCCTGACCTAGTGATTTTAGGTATTCAAGATAATTAAGTACTCCAAGATTCAAAGTCTCAGACAAGCATCAGTGTTAGGCCGAATTCAATCAAAGTGAACTTACAAAATAAAATTTTGGTTACGGATGACTTGTCTACATGCCAAATATAATAGGACGAAGTTCACTTTCAACAAATTGGGTTCATCTGAAAACTCCAAGTTAACTTCACAAAAGCACATGCTCAAATTTTCTTGAAAATCATGTGACTTACGGTGAGTTATAGAGCAGAAAAACAAAATCAAAGATTCAACATAAATGAATTTTCAATGGAGAATCTTAAGCAAGCAAGTTACCTGACGACTGAGGCGGCATATCTTCAAACCTTTGGTTGCAGCAAAACCCTAAAACTAACCCTCGAAATATTGTTATGCGAATAGGGGCTGGGCCAGGGGCTGCTCAGTCTCGTAAGCGGAAGCGGGTGCGGATGCGAAAGTGGGCCTTTTAGGAAACTCCATATTTGACCTTGTCAATATTCTTTGCATCAATGTATTTTTGAAATTTATAAAGTTATAGTTTTTCTAAAATAATGCATTATTTGAAATTATGAGTTTTTTAAAACTAAACCATTTCCTTTTTTAAATCGAAATTCAACCTTCCATTTTAAAAATAAAATAAAATTATCTGTCTTTAGAAATAAAATCAAATTTTCTAATTTAAGAAACCCTAAGTTTCTCACATAAAATCACGATTTTCTATTTGCATCAAATCATAGATTTTTCAAACCATTTTTCACATTAAATTATAGGTTTTCTAATTCAAAAGTCACATAAAATGATAGATTTTTAAAACTAAAGTTTTCAAATTTTAAGTTAAATCAAATCTATTCCAAATAGGAAACCAAATTAAATATCTTATTTCTGAAAACAAAATCTAACCTCCTGTTTTAGGAAATAGAAATCAAATCTTTCCTAATGTCAATCTTTTCTAATTTCAAAACTTTTCAAAAATAAAACATTCATTTTTCAATTGAAATCCAATATTTCCAATTGAAATGCATTGCATGAACCTGAGGTCCTAGAATTGCTAAAATCCCAAATTACCTCAAACCTAGATCAAACCTTTTCAAACTCAATTTTTCAAATTTAATTCTTCTTAAATTAAATATTTTCAAATCTCGACTTTTCAAAATTCAAATTCAAATTCAAATCAAATCAAATCAAATCAAACATTTCCTAAATCAAATCTTTCTAAAATCAAGACTTTCCTAAAATAAACCTTTCTTACAATAGAAATTTTCCTAAAATAAAACTTTCCTAATTCGAAACTTTCCTGAAATCAAATTTTCTAAAATCAATCAATCTCCGAACCTAGAATCACTGTTTTCGAAAGAACAAAACAGAGTTATTTTAAAAAATGGCTTAAATCTCTCCAAAGGTTGCTAAGTAACCTATTTTCTCCAAACATTCTTTTTTGAGGAAGGTTTTCAAAACCTTTTCAAAAATCTTAAATGTATGTCTTCGAACTTTACTTAATTTTAGGTAACCTAACTCACCTTAACAAAGTTAGGTGGTGACTCCATACCTTTTTTCAAAAGCCTTTATTCAAATCAATTTCTAATCCAAACCTAGTCACACTTGTCCTTTTAAGAGGATGAGTTCTAATAAGAGAGTACTGTGTGTTTCCCACATATTATCTCGAGTGTGAAAAATTGGGGTGCGACAGTGGGTACACACTAGAGGGCTAATATTGTGTCAATTGTTGATTGTCCACCCTATGGCTTTAAGGTGCTTTTGTACTATCTTCTTGGCTTTTGGAGAGGCTCGAAGATATCAGAACTGGGTAAGATTCACCATCACCTAGGCATTTGTACTTAAAAGTAGATGGCAATGGCTTTCGCTCTGGAGTTGGAGCTTTGCTTTCTAAGGTCTCAAGTTTACAAGACTAGGTACTAGAGGCTCAAAACTTGGGTTCCATTAACCCACAGACATTATGGGTGTGAGCTCTAATCCTATGTCAACCTCTTTAATTTCGTTACCCTCAAAGTCTAATTGGTCCAAGCCCTCACTCAAAATAAGGGCTCTCTTAAGAGGGTCCTTGATGCACTCTCTATCAAAGTGCTCTTGCACTAAGATATCAATCATGCTTACTTCCCTTATATCTTCATGCTCACTCAGTTGTTTGCCCACATTAAATATGTTAATCTCTACAATCATATTTCCAAAAGAAAGGTTTAACCCCCATTCCTACAATGTATGATGGCATTTGATGTTACTAGGAAAGGACATTCTAAGATGACTGATATTAGAGATTGATCATTTATGTTCACAACGGTGTCTAAAACAATGAAATCTATAGGGAAGTAAAACTTATCAATTTGAATGAGTACATCTTTCACTATACCTGGAGGACACTGGATGGATCGGTCAGCTAATTGCAAGGTGATTCTAGTAGGCCTTAAGTCTCTTAGTCCCAATTGTTGGTAAACAAAATAAGAAAGTAGGTTGACACTAGATGCACCTATTATGCACGAAATAGTCGACTCCCAGGGTCCTCGTACTTGCAAGCACCTTATTTTTGCGGGCTCGGCAATCTCTGGCCCAACCAGACTCATATTCAAACCGACACAGACACATTCAACTCTAAACTAGTTTCTTAGAATCAATCTAGTCAATCAATCGCTTCATGGGCCCACCAAGCTCAATAGAGGCCAAATGACCAAAACGCCCTTGCATCATTGCTCGGTTCAATTCCAGTTGGCACGTCTTTTTAAAAATGATAAGTCTGTATTTTAAGTTTAATTCCAGTTCCAATTCTAATCTAAACCAGTCAAGCTCAATCCAGCATGTCTTTTGAGAAAATTGATCTCTTAGACAGTAAGTCCATATAGTCTGACACATTTATTAAGAAAACTCCTAGGAATGATAAGTTCCTTCAAACCTGTCGACTAGAACGGAACCTGAGTCCCTTCAAACCTGTTAATGTAGAATGTTTGCTATTTGGCACGTTTTTTGAGAAAGTTGTTACCTTAGACAATAAGACCTTTAACAACTTTTCGAGATTAGGTAGTCTTCGAAATGAGCGCACACTGTTAGAGTGACAAAAATACTTACAAACATCACAATCATTGAAGTAACGAAAATAATAGCAAACAGGTCGACATTGAGAATTGCCAACAAAACTCCTATGTTACAGGACCGAACACACCTTTTGGCCTTAACACGTTTACCGAAGGACGGGATAACTTTGGAAACCCACTCGTCATATACCGTTAGAGTGACGGAAACACTCAAAACCCGGGTCAACACTAGTGCCTACTAGCCCATTCCGGTGAAAAATGACCAAACTATCCATTAGGCCCTTTTGGCACGCTTCTTAAGAAAGTACCTAAGTCCTCAGAGTGATAAGTCCACCCTTCTAGGATTGTCCTAAGGATAATTCGGTATGTTTGAGTGCCTTCCAGTTAGTTCCGGATCAATTCTAAGACCATTCGGTTAAAATAACCATTTTGCCCCTAGGCATCCAATTGCCTTCAGGAATCACACCGACTCTAGGTATCAAACTGGTTACCTTCCGAGAATACTTCTAATAGTATTCTTAGCCTTCCAGCACCTTTTCGAATCATTTTGAGTCTATTCTGGCAAGCCCGGTGCAAAATAATAGTTTTACCCCTAGTGGCCTGTTCGCCTTTTCCAACCATATTAGCTCTGGATATCAAACCGGCAACCCCTCAGAACACTCTTGATAGTGTTTCTAACCTTCAAGCCTTCTCACAGGTCACTCCAAGTCCATTCCAATGTTTTTCTTGTTCAAATAACCGTTTTGCCCCTGATGGGCCTGTCGACCTTTTTAAATATTTCAGCATTGTTTCTTAAGCCCGTTACATTTAGGACACTCTTTCAAGGATTCATGTCTATCCCTAACCTTTCAGATCATTCTTGCACCTTTCGGAGTCACTTCTAGTGGAGCCAAGCCAAAAATTGCATAGTAGTCACTACGACAGGCACACAAATCTTTTGCCTTGCGTCCCAAAGGTCAAAAGATACATTTCTTATTGCCTTAAAACTTTCCTAAGTGAGCGGCGCCACTAGTAGTGACGCCAAGCCAATAAATGGCCTAGCACCACTGTTAGTGGCACCAAGGTTTAAATTGCACTAGTGCCACTGTAATGGCGCTAGTTCTTGTGTCAATTGCCTATAAATACAAACCCTTCCCTTACGTAAAAAGGGTTTACAAGCTCAGTCCAAAAAATTTGCCTCTCTGAAAACAGAGCTCAAATTTCCTCAAAACCCCAATTCTTTCGAGGCTCCTCAAATCCTAACCTTTATACATTGAAACCTTAGTCTCCATAAAATCTATACACTCAAATCCTTGCCTCCAAGCATCCATTGAAAGTCAAGCCTAGCCCTTGGAAGCTCTTGAAGATCAACTCAAGCAAAGTGCACCATCAAAGCAATAAAAGTAAGAAGAAGACAAGGTTGGTTTTTTTAATTACTTTTATGCAATCTCCCTCTCTCTTCTCCCTTTTAACCCACTTGGGTTTTCTTCTATTTTAATCCCCGTCTTTTACCCTCTCTTTTTGCATGCTTGAAACAAGGGACTCCCTAATTCATGACTAGGAAGAATTGTTGAAGATCACTGTGCTGGGGGCTTTCTTTAAGTTTGACCTAAGACGGTGTAGGTTCAGCCCCCTTGATTATGTGGTGAAACTTAACCTTGTATGTTCACGTCCTTATTGGATTGTGGTTATCATATTCATACATTACATTCAAGATTGCATTCAAAGTTGTTTTTAAACTTGCATCAAAGTTCTCTTTCAAAACTTGCATTCAAAACTTCCTTATTTCAAACTTGATTTCAAAATCACACTCCTACGATAATTCTAGCCATTCTATGGTTAAGGTTGTTTTAGGAAAGTGTTACATTCAATGTGACCATCAAGGTTCAAAATTTTAGTTGAAAACTTTAAACTATTTTTATGAAAATCATAATCCTAAAGTGATTCTCGCCATTCCGTGGTTAGGGTTGTTTTAGGAAAGTGTTACATTTAATGTGATCATTATGGTCCATATTTCAAACCCTATTTGTTTTCAAAATTACAACCCTAGAATGGTTCTAATCTTTCATGGTTAGAACCATTTTAGGAAAGTGAGATATTCAAGAGAATTGCAAAAGTCCATATTCAAATATCTTTCCAAATAGTTTTGCAAATATACTTTCTAAAACTCTTTTGAAAGATCTACTTTTCAAAAACTCTTTGTTTTGAAGTCTAAGTCAAGCCCTAGGGTCTATGGTTAGGAAACCTTAATTCCTTTCTTGAAATCATGACTTTCTATTTTGCCTCAAATCATAAGTTTTCAAAATTATTTTCTACATCAAATCATAGATTTCCAAAATCTCTTTTCCTACCAAATCATAGTTCTCCAAATCCAAGATTTTCAAAACCCAGCCTTTCCAACTCCATGTCAAATCAAATCTTTTAATTTAAGAAACCAAATCAAATCCTCCAATTTTGGAAACAAAATCAAATAATCTATTTTTGAAAATAAAGTCTAATATTCAACTTTAGGAAATAGAAATCAAATCTTTCCTAATTTCAAACCTTTCCAAATCTCAACTTTCTTAATTTCAATCTTTCTTAAATTCAAACTTTCAAACCTTTTTTAATATCAAACTTTCAAGTCTTTCTAAATTTCAAATATTTCTAAGTTTAAATCTTTCTAAATTCAAAACTTTCCAAAATCAGCTCTTTCGTATTATGGAATTTTTCTACTTCAAAACTTTCCTAATTTGGAACTTTCTTAATTCAAAACTTTCCTAAAATGAAACTTTCTTAATTCAAAACTTTTCTAATTTGGAACATTTCTTATTTGAAACTTTCCTAATTTGAAACCTTCCTAATTCGAAACTTTCCTAAAATCAAAATTTTCAAACCTAAATCAAACCTTCTTATTTCAAGTGCATGTTTCAACCTTATGTTACCTAAGTTCTAAGATGTCTAAACCCTAGTTTAACCCTAATCCTAAAGTTGGGAAGCTTTAACTCTTTTCAAAAACTCATCTAAAACTCTTTTCTAAGTTAAGATGGTTTGAAAACTCTAATTTAAGTCAAGATGATTTCAAAATTCTATTCAAACTTTTCAAAACAAGTCCAAGTTCTATTCCTCCAGTTCAATTTCAAATCAAAGCTCAATTTCAAATCCTTAGGTTCAATTTTGAATCAAAGTCAATTCCAAATTCAATTTCAAATTCAATTTCAAATCAAAGTTCAATTTCCAATCTTCCAATCAAAGTTTCAAATCAAACCTTTTCAAGTCAAACTTTTCAAAGACATCAAAGTGTCTATTTTCAATTGGACCATGAATTTGAACTACCACTGACCTGATTTTCAACAAAGAGATACGTAGGCAATCCTCATGGGTGCAGTCACAACATTTTTCAAATTCTAATTTCCACTACCTCTTTCAAACTTTAAATCCTTTCTTCAAATCTATTTTTAGGATCAAATTCTTTTTTTGCACTTGCATGTCATGTATCATATTAAACCTGTTTCTAAACTTCTCAAAGTGGATAGTATTGGACAATAGATAATCAAAGATTCCAAATGAGTGAATCTAGGGTGAATAGACATGTAGGTACCACAAGGGCGGGATAAGATGATAGCTTAGTACATCTTTCCTATACGTCACCAACCTCCAAACCTAGAAATACTATTTTTGAAAGACCAAAAATGAAGTTATCTTAAAAAAAGGCTTAAATCTTTTCAAAGGTTGCCAAACAACCTGTTTCTTAAAAATTCTCTCTTGAGGAAGTTTTCTAAAACCTTTTTAAAAAACCTAAGTTTAATCTTCAGATTGCACTTAGTTTTGGGTGACCTAACTCACCTTAGCAAAGTTAGGTGGCGACTCCAAACTTTTTTCAAAAGCTATTATTCAAGTCAATTTATAGTTCAAACCTAGTCGCACCCGTCCTTTTAGGAGGAGGAGTTCTAACGAAAGAGTACTATGTTTTTCTCACTTATATTTTCTCGAGTGCATAAAATCAGGGCACGACTATACTTAGGTGGAATTTTTACTTGGAGAATGACACTTGCTTCTTGGTTCAGAAAAGCGGTCTCCTTGACGTTCAACCTCCTCTTAATAGTACACAAGTCATTCAAAAACTTGGCATACGTGTGAATTTGCTTAATGGCATCTAGGAATAGAATGTTGATATTCACTTGCATGAAGACCTCATAGATTTCATAATTTATAAGCTCTCGCTTCATACACTACAACTAACAAAGGTTTCACTTTCTACCGATGTAACCTTCCTCATCTCTAGTGCTTCTAGTTTCCTAGTTATTGTGGCAAACTTAGCACTAACATCATCTGTATCCTTCAATAGATATCTAACTCCCACATGTGGGTTGGTACTTAATTTGTGATTTCTCGTCCCTATGGTGTCCCAGTCTCTCGCATTTTTGATCAAGAAATCAAAAAAGTCATAAGCTTTTTCTAGGGCATTGTCATAGAATGACCAATTACACATTGTCTCTACAAATCATTTAAGTTCTAGCGTTAAAGTTGAAAATAAAGTACAAATCAAACAGCCAAGATTCTTGACCATGATGAGGACAATAGTTTAAAATTCCTTTGTATCACTCCCAACACTGGTAAAACGTTTCATTAGCTTGGGGAGTGAATTGTGAGAGTGATGACAAATTGCCTCAATACAGTTCTTTGGGAAAAACCTTTTCAAAAACTCAGCCTATAATACGGCCCATGATGCAATAGATCAACCCTAAAAAAATTAAGTCAAATATTAGTTTTATCTTTTAAAGAGAATGGAAACAATATGAGATGCAATATCTCAATTGTGCAAGTGTTATTTAGATATTTGGTATAGACATCCTCAAATTCCTTAAGATGCGTATATGGATTCTTGAAATCCATGCCACTAAAATGGGGAATTAACTGGACTACACCGAGCTTAAGATTGAATGCATTTTGATTTGAGGGCAATAAAATGCAAGATGGAGGGTTCTGTCTCTGAAGGTTAAGATGATTCCTCATTGTTCTATGTTGTTGTGCCTGTGTTGATTGCAATTGACCGTTATCGTTACCTCCTACATGAGCCATGTTTAAGTTTATGGGTATCGCTGTAATGTCAGGAGTAACTTTGTGTCGCGCTCCGATTTTTGGACCCCAAAAGCCCTCTTGGCTCGAGAAAAAGCATGGTACTCTCTGGTTAGAACTCATCCTTTTAGAAGGACAAGTGCGACTATGTTTGATTTTGAAATTGATTTGAATAAGGGTTTTTGAAAAAAGTTTGGAGTCGTCACCTAACATAGTTAAAGATGTATTAGGTCACCTAAGACTAAGTACAATTCGAAGACTAAATTTAGGTTTTTGAAAATATTTCGAAAATGTTCATTTTGAGAAGGTTACGCAAAAAGAGGTCATAATAACCTTTTGAAAACGTGACTTCGATCTTGGTCTTCGAATAGAAATTTATGGTCCGGGGGTTGGTTATGTCTAGGAAAGATATCCTAAAATTATCACCCTACCTTGCCTTTTAGGGTTATAGAACCCTTCTTGAATGTCTCATTTACACTTGAACAATCCTAACTATGGAAGGATTTAGGGGTTACTTCAAGAATGTGATGTTTGAAAATCATTTCTGAAAAGAACTTTTGAAAACACTTAGGGTTTTGGAACCCTAATATGGACAACCTTGAAGGTTGTATTTAATGTATCACCTTCTCTTGGAATCCCTAACCATAAAAGGTTAGGGACACTTTAGGGTTGTGAGTTTTTAAAACATTTTTGGAAATAGTTTTTGAAAAATGTTAAGTGTCTAGCCATTTTAGTCGAGACAAGTTTCAGAGAAATTTTTACAAACATTTTTGAAGATAGAGTATGAAAGTATTTGAAAAGATTTTGGGGTTGATTTTGGAAATCTTAAGAGAGTAGGATATTTTTGAAAGTATGCCGTGACTATGTTTTGAATTGAAAGATCACTTGAAAATAGGTCTTTGAATGGGAACCTTGAAGTTTACTAACCTTGGTTGGGATGGTCTAAGGTTAACCTAGGACTAAGGTAACCTAGGGTTAACCAACTTGGATTAGGTTAACATAGGGTTAAGGTGACCTAGGGTTAACTAACTTGGGTTAGGTTAACCTAGAGTTGGACAACTAGCATCAAGTTAACCTAGGGGTGGAATGTGATTTTGAACTAGGGTTTGGACCTAGTGGTTTTAGAAAGGTGGTTTTGAACTAGGGTTTGGAGCTAGTAGTCTTCGAAGTGTGGTTTTATGCATGAAACTTGAAAGTGTGTTTTAAAAACTATTTTACGAAAACCACTCAAGTGAGTGTTGGGTTCATATGGTTGGTATTTGAAAATTACTCAAGAGAGGGTTGCCTTGGAACCATTTCAACCACTAACTTAAAAGTGTAAGACTTATGAACATCAATATTGAAAATATAGTTTTGAAGACTTTTTTTATTGAAAAATTAAAGAGAATGAACCTTTGAAAATTATTTTGGGAAAGGAGGTTTTGGGAAACCACTTTTGAGATTCTAAAAACCACTCTAAATTATAAGGGTTCATATGGTTGATTTCAAGAAAATCACTCCAAAAAGGACTCCATGGGACCATTCCAACCATAATATTCAGGAGAGCAAAACTTTTAAAAATAAAGATGAAAATGGTAGTTTTGGAAAATCATTTTTATACAAGTTAAAGTGAATGAACTTTTGAGAACACTTCTTGAAGAGGGTTATTTTGAAAACCACTTTTGGAGTATAGAAAATCACTCTAAGGAGTTAGGGTTCCTATGGTTAATAAATGAGGAGACCACTCAATAGAGGGTTCCATGAGGACCATTTTAACCACAAAACCCAAGAGAGCAAAATTTGAGAAAATCAATATTGAATGCAAGGTTTGAAAACCATTGTAATACAACTTGTAGATTGTAAAATGAGATGATACAAAATGAAGTCAAGGGACTAAAAAAAGGGGTTCTCTAGGATATGAAAATTGACCTAGGTTTTAAGGAACCAACTCTTAGAATCATTTTTGAGAAAACACTTGAATGTAAAATTTGAAAAGACATAGAAATGAGATGGTGAAAGTTTTTGCAAAATGATGATGAATATGAAAATGGGACCAAGCATGCAATACATGAATATGGTAACCATATGGAAAGGGGGTCATGAAATCATACAAGATTATAGGCTACACCAAATTGCAAGGTGCTCTAAGGGCATATCATCTTAAAGCAGGCTAGTGAGAGATTCTCCTATACGGTGGCTCTCACAAGCTTTCCTCTGGGGATAACTAGGAGCTCACTTGTTTCAAGCATGCAAGAAAGGGAGTAGAAGATGAGGGTTGAAAATAGAGAATAGCCTAAGTAGACTAGGAGGGACAAGAGAAGAGTGGGAATGACAAAATGTAAAAGAGAACACTACCTTTATTCTTCAAAACACTTTCAATCTTCCAAGGATGATTTGTCTTGAACTTGAATGGCCTTAGAGAGGCTTGAAGGGGTTGGAAATGGTTCTTTTAAGGCAGTGGAAGCCTTGTAGGTGGAGTGTATGGGCTAAAGAGAGGTTAAATCTAACTTAGGTGCTTGGAGAGTGAGGTGTATATGGAATTTCAGAGTTTAGAGGCTATTTCGGCAGAGCTTTGATGCTGTTTCTGAAATATCAAGGGGGTGGCCTGGTATTTATTGGCAAAAATTCAGCCTCTAGCACATGTAGGGCATGCGCCTGTGTAAATTTTACAGAGGTGCATGTAACACATGTGCCTATACTCCTCCAGTAGAAAAGTGACATGTGGCATCGTTATACTTCTCAAACTTAAGGAGCAAGCGAAATTTTTGGTCAATCTGATCACAATTTGGGCACATGTAGCATATGTTCCATTGTCGGGAACTTTTATGTTAACTTTGCCTCGATAATTGTGTAAATCAAGAAAGGTTCAGGGAAATCGGTTACGTTCACGATGTTTTCTTATGGTTTCTCAAGAACTGGGAACTTTCAGGGAGCTTCAAAGGTGTTTGGAAGAGTGAGATATCATATCGCAAAGCATGTACCAAAACACACTTTACGGAGCGTCTGTGGTATGCTATGCGAATGTTCAAAAGTAGCAATTTTTGGGCCACGTGATCAGGGCCTTCGTAGGATGATCTCTCTGATCGGACCGTACTGATAGAAAGTGCTCTTAAAATACTTTTAAAATTTTCTTAATTTCTACATTTCTCAAGTCGTTTGACGGTGTATTATAATCAATGAATTAGAAGAAAAGACAACCCTCACCGAGCATCTGTGAGATGCTCTAGGGGTTTTTGAAAGTGAAAATTTCTAAGCCACATGATCGGGGGCTTTGGGAAGCGATCTATTCAATCGAGCTATATCGATGAAAATACCTATGTATTAGGAATTTATACTAAAAGACATGTGTTGTGTAATAGCTTTAGTATTTATTAATAAATTAATTATTCCATTTTAATGAGAATTTGTGTGAGCAATGTTTGCATTACGTTATT